>CM055275.1:27765132-27840837 GCA_029237695.1 Conchocele bisecta | reverse complement strand
TCATTGCAGACTACAATACACATAGTACACACCAATATATATATTCTGTTTTATGCGCTGTCCTGTCCAAGGTGGCATCCTTCTTGTCATGTGTCCGTGTGCTGTCCTTCATTGGGATTTGATTTTCCTGTTTCTTTATCAGTAGTTCATTGGGGAATAGTTGTTGTTGTGCTTGCTCTGCATTTGTTATACTGTTTATGTAGTATATGCACCGTTGCTTTCGTTTTGGGACCGTACACCGCTGATCGTGGAGTGCATGTTTGTGCCGCGTTGAAGGTTCTGCGACCACGGATGTGTGCATGTTATTTGCTTATTAGGAAGTATTTATTGCGTTGGTTTATTATGGGTCTCACTTTTCTACTGTGTTCTCTATTTTAATAATCATGCATTATTATGCGATCGTCATTGACATACATTTGTAAACTATTGCTATAACAGTGTTCTCCCTATGGAGCTGGACTGAACTTAATTATATAACTTAATTATTAAACTATGATTGCTATACTTTATATTTGGCAGCCGTCTTGGACTTCTACTATTGGAACACGTGTCTAATTACATAACAAGATTACAATAGAACACAAGATGGACATAAATATGTGTGTTTTCTTTATAATAGGTCAACGTGACATTTCATATTTTAATCATTACACATTATGATTGTCATTGCCAGGTAATTTATATCTGGCGGTCATCTAAGGCTTCTTCTATTGACACAATTGTCTAATATTGCATTTGAAAGTTACATACAACGTTCAATGTGTCCATAAACAAGAGATATGTATACTGATATGCTTAAATTAATCAATAGCCCCAGTAATTAATATGCAATTTGAGCAGTATAAAGCAACGTGACTTTTTTGTTAAATATTTGCCGGCCATTTTTGACTTCTGCTATTGGCACAGTTATTTAATTATGTGTCTAAGTTACTGAAAACGTTCAGAGTATGCCTAAATCCAATACATCTATACCAATTTACTGCGATATGGCGCTAATATGCAGTTATATACTTAATTATCAGTCGTTTACATTATACGTTATATTTTGGATTTTTTCCATGTCACAGTGAATTAAATTGAATATTAAAAATGTTGACCGCTTATCTGATAAGTCAAGTAAATCTTAAATTACTTCAATACCTCACATGGCATACTATAACTGTTTGGCGGCCATTTTGAATTTATACAAATTTCTCAAAACGCTCAAAGATGACAGAGTGTCATTAGCCGGATTCTAGATGTGGATGGCATAGACAAGCAAAATCGCCAATAACAAAACTATGTTAATCAAAACAATGTTAAGCTCCCGGCTGTCGGACTAAAATGGCGGTAATTATGCTTCATTTTCATTGGCTACCTATCTCGAAGGAACGAGATGCTATGTCGTGCGAACGACATAACTAACTCGTGGTAACGAGATGCTATCTCGTGGGAACGACATAGCTAACTCGTGGTAACGAGATCCTATCTCGTGGGAACAATATCCTATCTCGTGGGAACGAGATACTATCTCGAGGGAACGAGATGCTATGTCGTGGGAACATAGCTAAGTCGTGGTAACGAGATGCTATATCGTGGGAACGAGATGCTATGTCGTGGTAACGAGATGCTAAAAAATAGTCTCATGTCCCTTTTAAGCTGCCGTAGTATACAGTACCAAAAACCCATTCGACATGATACTAGAAACAGTAACACTAGAAACTACAGAAGATATGCGATGAGGAAAGTATGGTCTCCTTTACCACCTCTCTCTGGTACTAGTCGTCCCCAAAATATGATGTCTGGCTCATTAGCTATGTAGCGAAATTGACAAGGGCGAAAAACTTCGTCCTGGCTAAGCTAGCTTGTCATTGGGACATTAAACAATTGATTTCCTGGTTCATTCACGATATCACATGCAATTAACATTCTGTTTAGTTCTAGCACGCAATCTTCGTACATACGCATATATAGCGATTTTGAGGTCATTGAGAATTGTAACGAAGTTGGATACGGCGTAGTATTACAGAATAGAGGGGAAGTAACTCTTGTAAGCTAATAGTTAGTGTCGATATGTGCGATAAAAAAATCATGTTTTACGGGAAAAACAATGCCATCCAGCCTTCAACTGTTATCTAAAAAATTCGATCTTACACTGAAGAAAACAAATATCCTCTATTTTGTTAACTCTTTCGTTTCCATTGACTACATGCGGCTCCAATAAGGAACAACTATCTTAATATTGGTTACTGCATGTGCATTCGTTTGCTGGGGCAATTTTATACAATTATAGTAAAACGTTTTGGGTTTTCCCGTTTATTATTCACCAGATATTATATACCATAATGTCATAAAGTATCTAATAAATTACCTCATAGTGTGAAAATAATACATGTAGTAGTAGTGTACTTACTATTGTATACAGCATTGCGATTGTGGGATATTGCTATTGAACATTACCAGCACATATCGCACATTTTACAACATTGTTTCAGATTTGCATATCATGGTGTGTGTTAAAATATGTGGATTTGCTAAACAATTTTCACATGTAATGCAGGATGTTATTCAAGTTTATATCAGCTGATGTCTGAACATAGAACATTCTATAGAACTGCCAACTGTCAGGTGAATTTTACGTGTAGTTTTATCAACTCGTGTGACGTCAGCGACGTCGATGGTGTTAACGTTGTGTACTGTTGTTATTTACGCGCTCCGAGCAAGACGACGTCTGGCTTCCAGTGGACAATTTTCAACAACAGCAGGATATCTCATCAACTTATCAGTATCAGTCGGAACAAAATTGACAGTTCTATAGAGAACATAATCCGATGTGAATTGCCACAATTCCCTGCCGTAAATGTGAAGATGATTTGGAAAGTTCACATATTTCTTGAACACACATGGTACGTAATTTATATTGACGTCGTGTACGTTGTTGGTGATACTTTTGATAACGTAAAAACGACGTCAATCCCGCTAAAATCGACGTATAAACGTCAGCGTCGTATTTTACAGTGACTGAGGTTTCTAGCGCAAACATACAATTATTTACATAATACAATGGCTGTCTGTATCATAACCATTAGTAAATACAATGCGAGCACCATGTGGGTGTAATAATACATGATAATATAAATAATACATTTGAATGTAGCAGGTCTATGCACATACTCATGGTCAGGGATTGTACTAGATATTTAAAAGTTGGTATTTTTCTGTTATTTTCATATGCGACCGCTACAAAAGGCACACCAATAAAAAGAAGACAAAATTCACATTTCGTAATTGCAATATCACTATCGTACAACAAATTTAGGCATATCCTTTATATACACAATATGCAGAACTAATTTTTAAAAATGTACAATAGCGACGTAATTTGCGGTTTGCGTGTGACGTTTTCACTAGACATTTTAAAGTGCCTATTTTTTTATTATGTTTATGTGCGACCGCCACAAAAAGTACTCTACTAGAAAGAAGACAAATGCACATTTGTATTACAATATTTATTATTTTATATCAAATGCTGGCTATATTCCATACCCGACAAGCTTCGTTTGAAAGAATGTAAAATAATGACGTAATTCGCAAGATGTGAAATTTTCACTAGACATTTTGAAGTATGTATTATTTTATTAAGTTTATGGGCAACCACCATGACATTTACATTAATAGAAAGAAGATAAAATGCACATTTCGTAATTACAGTAGTATTATCGTACAAGAATGTTAGACAGAAATTTCTTATCACATAAACTACGGCAACGTTTTATAAAACGCACAATAAGGACGTAATTTGCAAGGTGTGACATTTCCACTAGACATTTTAAAATGCGTAGTTTTTGATGATGTTTATGTGCGATCGCCAAACAATGTACACGACTAGAAAGAAGTTACAAAACACATTGTGTGGTTACAATATAATTATCGTGCTATATAAATTCAGCAAATATTTTGCATCACACAAACTACCGTAACTTTAAAAAATGTGCATTCGCGACGTAATCCTTAAAGTGTGACATTTTCACTAGACATTTTGAAATGTGCAGTTTTCTACACGGATCCTGCACATTGTATTTCACAAGTTTGACTACAAAATACACATTATATAAGTTTAATATTATTTATTTATTTAAATGTGTGACATGAATTTTCTTCGATTGACTTTTCTAATGTTTAAAATAAAATGCGCATTTACGACGTTGTGACAAAATGTGACACCTATTGTAGCATAACATCAAATATAAATATATCGATAACGTGTTCAGATTTCCAACTGAATTTTATAACACAAACTATTTATACCCTAATGAAAAGTGTGCATCTAAGCAATATGCATAATATATACCCGAAGTAGTTTTTTAGTCGCCTCGCTTTGCGAATGAAAGAATGTTCCTGCTAACGTTTTTCATTTGTGACATAATTCTCCAAATTACAAATTCGTCTCTTATTTATTGATTTGGCGACGAAATGACAAACCATTTATAATTTGATAACTTAACACAACACTAATAGTTATGTATGATAAACTGGCCTTGCATTCTTAAGAAACGTTGAGTATCAATATATCTTCACTTCAGATGCGGGGTATTTATTTTCTATTTTTCACGTGTCTACACTGGTTTACTTCACCGCAAAAACGACGTCATTCCAAAATAACTCACTTGACATAATACTTCTTCACGGACATACGCATTTCACATCTTAACCCTAATCACTAGTACAAAAATGAATGAGTTCCGACGATGAGAAAGGTAAAATAATAACATGAACGTTCACCCGAGTGTTGATTGTTGTTACGCGTCTACACGCAAATTTGGACGTAAATGACGTTCATTAGTCGGTACCATGTTAAACATGTGCATGGAGCACACTATTGTTTGTGATAATTCAAATGAATATCTAATTAGCTTTCTTTTGATGTATGACATGTGCACATTTACATTACATGTGTCCCGTTATTGTAGTTGTGAACTGTTTCTGACCGTAGCCACGTGTACGGATTCGCGATATGAATACAATCTGGATGACACTATGTTGATATCATTTACATACGACTTCTCAATAACAATAATATACATACATGTACATAAATTGTATATGATCCCCGAATGTAAAACTTCCAGAAAATATCTAAAATGTGTCATTCAACAGAAGAATTTGCAGCTCAGAAAGGTTTATACTCGCTGACCAATATTGACAGGAAAGATGCAGCCGCACAGTTGGTCATGCACTACAATGATCACTAATCGGTTAGATTTTCGACCGATATAATATCTCTATAATACACGAGAGCATAACGATCTGCAGTTAAAACTTAACATGCATTTAATGTAATGTGGTTCAAATACATGTAGTCATGTTCCGAGACATAGAAATAAGACGTCATGCCAATGTATATACTTGTTTAACATCATTTAAAACAATGATATCAGAGCATAGATACATGTTATATGACATACAAATATTATAGTTAAAACAATCTAACAATACACTGGTAAACACCGTTACCAACCGAAATGAGAAACAATGGTACAAAACGTAACCTTCGTATTGAAATGAAACAATATTCGCAACAACACATTAAACAATGCAGATGTTGTACATCTCATTACTGACAAAATAGACGATGCTATATTCATAACATATGTGTTTCCTAACTGGGGTTCGGTCGTACTGTAACTTATGCAAATTCGTCACATGACGGGAATTCCGTGAAGAATACATGCGCCTACTTGTGTATCAAATACATCTCTTATGTATTAACGGCACTATAAGCGGCAATCCATGATTATTATGTTATGAACACACGATCGTCGTTCATTATGTGTTATGTAGAGCAGTTATATATTTCATTACAAATGTTTTCAACGACATGACGATACGTGTACTACGTTAGTCCAAGGTAAAGAAATGGTTCAAATGTACATGCTCACTACGTTGCGTGAGACATAATTGGGCCCCCGGCTGAGAAAAGGGACCCTTCAACATATGCGACCAACGTAGCCCCAGATCAGCCTGCGCATCCTCGGAATTTGATCAGGGCGTACACTGTTAGCTATTCCATCAATGGAGTAGCATTAATGACACTAGCAAGACGATTAGAATCCAATCATACTATGCGAGTGTACAAAGGGAACTATATATCCAATTAGTGCCAATTAACTCAATGCTGTACGGTCCCTTTTCTCAGCCGGTTGCCCATATATATATAACGAGAACAGAAGGTAGCAATACTATAGGGTCATCCGCAATAGCTCAGTGGTAGAGCATCGGACTACGGATCGAAAGGTCCCGAGTTCCAATCCCGACACTGGGCAAGACACCTTCGTGATAGCCTAGTCATATCGGATGGGGACATACATAGTCGGTCCCGTAGAGCAGTTATATATTGCATTACAAATGTTTTCAACGACATGACGATACGTATACTACGTTAGTCCATGAAAAAGCACACAGTCCAATACAGGGTAGTTGTGGGAAGCCTACAGTGGGCATGAAAAATCACACAGTCCAATACAGGGTAGTTGTGGGAAGTCTACAGTGGGCATGAAAGGCCACACAGTCCAATACAGGGTAGTTGTGGGAAGCCTACAGTGGGCATGAAAAATCACACAGTCCAATACAGGGTAGTTGTGGGAAGTCTACAGTGGGCATGAAAGGTCACACAGTCCAATACAGGGTAGTTGTGGGAAGTCTACAGTGGGCATGAAAGGTCACACAGTCCAATACAGGGTAGTTGTGGGAAGTCTACAGTGGGCATGAAAGGCGACACATTCCAATACAGGGTAGTTGTGGGAAGTCTACAGTGGGCATGAAAGGTCACACAGTCCAATACAGGGTAGTTGTGGGAAGTCTACAGTGGGCATGAAAGGTCACACAGTCCAATACAGGGTAGTTGAGGGAAGTCTACAGTGGGCATGAAAGGCGACACAGTCCAATACAGGGTAGTTGTGGGAAGTCTACAGTTGGCATGAAAAATCACAGTCCAATACAGGGTAGTTGTGGGAAGTCTACAGTGGGCATGAAAGGTCACACAGTCCAATACAGGGTAGTTGTGGGAAGTCTACAATGGGCATGAAAGGTCACACAGTCCAATACAGGGTAGTTGTGGGAAGTCTACAGTGGGCATGAAAGGCCACACAGTCCAATACAGAGTAGTTGTGGGAAGCTTACAGTGGGCATGAAAGGTCACACAGTCCAATACAGGGTAGTTTTGGGAAGTCTACAGTGGGCATGAAAGGCCACACAGTCCAATACAGAGTAGTTGTGGGAAGCCTACAGTGGGCATGAAAGGTCACACAGTCCAATACAGGGTAGTTGTGGGAAGCCTACAGTGGGCATGAAAGGTCACACAGTCCAATGCAGGGTAGTTGTGGGAAGTCTACAGTGGGCATGAAAGGCCACACAGTCCAATACAGAGTAGTTGTGGGAAGCGTACAGTGGGCATGAAAGGTCACACAGTCCAAATACAGGGTAGTTGTGGGAAGTCTACAGTGGGCATGAAAGGTCACACAGTCCAATACAGGGTAGTTGTGGGAAGTCTACAGTGGGCATGAAAGGTCACACAGTCCTATACAGGGTAGTTGTGGGAAGTCTACAGTGGGCATGAAAGGCGACACAGTTCAATACAGGGTAGTTGAGGGAAGTCTACAGTGGGCATGAAAGGTCACACAGTCCAATACAGGGTAGTTGAGGGAAGTCTACAGTGGGCATGAAAGGTCACACAGGCCAGTACAGTGTAGTTGTGGGAAGTCTACAGTGGGCATGAAAGGTCACACAGTCCAGTACAGGGTAGTTGTGTGAAGTCTACAGTGGGCATGAAAGGTCACACAGTCCAATACAGGGTAGTTGTGGGAAGTCTACAGTGGGCATGAAAGGTCACACAGTCCAATACAGGGTAGTTGTAGGAAGTCTACAGTGGGCATGAATGGTGACAGTCCAATACAGGGTAGTTGTGGGAAGTCTACAGTGGGCATGAATGGTGACATTCCAATACAGGGTAGTTGTGGGAAGTCTACAGTGGGCATGAAAGGCGACACAGTCCAATACAGGGTAGTTGTGGGAAGTCTACAGTGGGCATGAAAGGCGACACAGTTCAATACAGGGTAGTTGTGGGAAGTCTACAGTGGGAACGAAAGGCCACACAGTCCAATACAGGGTAATTGTGGGAAGTCTACAGTGGGCATGAAATGCCACACAGTCCAATACAGGGTATTGCAACACTGACCCGTGGACGCGGCCGATGTCGGTGATGATTCCCCCCGCTGGTACGTCCTCCTCGCGGTACAGCTCGTACGCCGCCAGCTGGCTCAGTTCTAGGAACGGCGACCTGCAATTGTATCGGTAACCTATTTATGAGACTGGTCCATCGACCAATACCGACAAACTCAACCAACGTTAATTCCTTGTATTACTGTCAAAGACACGGTCGGTTGCTCTGAATGAGCCTTCTTTTTATTTCGTGAAATTTTGTCAATTATTGGTTTTATTACGAAAAATAGATTTCTCTATGGGAATTTAACATGGGAGAAAAAGAGGTAGAGGAGTGTGGGAGGAGTCAAAAAACGAAACATTTTGGAAATTGACTCCGAAACCTGGCTAGATATCTTGGAAATGATCTAACTAAGAAAACAAAGTTAAATTTTGAAAATCGGTCGTCAAGTATTTCTGAAATTCTAAAAGAAATTCCCCATGTTAAATCCATGGGGAAATTGTTTTTTCGCAATAAAATAAATATTTGACCAAATTTCACGAAAAAAAAAAGAAGGCTCATTCTTAAATTTTCCTTTAATTTAATATTATCGAAAAAAATATTGTTTTTGAATTGTTTATATCTTGTGACTTCAGTTAGATCTACTACCGGGGCAGAGTTTGATGGTTCAGCTGGCTCAGGTCCAGGAATGGCCACCTGCAATTGCATTGGTCACCTATTAAAGACAAGGGCGTCATCAGGGGAGGTTCACTGGATTTATATGTAGCCCTTTTATTGTGGAGGCAGTAGGATTTTTTTGATACATGAGGCCGGCGATAGCCATTTTCAGTGCATGAATGAACAGACATAGAACGAAAATGAAAATGAAGGTAAAACACATTATCATATACAGTTTGCATGATCACCAGAAAGTTAACATTCCACAAACACCTTCGCTAATCTTGTCAATATTTATCAATTTCTTTATTTCAAAATAATTGAATATTGTGTTGAAATCAAGCAGTTTGATTGTCTGAGCCTGAGCTGTGCTACAGCTCAGGTTCAGGACAATCAAATTGCTGACTACGTGTTGGCATTGTCACCAGATATTCAGAACTGTTGATAATCAGGGCCAGACTAACACAGGTGATTGTGTATAATACAGAGTGGATACATAAAGCTGAGACATGTACGAGTTATACGGTGCAGTTATCATGGTTATAGGACTGTCTTTATATCTACAGAACCATCTTCATGATCTTGTTAAATACGTTGCTAAATATGTCATTAGAAAGCTGTTTTAATTCTGCAGACATTAACATATCGGTTCAATGAGGTAAATCGTATAATTTTGAACAGTAGTCAATTATTCACATGAAAACCTTGTTATTCCGTGCCGTAACCCATTGCATAAATGTGATATAACACACTAGCTGTGATAACACCTGTGCAAATATTATTGGTTGGCCAGATCACCCTAATTATGTATTTGTATTTTGCGCCAACGTTATGTCAAATGAATACAACGGAGTCCCGTAATGGCGCAACAAAGCAATGATGTTTTTACGTTCTCATATCAAATGGGAACTCATTTGAGATCCTCTATTTATTTCATATAATATGTTTGTTTTCAAACGAATGAAGTGGAAACTGGGCCGTTGTATAGACATTTCTTTGGTGGAAAGACCAATACAGTTGGAGTTCAGCGCCATATTCACGGCACAACTATGAAACTCGAAACACAGCTATTTCATGAAACGCTTGATGTTTCAACTGCTCCGTGGTGACGTTTTGTTGTTGTAAGATGAACAATGTGGCAGATATATTAAACTTCTTATCAAGAAAGTCCGAGAACTTTATGACTGCACCTCGTACATACATGTATACTAAGTGCATGCTCCAGATAAGACTCAATGTGTATGATCACGTGGTACTAACAACAACAACCGATTCAAAGTACGTATTCTTTGATAGTGTCCTTATTATGTTGATATAATATGGCGCATCAAACACGTCTTGTTAAGCTGCATTTGGTGGTCTCTTTATTTTCGCCCAAACTTCTGTCGTTTTTGCGAAGAATTGATTTCCGTGTCTTTGACACGGAAATCGATTCTTCACAAAACGACATAAGTCTGTGCCAAACTCCCTAGACCACCAAATGCAGCTCATGAAGACGCGTTTGCTGCGCCATATTTCATCAAAATCCGCTTCATATTAAGGAAAATAATGTCATTCAGAGTTCAGATAAGCTGCGTATTTGCTTAAATACCCAATTAAAATTGCCAAAAACCCAATTGAAATCAGAAGTAGCGAGTATCAAAAAGCAATACAAATTTTGTGTACCTTTATCATGCTGCAGAAAACAATAAACAGACAACAAATATAGCATATTTTTCTTATTTTCAATGAAAACACATCTTGGTATTTCATTAGAATTGTCTGACAATTCTAATGAAATACCAAGATGTGTTTTCATTTAGAAGCAAATTATTCAATAATTACGGTCGGCTGATGTGTAAACAGTAGTGTGATTTTATTTTACCCAATTAAAATATTGAAATACCCAATTGCTTCAGAAATGATGGAGTGACAATACCCAATTACTAATTCCTTATCTGGAGTCCTGTCAGTGTTTTCAGATTCATTACCCTCATGTAAATAAACCCCATTCTCGACATATTGACTGCATTTCTTGTACATGTAACAGTATCAAGGTGCATGATCACGTGGTTACAACAACAACCATGTCGCCCACTCCAAAGTAAGTATTATTTGATATTTTCGTTAAAGGTACATGCCCACTCAGTAGGCACAAACTGTTCTTTATAGGAATTAAATAAGTGTATAATTGTGTCACTATTCGATCAGTTCTAAAAACTACGAGTGCACGCTATACAGGTATAATAATTTAGTAATATTTATTTTACTGATAGTGACGCGCGTTGGTATCAGGCTATTTTCGTATGCAAATGAGGCATAGTATTTTTTAATTATTTATACTAATTAAATGCGTCACCTGAAAAAATAACATTTTCGACAAATTATAAAGTATGATAATTGCCCATCAAAAAATAAATACAGAGTATAAATATTAAAGTCTGTTAACAATTTACGGAAACACGGTTATCTCCCCTGATTTCAGTGCGGAAAGTTGCGTCTGATATAAAATGTATAATAATGCCAATCAACACGTTGGGTAATGGTGAATGCATGTTTATTTTGCCAGAAAATGTCTCAGATGATGTCTCTGATATAAAGAACAGTTTGTGCCTACTGGGTGGGCATGTACCTTTAATATGAAACGGATTTTGATGAAATATGGCGCAGCAAACGTTTCTTCATGAGCTGCATTTGGTCGTCCAGGTAGTTCGGCACAGACGTATGTGGTTTTTGCGAAGTATCGATTTCCGTGTCGGTAGACACGGAAATCGATTCTTCGCAAAAAACAAAAACCACATAAGTTTGGGCCAACGTATAGAGACCACCAAATGCAGCTTAACAAGACTCTTTTGATGCACCATATTTCATCAAAATCCGTTACGTAATAAGGACACTAGAAAAAGAATACGTACTTTGAATCGGTACTTGTTGTTGTTGTTAGTACCACGTGATCATACACCTTGAGTATGATGCAGAGCAAGGAAATTGTGTACCCAATATTTTAACTGCTTTTTAGGACACATTTTAAATTGTGTATTTACCCAAACTAGATGGCCGCGGCCTGCATGTCGCGCCTTGTGGCGAGGCATTGACACTAAAAAAATATATATAGTATAACAAAAAACTTTAACCAAAAAACTTAACCAAAAACTTTAACCAAAAAACTTAACCAAAAACTTCAAAGTAATTTGACATTGGGCACAGGGGCCGCACGGGAGAGGGGTAGAATGAAAATATAGATGATGATAAACACCCATGTGAAGTTTCAAGGTAATGGGCAAAGCAGTTGCAGAGATATAGTATAACAACAAAAACTTTAACCAAAAAATTTAACCAAAAAACTTAACCAAAAACTTTACCAAAAACTTAAAACCAACCAAAAACTTCAAAGTAATTTGACCTTCACATTGGGCACAGGGGCCGCACGGCAGGGGGGGTAGAATGAAAATATAGATGATGATAAACACCCATGTGAAGTTTCAAGGTAATGGGCAAAGCAGTTGCAGAGATATAGTATAACGAACAACTTTAACCAAAAAACTTAACCAAAAAACTTAACCAAAAACTTTAACCAAAGAACTCAACCAAAAACTTTAACCAAAAAACTTAACCAAACAACTTAACCAAATACTTTAACCGGACACACATATGTACGTACGTACGTACGCCAAAGTGCCGACTATATCGCGCTTTCTGCAAGCGGGCGCGACAAAAACTTAACCAAAAACTTTAACCAAAAAACAAAAAACTTTAACCAAAAACTTCAAAGTAATTTGACCTTGACATTGGGCACAGGGGCCGCACGGGAGGGGAGTAGAATGAAAATGTAGATGATGATAAACACCCATGTGAAGTTTCAAGGTAATGGGCAAAGCAGTTGCA
Organism: Conchocele bisecta; assembly: GCA_029237695.1. Classification (NCBI taxonomy): domain Eukaryota; kingdom Metazoa; phylum Mollusca; class Bivalvia; order Lucinida; family Thyasiridae; genus Conchocele; species Conchocele bisecta. The sequence goes on along the minus strand of CM055275.1, from coordinate 27,828,119 downwards.
GAGACATAGTATAACAAAAAACTTTAACCAAAAAACTTAACCAACTTAACCTCCAAAAACTTTAACCAAAGAACTTAACCAAAAACTTCAAAGTAATTTGACCTTGACATTGGGCACAGGGGCCGCATGGGAAGGGGGTAGAATGAAAATATAGATGATGATAAACACCCATGTGAAGTTTCAAGGTAATGGGCAAAGCAGTTGCAGAGATATAGTATAACGAAAAACTTTAACCAAAAACTTTAACCAAAAAATTTAACCAAAAAACTTAACCAAAAACTTTAACCAAAAAACTTGACCAAAAACTTCAAAGTAATTTGACCTTGACATTGGGCACAGGGGCAGCTCGGGAGGGGGTAGAATGAAAATATAGATGATGATAAACACCCATGTGAAGTTTCAAGGTAATGGGCAAAGCAGTTGCAGAGATATAGTATAACGAAAAACTTTAACCAAAAAACTTAAAAAACTTAACCAAAAAAGTTAACCAAAAACTTTAACCAAAAAACTTAACCAAAAACTTCAAAGTAATTTGACCTTGACATTGGGCACAGGGGCAGCTCGGGAGGGGGTAGAATGAAAACATAGATGATGATAAACACCCATGTGAAGTTTCAAGGTAAGGGAATGGGCAAAGCAGTTGCAGAGATATAGTATAACTAAAAACTTTAACCAAAAAACTTAACCAAAAACCTTAACCAAAAACTTTAACCAAAAAACTTAACCAAAAAACTTAACCAAAAACTTTAACCAAAAAACTTAACCAAAAACTTCAAAGTAATTTGACCTTGACTTGGGCACAGGGGCCGCACGGGAGGGGGGTAGAATGATGAAAATGTAGATGATGATAAACACCCATGTGAAGTTTTAAGGTAATGGGCAAAGCAGTTGCAGAGATATAGTATAACAAAAAACTTTAACCAAAAAACTGAACCAAAAAACTTAACTAAAAACTTTAACCAAAGAACTTAACCAAAAACTTCAAAGTAATTTGACCTTGACATTGGGCACAGGGGCCGCATGGGAAGGGGGTAGAATGAAAATATAGATGATGATAAACACCCATGTGAGTTTCAAGGTATGGGCAAAGCAGTTGCAGAGTATAGTATAACGAAAAACTTTAACCAAAAACTTTAACCAAAAAACTTAACCAAAAAACTTAACCAAAACTTTAACCAAAAAACTTAACCAAAAACTTCAAAGTAATTTGACCTTGACATTGGGCACAGGGGCAGCTCGGGAGGGGGTAGAATGAAAACATAGATGATGATAAACACCCATGTGAAGTTTCAAGGTAATGGGCAAAGCAGTTGCAGAGATATAGTATAACTAAAAACTTTAACCAAAAAACTTAACCAAAAACCTTAACCAAAAACTTTAACCAAAAAACTTAACCAAAAAACTTAACCAAAAACTTTAACCAAAAAACTTAACCAAAAACTTCAAAGTAATTTGACCTTGACTTGGGCACAGGGGCCGCACGGGAGGGGGGTAGAATGATGAAAATGTAGATGATGATAAACACCCATGTGAAGTTTTAAGGTAATGGGCAAAGCAGTTGCAGAGATATAGTATAACAAAAAACTTTAACCAAAACACTTAACCAAAAAACTTAAATAAAAACTTTAACCAAAGAACTTAACCAAAAACTTCAAAGTAATTTGACCTTGACATTGGGCACAGAGCCGCATGGGAAGGGGTAGAATGAAAATATAGATGATGATAAAACACCCATGTGAAGTTTCAAGGTAATGGGCAAAGCAGTTGCAGAGATATAGTAACGAAAAACTTTAACCAAAAACTTTAACCAAAAAACTTAACAAAAAACTTAAACCAAAAACTTTAACCACTTGACCAAAAACTTCAAAGTAATTTGACCTTGACATTGGGCACAGGGGCAGCTCGGGAGGGGGTAGAATGAGAATATAGATGATGATAAACACCCATGTGAAGTTTCAAGGTAATGGGCAAAGCGGTTGCAGAGATAGTATAACGAAAAACTTTAATAACTACTTAACCAAAAAACTTAACCAAAAGCTTTAACCAAAAAACTTAACCAAAAACTTTAAAGTAATTTGACCTTGACATTGGGCACAGGGGCAGCTCGGGAGGGGGGTAGAATGAAAATATAGATGAAGATAAACACCCATGTGAAGTTTCAAGGTAATGGGCAAAGCAGTTGCAGAGATATAGTATAACGAAAAACTTTAACCAAAAAACTTAACCAAAAACCTTAACCAAAAACTTTAACCAAAAAACTTAACCAAAAAACTTAACCAAAAACTTTAACCAAAAAACTTAACCAAAACCTTCAAAGTAATTTGACCTTGACATTGGGCACAGGGGCCGCACAGGAGGGGTAGAATGAAAACATAGATGATGATAAACACCCATATGAAGTTTCAAGGAAATGGGCAAAGCAGTTGCAGAGATGTAGTATAACGAAAAACTTTAACCAAAAAACTTAAGCAAAAAACTTAACCAAAAACTTTAACCAAAAAACTTAACCAAAAACTTCAAAGTAATTTGACCTTGACATTGGGCACAGGGGCAGCTCGGGAGGGGGTAGAATGAAAATATAGATGATGATAAACACCCATGTGAAGTTTCAAGGTAATGGGCAAAGCAGTTGCAGAGATATAGTATAACGAAAAACTTTAACCAAAAAAAACTTAACAAAAAAACCAAAAACCTTAACCAAAAACTTAACCAAATAAAAACTTTAATAACCAAAGAACTTAACAAAAACTTTAACCAAAAAACTTAACCAAAACCTCGTTAACTTAGAATTAACAAAATGTTTACCACTTTTTTTACTTAACAAAACAACTTAACCAAAAAACTTTATCCGGACACAAACGTACGACGTAACGTAACGTAGTACGTCGCCAAACGGCCGACTATATTTCATTCGCGCTTTCCGCAAGAAGCGGGCGCGACAAAAAAACCAGCTATGTGGTTAGATTTTTGTATCCAGATGGTTTTCAAGCCAAGTATACTACATTGCTTACGATCATATCACGTCTCACAGCTGGTATCTGCTACTTACTATCTGTCTCACAGCTGGTCTACTGTACTTATTCTGGTCTCTACAGCTGGTCTACTGTATACATTACTCTGGTCTCACAGCTGGTCTACTGTACTTACTCTTGGACTCACAGCTGGTTCTATACTGTACTTACTCTGGACTCACAGCTGGTCTACTGTACTTACTGGTCTCAAACAGCTGGCCTACTGTACTTACTGGTTGGACTCACAGCTGGTCTACTGTACTTACTCTGGTCTCACAGCTGGTCTACTGTACTTACTCTTGGACTCACAGCTGGTCTACTGTACTTACTCTGGACTCACAGCTGGTCTACTGTACTTACTCAGGTCTCACAGCTGGTCTACTGTACTTACTCTTGGACTCACAGCTGGTACTACTGTACTTACTCTGGACTCACAGTGGTCTACTGTACTTACTCTGACTCACAGCTCTGGGTACTGTACTTTACTCTGGTCTCACAGCTGGTCTACTGTACTTACTCTTGGACTCACAGCTGGTCTACTGTACTTACTCTGGTCTCACAGCTGGTCTACTGTACTTACTCTGGACTCACAGCTGGTCTACTGTACTTACTCTTGGACTCACGCTGGTCTACTGTCTTACTCTGGTACTCACACTGTCTACTGTACTTATCTGGTCTTCACAGCTGGGTCTAACTGCTCTTACTCAGGTCTCACAGTGGTCTACTGTACTTATCTGGACTCACAGCTGGTCTACTGTACTTACTCTGGTCTCACAGCTGGTCTACTGTACTTACTCTGGACTCACAGCTGGTCTATTGTACTTACTCTGGACTCACATCTTTCTGTCTACTGTATCTTACTCTGGACTCACAGCTGGTCTACTGTACTTACTCTGGACTCACAGCTGGTCTACTGTACTTACTCTTGGACTCACAGCTGGTTTACTGTACTTACTCTGGACTCACAGTTGGTCTACTGTACTTATTCTGGTCTCACAGCTGGTCTACTGTACTTACTCTGGTCTCACAGCTGGTTCTACTGTACTTACTCTGGACTCACAGTGGTCTACTGTACTTACTCTGGACTCACAGCTGGTCTACTGTACTTACTCTGGACTCACAGCTGGTCTACTGTACTTACTCTTGGACTCACAGCTGGTCTACTGTACTTACTCTGGACTCACAGCTGGTTCTACTGTACTTACTCTGGTCTCACAGCTGGTCTACTGTACTTACTCTGGTCTCACAGCTGGTCTACTGTACTTACTCTTGGACTCACAGCTGGTCTACTGTACTTACTCTGGTCTCACAGCTGGTCTACTGTACTTACTCTGGACTCACAATGGTCTACTGTACTTACTCTGGACTCACAACTGACTGTCTACTGTACGTACTCTGGTCTCACAAGCTGGTCGATTGTACTTACTCTGGACATCACAGCTGGTCTACTGTACTTACTCTGGTCTCACAGCTGGTACTACTGAGCTTACTCTTGGACTCACAGCTGGTCTACTGTACTTACTCTGGTCTCACAGCTGGTCTACTGTACTTACTCTGGTCTCACAGCTGGTCTACTGTACTTACTCTCGTCTCACAGCTGGTCTACTGTACTTACTCTCGTCTCACAGCTGGTCTACTGTACTTACTCTGGTCTCACAGCTGGTCTACTGTACTTACTCTTGGACTCACAGCTGGTCTACTGTACTTACTCTGGACTCACAGCTGGTCTACTGTACTTACTCAGGTCTCACAGCTGGTCTACTGTACTTACTCTTGGACTCACAGCTGGTCTACTGTACTTACTCTGGACTCACAGCTGGTCTACTGTACTTACTCTGGACTCACAGCTGGTCTACTGTACTTACTCTTGGTCTCACAGCTGGTCTACTGTACTTACTCAGGTCTCACAGCTGGTCTACTGTACTTACTCTTGGACTCACAGCTGGTCTACTGTACTTACTCAGGTCTCACAGCTGGTCTACTGTACTTACTCTGGACTCACAGCTGGTCTACTGTACTTACTCTGGTCTCACAGCTTCTGGTCTACTGTACTTACTTGGACTCACAGCTGGTCTACTGTACTTACTCTGGACTCACAGCTGGTCTACTGTACTTACTCTGGTCTCACAGCTGGTCTACTGTACTTACTCTGGTCTCACAGCTGGTCTACTGTACTTACTCTTGGATCACAGCTGGATACTACTTTACTTACTGGTGTCTCACAGCTGGTCTACTGTACTTACTCTGGTCTCACAGTGGTCTACTGTACTTACTCTGGTCTCACAGCTGGTCTACTGTACTTACTCTGGTCTCACAGCTGGTCTACTGTACTTACTCTGGTCTCACAGCTGGTCTACTGTACTTACTCTGGGTCGAGGAGTTTGTTGATTCGGTCTCTAGGTAGGAGTTTGCCACGGGATAGATGCCGCGTCGTTGCCCGCTCTCCACCGCCTATATAAACATGCAAAAGACGAAATGCTTGATTGATAAATTGGTTGGTTGGTTGTTGGATTTGTTGGTTGATTGATAGATTGAACTCATCGATGTCTTGTTACTTGGAGGTGTACGTACATTCAATACCAAGGGCATACACACTCGGAAATGTTTTAAGAACTCAAATGTAATAGTGACTGGAGATACGAGGCTTATGACATGTGGCCAGTTGTAACTCCTAATGCACAGTACACCTCTGAAGCATGTTGCTGATGTAGATATACGGCTGACGTACTTTCCCCCGATGAATGGCAAACAGTGCATGATCATAATGCCATGCCAATACGCACTAATCTGGAGCTCTGTAGCCAATTTCAATCAACATTGCAAACAATACTTTTCTAGCAAAGTATACTTTGTGGGAGCAATCATTGATTTTTCCGAAATGAATTATTTCTTTACAGAACTAATGATTGCATATATTTGATGATTTAAAACTATGCAGAATTACTATACTGAATTTATTACATTATCACAGACATTTTGGCTGTGATAATGTAATAAATTCAGTATAATAAAAATTCATAAATTTATCCTTAAATTGAAAATGATAATGTTGGTTAAATCGGCTAAAGTCTACAATGGTCACAAAGACATGAGCCCCAAATTTCATAGCCAGAAAGTATGAACTTTCAAATCAATCTGACCTTAAAGGTACATGCCACTCAGTAGGCACAACATGTTCTTTTATTTTTAAGGAATTAAATAGTGTATCATGTCACTAGTCCACTAGTTCAAAACATTACGATTGCTATACAGATATAATCATTTAGATATAATCATTTACTATCTGTTCCACGTTTTTCTGCCGACAATCTTTTGGCTATTAAACATATTTAATCTAAAAAATATTTAAATGTAAGTACTTTTTCCTCAATAACAAAAAAGTCACCGTCCCCAAAAACATTTGTTTGATGTTTGATTTGTTTCCATCAAATATTGATTTTATAGCGAAATACCGATTTTCCTATGGGAATTTAACATGGCAGGAAGAGGAAATTGAAACCTGGCTAGATAGCTTGGAAATGATGTAACTAAGAAAACAAAAGTTAGACTTGAAAATCAGTTCACAAATAAAAAAAATCTATTTTTAGCCCCCATGTTAAATTCCCATAGGAAAATAGTTTGTTCGCAATAAAATCAATATTTGATAATTTCATCAAATAATTGTTTAACGGGAGGGTGACTTTTTTGTTATTGATGAAAAAGTACTTATATTTAAATATTTTTAAGATTTAATGGCCAAAAGTTTGTCGGCAGCAAAACGTGGAACAGACAGTAGTAATGTTTATTTTACTGATAGTGACACGCGTTGGTATCAGGCTATTTTCATATGCAAATGAGGCATAGTATTTTTATAATTATTTATACTAATTAAATGCGTCACCTGAAAAAATAATATTTTCGACAGATTATAAAGTATGATCATTGCACTTCAAAAAATAAATACAGAGGATAAATAGTTATGTCCGTTAACATTTAAGGAAACACGGTTATGCCCCTGCCCCTGATCAGTGTGATCATTTACGTCTGATATAAAATGTATAATTATGCCAATCAAAACTGTAACGCAAACCTCAAAATTATTTAACGAAGATCTTGGTAATAACGTAATAACCCTAAATATTCGGACAGCACATATTTGTGGAAACATATAAACATACATGTATATGGTTTCCATACAAGAGTGAGCATGCCAATATTTAGGGTTGGTATGGCAGTAGTGGTCTAATCATAATTTGCATACAATTTGCTTTGGGAAAACCCTATTCAATAGGCTTTTTCCAAAGGAAATGTGTCCAAATATTTAGGTTTACAGAATTCCGCCACGGAAGCGGTGTCGCGCCTGCCGAGGCATTTGACCGTGAACATTACAAGTAAATAAATTACCTTGACCTTCAGAATTTTATTTGGTGTTGGGTTGGGGTGTGCATAGTGAAGCATTCATCCGTAGACAAACATTGATGTGAAATATCATCAATGTCTGGCAAGGGGTTAAAGAGATATTGTGAAAAAACAATAACTTTAACGCATTTCTGTTACAAAACCGGTGAACATTACAAGTAAATAAATGACCTTGACCTTGAGAATTTGGATGTGGGGGTGTGCGTAATGAAGCATCATCCCTACAAACATTGATGTGAAATGCATTATCCCTAGAAAACATTGATGTGAATATTATCAAGTGGCAAGGGGTTAAAGAGATATTGTGAAAAAAACATAACTTTAACGTATTTCTGTTACAAAACCGGTGAACATTGCAAGTAAATAAATGACCTTCACCTTGATAATTTGGATGTGGCGGTGTGCGTATCGAAGCATCATCCCTAGACAAACATTGATGTGAAATATTGTCAATGTCTGGCAAGGGGTTAAAGAGATATTGTGAAAAAAACATAACTTTAACGCATTTGCCTCACAAAAAAAACGGACGACACAGACAACGACGACGCAGACGACGGAAAAAGCGCCGACTATAGTCGCGCCTCTGCTAAAGCAGGCGCGACAAAAATGAAGTGTGATTCACATGAAACTTCATTTGCTAATTGACCGGATACAAATATACGGGTTACAACAAATTAAAACCTGACATTTCATTGGTTGTGTGGTGTCACCTGACGTTACTGAATGATGTCAGTGTAATAACGCAACGCAAACAAGTCTGTCTTCTTTTCAATGACTAGACAATGGCCCGCATTTCGCACCCGCCGAGGCTTCAATAGTATACCCAAAATCTTTAACCAAAAACATGTTGTATGTAGTAACGCACGTACAAACGTACACCAATGTTCCAGATATATCGCAAGCGGGCGCCACAAAAACTATTTTATATTTGATCATCGGCTCGCATAAACATTACCTGATAAATATAATGCCAACCTAGTGTCTGTTGATATCAAGTTTATCAGACTCGGCTCGGAAATGACAGGAGAGTTAATGGGTACCCAAAAACTAACACAAATCTTAGGAATGGACGGACGGACGAACGAACGGACAGAAATACAACAAGAAACGAGGCAAAGCCACGAAGGCCAGTTTTTTTCCAAGCATAGACACTTGGATAACATAATTATACCCAATGTTTGTAGACTAGATGGCCGTGGCCTGCATGTCGCGCCTTGGGGCGAGGCATGGACACTAAAAAAAAAGAGATATAGTAGATGGAAAAAGTTTAACCAAACAACTTTAACCAGATACACGGACGTACGGACAGACGGACGCCAAAATGCCGACTATATCGTGCTTCCCGCAAGCGGGCGCGACAATGATGATAAACACCCATGTGAAGTATCAAGGTAATGGGTGAAGCAGTTGCAGATAAAGTACACGAAAAAAACTTAAACACAAAGTAATTTGACCTTGACATTGGGCACAGGGGCCGCACAGTTATGAAAATATGGATGATAATAAACACCCATGTGAAGTTTCAAGGTAATGGGCGAAGCAGTTGCAGAGATATAGTATAACAAAAAACTTTAACCAAAAAACTTTAACAGACGTACGTTAAAAATGGCTAAGTCAATTACGTAGAAATAATAGGTCAAGGTAAAAAAAATGGTCACATGTTGGATATATGATGGGCACCCCTTGGTTATGAAGCTGTGAAAATTTGGTGCTACAGTACCAAAGAAATGGACGTAAACACGAAAACTTAACATTGTAAACGCGAAAAGTTAACATTGAAAATGGCTAAGTCGACTGCGCTGAAAAATGGGTTAAGTTCATAGAAAGATAACATGTTGAATAGTGATATGTGGTGGGCACCCCTTGGTTATGAAGCTGTGAAAGTTTGTTGGTCCTATGTGGTACAGTACCAAAGAAATGGACTTAAACATGAAAACTTAACATTGTAAACGCGAAAAGTTAACATTGAAAATGGCTAAGTCGACTGCGCGGAAAAAATGGGTGAAGTTCAAAAAAAGGTAACATGTTGGATAGTGATATGTGGTGGGCACCCCTTGGTTATGAAGCTGTGAAAGTTTGTTGGTCCTATGTGGTACAGTAACAAAGAAATGGACGAAAACACCAAAACTTAACATTGATTGTGGACGCCGCCCGCCGCCACCCGCCCGCCCGGCTTTCGCCAATCCAATAGCCTGGTGTTTTTTTTCAAAAACAAAAACCTGGCTAAAAACAATATTGATATAAATATATGCATAGCAAAAGCAACAACATAAATATTACACTAAATACATTAAAGGTACCACTCAGTAGACACAAACTGTAATTTGTCATTACTGCAGTAATGTTCATTAACATTTTAAGGAAGCACGGTTATCACCCCTGATATCAGTGTGGAACTTTACGTCTGATATAAAGTGCATAATAATGCCAATCAAGATGCGGGATAATGGTGAATGAATGTTTATGTTGCCAGTAAATGTCTCAGATAATGTATCTGATATAAAGAACATGTTGTGCCTACTGAGTGGGCTTGTACCTTTAAAAATTAATAAAAACTAAAATTGAAATAGTCACACCATTGGGGACATGATCTCACATTTCCCATTATTTTTTGCAAATTAATTTTCTGGTTGCCAATACATGTACATTTTTACATGACTTCACTGCCACCGGACCACGAAAGCATTTACGATTATTTACTTATAGCTAGTTGATTCAGTTTTGTGTGAATATCCTTGGCAACACAGAGCTCCAGATATGGTGCAAATTGGCGTGTTTTACAAACTTATTTTAGCAGAATACGCATTGATTATCAAAAGTGGGAGTACAAAATACTCATTGAATTTCAAATTGAGTAGTGAAAATACTGTAATAAAGTTCAAAATTTACTTGGTTTTATTTTTTTATCATTTGTACCCTATTTCATAAGGAAGACAAGAAACGAGGCAAAGCCACGAAGGTCAGTTTTTTTCCAAGCATAGACACTTGTATAACATAATTATACCTACTTGGGGCGAGGCATGGACACTAAAAAAAGAGATATAGTAGATGGAAAAACTTTAACCAAAAAACTTTAACCGGACACACGGACGTACTGACGGACGGACGTATGCCAAAATGTCGACTATATCGCGCTTTCCGCAAGCGGGCGTGACAATGATGATAAACACCCAAGTGAAGTAGCAAGGTAATGGGTGAAGCAGTTGCAGAGATATAGTACACAAAAAAACTTTAAGAAAAAAATTCAAAGTAATTTGACCTTGACATTGGGCACAGGGGCCGCACGGTTGGGGGTAGAATGAAAATATGGATGATGATAAACACCCATGTGAAGGTTCAAGGTAATGGGCGAAGCAGTTGCAGAGATATAGTATAACGAAAAACTTTAACCAAAAAACTTTAACCAGACGTACGTTAAACAGTTAACGTTGAAAATGGCTAAGTCAATTACGTAGAAATAATAGGTCAAGGTAAAAAAAATGATCACATGTTGGATAGTTGTATTTGGTGGGCACCCCTTGGTTATGAAGCTGTGAACGTTTGGTGGTCCTAGGTGGTACAGTACCAAAGAAATGGACTTAAACACAAAAACTTAACATTGTAAACGCGAATAGTTAACATTGAAAATGGCTAAGTCGACTGCGCAGAAAAAATGGGTGAAGTTCAAAAAAAGGTAACATGTTGGATAGTGATATGTGCTGGGCACCCCTTGGTTATGAAGCTGTGAAAGTTTGTTGGTCCTATGAGGTACAGTAACAAAGAAATGGACTAAAACACAAAAACTTAACATTGATTGTGGACGACGCCCGCCGCCCGACGCCCACCGCCCGCCCGGCTTTCGCCAATCCAATAGCCTGGCTAAAAATCAATAATAAATTTGTAAAAGTAAAATATGCGTTGAATTTGAAATATGAGGTATAATACTCTTTAGATACAAAACTTATCTGGAGCTCTGGCAATAATGATAACTAGCCTACGGTGTTCACCTGTTCTTTGGAAATTAATTATTCCAGCAAAGTATTGTTATAGTAATCTAACTATATACTTATTACATACCTACTTTCATTTCCCATTGGAACACAATGCAACGCAAGACATATTGACTTCTCATGAGTTTATATTGGTCAGTGCCGGAACTACACTTCACCTCGCAAAATACTTCCTTCTAAATCACCACCAATTTGTTTATTATATTTTAATACATTTTGTATAGTTTATTACGGTATATATAAACTCCGAATGATGTACGTATATATAATAAAAAGGCAGGGATTCCGCTGGCGATCGCCACTTTCGCAATTGGCGTTAAAGATAAACAATTGGCGATAAAAAATTACAATTTTCGAAAAAAAATAATAAAAACATTTTTTTTTTTTCGAAAATTGTAATTTTTTATCGCCAATTGTTTTATTTTTTTTGAAGTGGCGATTTTTTTATTTTCCCCAGCGGAATCCCTGAATAGGTTATTTAATTTGTATGTGGATATATGCCACTCGTTCCGCTGTGCAACGATATTGTGCTCCTAAAGTCACGCAATATCGCACGCTGTGGAACTCGTGCCTATATCCACAGTCAAATCAAATAACCTATCACTATTGTTTACCTTGCAATATTTTGGAAACGCGGGATTTCAATTCATCAACAAGTGCTGTCATCTTCTCATGGTTTTGCTGAAAAGTAAATGGCATTGCCTGTTTTACAGCATATACATGTACATACACATGCCACACATGATGTTACTTTGTAAATATGTGGGAGTACCAGACCGCTTGAGAACCAGTTCTCCAGATAAGCTGCATATTTTGTCCACGTACAATGGTGTAGGCTGATTCTGCGCACCTACGACTTTCCAAGCAAATTTAAATGCCATTAACATCACCTATTCAGTCAAAGTTCCCTGCATATTCAACACAGTTCAAAGAAGTATGTGCAGGTAAACATGTAAGTGGCGTAAATTGTGTGGTGTATGACATCACATGTGTATGTGATGTCACAGTTTTGTCTGATAATGCTGCATCAATTAGTGTACCAAAAATGGCGATCAGCAGAACAATTGATAATATGTAATCAGAGCTCCAGATAATTATTTTAGCTAAATACGCATTGATTATCAAAAGTGTGAGTACAAAATACGCACAGTAATGACTAATGTGAAAATATGCATTGATTTTCAAATTGAGTAGTGAAAATAAAGTTGAAAATGCAGCTCAATTAAGTTGTTTAAATTTGTTATATTTTTTATCATTTTTTTCCATATTTAGTAATGAAGAAAATCAATAATCCATTTGTAAAAGTAAAATAAGCAATGATTTTGAAATCGGGGGGTATAGCACGCTTTAGACACAAAGCTTACCTGGAGCTCTGGTAATAGGTGGTACCTTAGTAACCTATACATGGGTGCAGCATCTAAGTATTACATTAGTCACAATTATGTCACTGTGATTAGCAATTAATCCTTTTTAGATAATTTAAGCATGCTCAGATGCTGAAATTGTCAAGTTCAGGTTTCGCCTTTCCACCTACTAAAATGTCAGTCTCGTGCGCCTGTCATTTGACGAACTCTCGGGGACGTACGAGTACAAAATGAATGTTGTGGGTCCGAATTGGTACAGGTATTATTGTGGATTTTAACCTTTCACAATTGTGTAGACTAATCTATGAGTATGACTGTTCATTCCAAAATTGGAGCCTTAGGTGAAAGGTCTCTACTCAAAATGCCAGGACAGATTGGGCTGTTATTGTGACCAATGTTTATATTGATGGGCTCTCAGCTCTAACCCGATACAGAGAATATAAAAGACAGATGACATAGTAAAAGCCATCCGTAGAGCTGAGATTTTCTAAGCTATTTTGGTACATATAAATCTTATTAGAAAAATGGCGCCAAATGGTCGACGTCATGAGGTGACGTTACACATATCGCCTGGCCATGCTGATGTTAGTCCGACACAAACAAGTAGAAATACAGACAGCAATTAATCAGCTTGTTTATTCCGAAATCCACTTATTTTATTACGACATACGCAAGGCTAAATTTGACTGAATTGCACATTATCCGATGCACAGAATTAACCGAAATTAGAACTGCAGCCGTGCTGACTTTAATAATTTCAGTTTTCTGTGGTTTATGAGATTGGCCGTATACTGGTAGTCAACGCAAATAGGAAACATGTATGGGATATTAACCTTGAAGTCTGGCGAGTCCTTATCGGGCGATTTGCCAATTGTCGGCTGTTGGTCAATAGTGTACGGTCTAACTGAAACATTTGAAAGGCCTAAATATTTGCTTATGAGCTTGTGGTGTGCACAAAGTGTCCGCCAGCGGACTGTTTTCACAATCTTAAACATAGCTCAATAGTTTGGTTGTTGTTGTTAGCACCTGAGTGAATCTCAATCGTGCAGACGCTTGGGAGGCAGTGCCCAACTCGATTTCCTCGAATTAAGGACATTCCGGGTGGCACGATTTACCCAAATCTACCTAAATCTTCATATAATTAATATGAAATAGGCACTACCTATGACGGGCGACGTTAGTATATGAAACTAAATTTACCAATTGATAGCTTTACCATGATGTTAGTATTCTATAAGCATGATAAACGGTACCGTAGTATATTGTAGTATTGCAGAACTACTTCCCGCACCTACCACGGTGTTACAACTTCTCTATTATAATTAAATGGTGTCATTGTCGCACTTCTCTCATTTGAACCAGTGATACAATTTAGATATTTCCGTTTCATATATAGTACATTAATAGCCTAGGCATAGTGGAGCGCGTGGTCGAGCGGTCTGAGGCGTCGGTCTGCTGATCTTACGATCGTGGGTCCGAGCCTCGCGTGCGTTGTGTCCTTCAGCAAGAAACTGTATCCACACTGATTCAGCCCAGCCCACCGGGTAAATACCGGGAACATCGATTGTATTTGATTGTATTTGATTGTATGTACATGTACTTATGAATACAAATATGATACACTAGTGATAAGCCTCAGTATTTAGGGTATACCAGCAAAAGCAAAGCATAATAGAAACTGTATTAGTACATTTACGATCATTTTAAGAAAAAATAACAAGGCTAAGAATTTTCAGTGATATTATTCCCAATTTTCGCAATCTCAGTCGTCATTGAGCACGACGACTGTCACTTCGAGAGTTATACACATTTTGCCCATTTTTGGTATGAATTGTGTTAAGTTTTACATTTACTTTTTTTGATTAACCCAATGCTGTGTCAGATGTGTTTGTATCCTGGACTACAGCAACAGGTGCACTAGACGCACACTTGCAATGCATATACTTTGTTCTGGTAATCGTGTTCCCCAATTATCCCGGATCGCTTGACTATGTCTTGTATTTTTAAACTTACATCAGCGAATTTAAGTGCAGCGTGGCGGCTATAGAAATTCTCCAGGTGTGTCCTTCCAGTGATGTTATTATTTTCTCGATCCCTGGTGGTCTTTGAGCACATTTTGACCATTTTTCGTATTAGTTTTGTCCTTTTTACATACAGCTTCACTTAAGCTGTTGGTAAGAGGTACTTGTGTCATGAACTGTGAATACAGCACAGGCCGTGACACAACCGAGCAGGAGAACAATAAAACAGCAGTTACAATGCATACTTGTTTCTGTTAGTCATGTCCACAGAGTAGCATGGATCGCTTGACTTTGTCTTGTAAACAAAATCACAACATGTGCGCTTTCTATCCAATGATATTGAGAGAGATATAGTGTGCTTCTATCTAACGATGTTGAAAGATAGAGAGAGAAATATTATGGTTTCTATCTAATGATGTTGAGAGAAGGTGGGTGGGGTGCGGGGGAGAGATATATTGTGGTTTCTAGGTAATGATAGAGAACGAGACACACAGAGAGACATAGACAGACAGAGAGCGAGATAGAGAGAGACATACATACAGACAGACAGACATACAGACATAAAGATAGAGAGAGTCAGAGACAGACAGACAACGAGACAGACAGACAGACAGACAACAGAGACAGACAGGACAGACAGACAGAAGACAGACAGACAGACGACAGACAGACAGACAGACAGACAGACAGACAGACAGACAGACAGACAGACAGACACAGACAGACAAGAGACAGACAGACAGACAGACAGACAGCACAGACAGACAGACAGACACAGACAGACAGACAGACAGACAGACAGACAGACAGACAGACAGACAGACAGACAGACAGACAGACAGACAGACAGACAGACAGACAGACATGAATGTGGGAGAGAGTGAAAGAGATAGAGAGATAGATAGAGACAGACAGAGACAGACAGAGACAGACATAGACAGACTGAGACATGGGTGTGAGAGAGAGAAAGGTGTTTAAAATAAATACGGAATAATGAAACTCCATTTCGTTGCAAATTGTTTTTCTTTTATTCTCCCATAAAATATTCCAATGCGCACTTAAGGCAGACAGACAGACAGACAGACAGACAGACAGACAGACAGAGAGAGAGAGAGAGAGAGAGACATGAATGTGGGAGAGAGTGAAAGAGATAGAGAGATAGATAGAGAGACAGACAGAGACAGACAGAGACAGACATAGACAGACTGAGACATGGGTGTGAGAGAGAGAAAGGTGTTAAAATAAATACGGAATAATGAAACTCCATTTCGTTGCAAATTGTTTTTCTTTTATTCTCCCATAAAATATTCCAATGCGCACTTAAGGCATTTCTACTCTCTCGGGGGACTCTTCAGCGTTGTGAAAAAAGCAACTTTAGTCTTCCTGACGACAACACAATTTTGAAATGCAGTAACTTCGTAAGCTATATTATGTATACTTTCCGATGTTATCTACATTTTGTTTTAGAAGCAGTTGGCCCTCGGGCCAAATTATTCGTCGCCCGTATTAGTAATACCACGTGTCGTAAAAACACCTTCTGCTTGGTTTATCGGTTTACGGTAAAACAAATTTTACACTTTCAATCATATGTTCAACCTATAGTCTGTTTCACGAAAGCTGCCCAAATTTTGCGGCTATATACACAATTCAAAAACAAGATTTCTTTTGATAATATTAAATTGAAGGAAAAATTAAGAATGCGCCTTCTTTTTATTTCGTGAAATTTGGTCAAATATTGATTTTATTGCGAAAAAAAAATGTCCCCATGTTAAATCCCCATAGACATGGAGTGAAGATGTCTATGGGGATTTAACATAGGGAAATCTTTTTGAATTTCAAAAATACTGGACCGATTTTTAAAATTTAACTTTTTTTTCTTAGTTAGATCATATCCAAGCTATCTAGTCAGGTTTCTGAGTCAATTTACAATTATTTTTTTTTTTGACTCCTCCCACACTTCCTTACCACTTTTTCCCCCATGTAGGGGGTTCAGTACGCTGTCGTAATCCTGTAATTTTCAGCTGCCTCGTTATGAAAATCAAACGTTTTTAATTCACAAATTCTATATTATAATCAGATTAAAAACCATTTTTTACAGCTGAATTAATAATATAATCATTATGTTGTTCATTTATTGTAGTGTTTACGATAAATAACCCGATTTTAGTACCTAGAACACAATTTGAATACACCGATGTTGACCCACTTTCGCCGACGTTGCGAGATGCGCGGACATATTTTTAGCTGTGTTACAGCACTATGGGGTTACTCTAAGCGATTTCCGCGAGATTTCCCTGTGACGTTTTTCTTGAATGACCAATCAGATTAAAGCTTACATTCGGAACTTTACATAGGTCAATGGCTCGATAAAATCCAACATTGGACAACGAAATGATGATGATTTAAATTTTAAAGCAGAAACATTGTTTTTTGACAGTTACATACTGTTTTAATCATCTTGAGCCATCGATATTATTAATCAGTGCCCATTTTACTTAAAAAATCAACTAATCTATAATGAATTTAGTAAAACAATTCGCGCGGAAATCCAAACTTTCCAAAGAGGTGCTAGCAATTTTTTAGCCCATGTTAAATTCCCATAGACAAATCAATTTTTCATAATAAAATCAATATTTGACCGAATTTCACGAAATAAAAAGAAGGCTCATTCTTAAATTTTCCTTTAATTTAATATTATCGAAAATAATATTGTTTTTGAATTGTCTATATAGCCGTAAAATGTGGGCAGCTTTCGTGAAACAGACTATAGTTTCACTGAATGGTAAGACGCGTAACATAAAACGGGCGACAAAGAGTCGCCCGTACTATATGTGTTAATACATAAAGCTATACACATCATAATAACGATGTTTGGACTATAATTACATATGTGTGTTATTAATTTGCTCATACCATTACCAGGGCCCATAATTATTTGCAGGCCGATTTCGGGACGAACAGCGTCGGAATGACTTGGAACCTCATAAAATAAGCAGAATATTCAGTTCGAAGGCAAACTGAATGAATAAAGCCGAGTAATCCGTATTACCGGAAATAAACACGCTGAGGTACTCAGAAACTATCGTCGACTAGTTTGATTTCAGTTGAAAGATGACATATATACTAGACAACATAGACGGGGGGGGGGGGGGGGGGGGGTTGGCATGCCGTCACATTCCCCTTAAGGGGTCGCAATAGGGGTCCTGGGGTCACCAGTTGCCCATTTTCGCGTTATTTTTGTCATACCCGGATAAACATATTATTTTACAAGTGCTTTTGGAGAAGTGCCCCACTCAATCGTGTGTTCCTATTGTTGAGACATGTATACTAGACAACATAGACGGGGGTTCATGCAGTCACATTCCCCTTAAGGGGTCGCAATAGGGGTCCTGTGGTCACCAGTTGGCCATTTTCGACTTATTTGTGTCATAGTCGGATAAAATATACTTTTTACAATTGCTTCGGGAGAAGTGCCCCACTCAATCGTGTGTTCCTATTTTTGAGACATGTATACTAGATAACATATACGTGGGTTCATGCCGTCACATTCCCCTTAAGGGGTCGCAATAGGGGTCCTGGGGTCACCAGTTGCCCATTTTCGAGTTATTAGTGTCATACCCGAATAAACATAATGTTTTACAAGTGCTTCGGGAGAAGTGCCCCACTCAATCTTGTGTTGCTATTGTTGAGACATGTATACTAGACAACATAGACAGGGGTTCATGCCGTCACATTCCCCTTAAGAGGTCGCAATAGGGGTCCTGGGGTCACCAGTTGCCAATTTTTGAGTTATTTTTGTCATACCCGGAAAAAAATATTTTTGTACAAGTGCTTCGGGAGAAATGCCCCACTCAATGGTGTGTTCCTATTATTCAGACGTATATACTAGACAACATAGACGGGGGTTCATGTTGTCACATTCCCCTTAAGGGGTGGCAATAGGGGTCCTGTGGTCACCAGTTGCCCATTTTCGCGTTATTTTTGTCATACCCGGATAAACATATTATTTTACAAGTGCTTCGGGAGAAGTGCCCCACGCAATGGTGTGTTCCTATTATTCAGACTTATATAATAGACAAGATAGATGGGGGCTCATGCCGTCACATTCCCCTTAAGAGGTAGCAATAGGGGTCCTGGGGTCACCAGTTGCCCATTTTCGCGTTAATTTTTGTTATACCCGGATAAACATATTATTTTACAAGTGCTGCTGGAGAAGTGTCCCACTCAATCGTGTGTTCCTATTGTTGAGATATGTATACTAGACAACATAGACGGGGGTTCATGCCGTCACATTCCCCTTAAGGGGTCGCAATAGGGGTCCTGGGTTCACCAGTTGGCCATTTTCGACTTATTTGTGTCATAGTCGGATAAAATATACTTTTTACAATTGCTTCGGGAGAAGTGCCCCACTCAATCTTGTGTTCCTATTGTTGAGACATGTATACTAGAACATAGAGGGGGTTGCATGCCGTCACACAATCCTTAGAGGTCAATAGGGGTCCTGGGGTCACCAGTTGGCAATTTTCGAGTTATGTCATACCGAATACATATTTTTTTATAAGTGCATTCGGGAGAAATGCCCCACTCAATGGTGTGTTCCTATTATTCAGACATATATACTAGACAAGATAGACGGGGGTTCATGCCGTCACATTCCCCTTAAGGGGTCGCAATAGGGGTCCTGGGGTCACCAGTTGCCCATTTTCGAGTTAATTGTGTCAATTGCCGTGTCATAGCCGGATACTATTTTTTTACAAGTGCTTCGGGAGAAGTGCCCCACTCAATCGTGTGTTCCTATTGTTGAGACATGTATACTAGACAACATAGACGTGGGTTCATGCCGTCACATTCCCTTTAAGGGTTCGCAATAGGGGTGCTGGGGCCACCAGTTGGCCATTTCCGACTTAGTTGTGTCATTGTCGGATACAATATACTTTTTACAAGTGCTTCGGGAGAAGTGCCCCACTCAATCGTGTGTTCCTATTGTTGAGACATATATACTACTGTCTGTTTCACGAAAGCTGCCCAAATTTTACGGCCATATAATCAATTCAAAAACAAGATTTCTTTTGATAATATTAAATTAAAGGAAAAATTAAGAATGAGCCTTCTTTTTATTTCGTGAAATTTGGTCAAATAATGATTTTATTGCGAAAAATAATTTCCCCATGTTAAATCCCCATAGACACCTTCACGGAATTGGGGTACCTCTTGGGGTCACTAGTTGCCCATTTTCGTGTTATTTTTGTATTTTAATATTTTTCAAGTGTTTTCGAAGTGTAACATTCTATTATATTTTCATTATTATTACTATTATCTATATATACAAACAACTTTCTTCACAGTCCGTTGTGTGATCTTGCTCCTTGTATCCTTGTATAATACACGCTTGGTCCGTTATAAACTATTGCTAATGGGTCCGAAAGCTATCGCTAGCGGGTTATTGCTAGCGCTTATCGCTAAGGTTAAAGAGCTTGATGTTAGCAACCATTGCGCGTCGCAGAGCTCGCGATATAGACGAAAACCGAGTAGGCTCGAAAACCGGGTGGGACTCTTACTGTAGTTCAACTTCAAGTTAACAACATTGAACATGTAAGAACACAATTCGACTGTATCACACCTAAAGCGAAACAGCTAAACAGCGAAAGGAACCTTCCTTTCGCGAAAGGAAGATTTTCTACGAAAGGAAGGTTTTGATGTAGTTTAAATCAATTTTAGTTCAACTAAACTAATGCTTACAGTTAAATAAGTGTATTTCATATGTTTATGTATGATTTGATATTATGGGATGTAAAATTTATATGTTTAAAACGGGTTTAAAACCTTCCTTTCGTAGAACAATCTTCCTTTCGCGAAAGGAACTTCGCAACTTCGCGAAAGGAAGATTGTTCTACGAAAGGAATGTTTTGATGTAGTTTAAATCAATTTTAGTTCAACTAAACTAATACTTACATTTAAATCAGTGTATTGCATATGTTTATGAATAATTTGATGTTGTGGGATGTAAAATGTATATGTTTGGTGTTAGATGAAGGACAGAACGTTCACTTCTCAGAAGGAGCATTCCTTTTGCGAAAGGAACAATTTTGTTTCTGCGATACGAATGTTTTTTTTCCTCCAAGTTAAATGTTTTTTTTAATATTCATTAATATTATGTTAATGCATTTTTCATTATAATGCATTAGACATAATTTTATATTATTATAAAACGTGTTCCTTTTGGGGAATGCGTGATCCTTTTTGGGAAGGAATTGTCGGGAAAGGAAGCTTTTCTGGGTGTTACGAAACACTAAAATACACCCAAATCGGAATCCCACCCAAATATAGTCCAAATGCACCAAATGCACCGCAAATACATCCTACAACGTATCCCACAGTAGTGTACCGGTATTCGACGTATATGAAAGGAAAAGATCGTCGCAAAATGACGATTGTTCTACGAAAGGAAGGTTTTAATGCTGTTCAAATCAATAGTTCAGCTAAACTTATACTTATAAGTTAAATCTATTGATTAAGTCATTGTATTTAATAGGTTTATGTATAATTTGATATTATGTTGGACAGCATTCAAAGGAACATTCCTTTCTAGGAAGGATTGATTGATTGATTATTGGTGTTTAACGGCTTATCATCTGCGAGGGTCATTTAAGCCGGGCCAACGGGATGGATTATCCCGTATTCAACCTGTCCACAATGAGGGAAATTCCCAAAAATCAGAACACAATATTTAGAGACTATATATTCAGTCCTGAAATCAGAAATATCCTGACTGGTGCCACACAACAGTCACTTAGCTCTGCCCCAAAGTAATAGGATTAGCTTTAAGCGTATTACTTCTTAATGGAGCATAACATGTTTTAGCTCTCAAGTACAGGGGGCATGTAAATGAGGGCCAAACCATGTAAGTCGGCATTCCGGAAAGGATGAATACCGATCGTTAAACTACCCTTCGCTGCTCCCAACCACCACCCAATTTCTAGGAAGGAAGACTGTTTTTTCGATATGTGTTTTCCCAGATATTACCAATCAGAGTCTATACTGTTTTCCGTACCGGATAGTGTGTGGTCACCGATAATATTAAGGGGGGAAGGAAGGAGGTGGAAACAGAGGAAACCGGCCCGCTAGATTCTACTACTTTACAACAAACATACCGTTATTTCTATATTTTATTTAAATACAAGTATATTAAATATTACATACAATCAATACTTTGCGAATAATCCGTCGAATGGAATACAAATGTGTTTTCCGGTAAAGTCCCAAATTATGTCATAAATAGTTATGTCCCTGCAATATCAAGTACGGCAAACAGTATATACTGATTATAGGACCATATGAACCTGCAATATCCAGTATGGCAAACAGTACAACAGCCATCCATGGGAAGATTGAGAACTGGCTGTTGTAGAGGGGTGGCTGTTGAAGAGAGGTAAATCACATAGTAAATATCAGAGCTACAGCTAAGGTGCGTAATTTTATAAACTTTTTTTATTTCTTCACCAAAACTGGCAAGTCGGGAGTGCTCAATGAGACGATTCTAACGCTCTCACAACTTGCCAGTTTTAGTGAAGAAGTAACAAAATTGATAAAATTACGCACACTAACTGTAGCTCTGATAATTCATAACAGTGGGTCTTAGAAGTTTGGCTGTTAAATAGAGGTGGCTGTTGTAGAGAGGTGGCCGTTCGTGGAGGTTCGACTGTACTATGATAATAGGACCATATGTACCTGCAATGTCCAGTACGGCAAACCGTATAGACTATGATTATAGGACCGTGTTTCTGCAATATCCAGTACGGAAAAGAGTATACACTATGATTATATGACCATATGTACCTGCAATATCCAGTACGGCAAAGCGTTACGGCAAACCGTATATAGGGTCTGATTATACTTATGTGTTCCGGCAAGATCCATTACGGGGAAACAGTATAGCCACTGATTTTAGGACCATATATACCTGAAATATCCAGTACGGCATACCGTATAGACTATGATTATGGTGGTGGCGTCATAATAAGAAAATGACAACAATTGTGGTAAGTATATATAAGACCAGTGGCAATAATGTCATTTTTCCAGGTATCGGCGGACATTAATGGATGGATAATAAACAATGATAAAGTTGACCGAATGCCGAGATGCAAAAAAAATCTTTCTGTCGTTCGGTGCGAAAAGAATTTGAAGAAAAAAGAAGATACTTTTGAAAATGGTATTTCTTTGCCATTTCTGTGGTGGGGGGGGGGGGGGGGGGGGGTGGTCCTACGGACAGGTGGAAACCGGACCTCCATTGATTACAACTGTCAAACATTGTTATCGCCTAATTATGATTAGACCCGGTCTGACAAAAACAATAGACGAAAAGTGTTATAATCCAATGGCAGAATGGATTGATTGCCATGGATGGGTAGCTCATCTCAAAATGTCAACCGCTAATTCCATTAAATCTGGCAGGTGTGACATAATTACATTTCAATTTCAAATGTAGTCACCGGCTGCCGGTCTTGATAATTATCATCGGGGCATGAAATAATTATGCATAGAATGTGAGAAAAATAAAATTGTTCGAAAAAAAATCCGACAGCGGGAATTAGACAGATTTCACATCAGTTGTCTCATAATATGCCCCCGCGTAGTCTGATCAGAAAATACGATGTTCGTCTTTCAGATATTCTTAAGGTTAAATCCCTATCATAGTATGGTGCTGGACGAATTATTTATCTAATTGTTAAAAGCTGTGTGTTTATTTTATTTGTCAGCCGGTGGCCCACATGTAAACACGTTCAAGTAGTATGTGTATATAATTAGTAATATATCTATCATCACATATTAAATTGTAAATAACGAAAACAAAACCATAAAATCATTGTTCACGGTTTTCATGATAGGCTCCACGCTAACAATGGGTGAGGGTGGCACGTCAAATGCCATACCGTCGGCAATCAACTATCTTTCTATTCTCTTATGTGTGAAGTAAAATGAGTTAGGATCCTCTTGTTTGGTGTTTAATTCCAAAGTCAGAACAGAACGACTGTGAAATTTACCGGAAAACACTCGCAGTTAAGAACGGACAGTACTAATAGTCTGTTCCTCACAAATAATAGATAATAATAGTATCTTAGGCATGGTATAATAATTATTATAATTACTATAATGATTAAATATTGTGTTTCAAATATGATGCTGTCTGATGTAGATAGTGTTATTATTCCAGATTCCAGATTAGCGTGATTATCCAAGCATATTTGCTTGGATATAGTCCTTATACGGTTTTTGAGACCTCACATGTGTTATGCAAATGAGTAATTGTCGACCAACGAACGTACTTCATGCTTCATGATTCTAGCTACGCCACGTGAGAGAGTTCCAAATTGAGCGGTGCATTATGAACGTGTCACTCACATTTTTGGCCAGCTACATTTTATTTCAGCTACAGTTATATTTTTAAAAACATTTTGTGATTTTATAAAATATTAACTGTCGTGTTTCATAATAAATATTTTGTTAGGAAGGTTATATTTTTAGTGCAATGATCGACCGCTCCACATGTAATTTATACGTAGTTATACCCGCCATGAAAAATAGTTCTGATAGTGAGCTAACATTATATTGTGTAGTGTAATACATGTGTTGTTAATTTTTCTGTACGACATTTATATTACAAAAATATTTATCTGTGATTTATATAATATAAACTGACATGTATTAATTTGAGTATATTATTTTTCACGCGCAATGATACAATTAACCTCGTGTCTCATGAAAGTAGTTTCCGCCATTTTATGCCGACAAATTACAGAATCGTTTACATAGTCATAGGTCAAGGTCTCGATAAAATCCAACATTGGACAGCGAAATGATGATGATTTTAAAACAGAAACATTGTTTTTTTTTTTGACAGTTACATACCGCATGCTTTAAATAATCATCTTGAGCCATCGATATTATTAATCAGTGTCCATTTTACTTAAAACATCAACTAATCTATAATGACGTTACACATAAAATGCAGTACGATTACACTTCACAAAGGAAACATTGTCTTAGAGTTTGAATAATTTTAGGTTCCGACCGATCGAAGGAGTACGCCGAAATATATTTCCGTACAAATCCAAAAACCTATTTATTATATACCCATTCAACAAAACATGCATCCTAATCATTAAATAATCCGATAGTGTGATGAAATGCGACTCTCTATTATTTTTGTTGAAGAACCCGAATCGATACAATAATCAGGGGTTAAAATTTCACTCGCCCAGCTTGCCATGGCGAGTGCTTTTTGTGGCGGTCGAGTACTTTCTACAGGCACTCGCCCAGTTTGGCTAGTGAAAGATTTGGTCAGGATTTTTTTTTTTGGAAGAAATTGCCAATTAATTCCATCGATAACGGCCAACAAATGGTATTAATTCAGCGACCATTTGTTGTTTACAGTTTACGTCAATTTGCGGGAAGTAAGATTCAAGCAGTGTCTATGTACACGGTTACGGGTAGAATCTCTAGCGATTTTGAACACGGTCCATATCGGGCAAGTTTAATTCACGGATTATTTGTCGGCTTTACGTGGCCGGGCTAACAAATAATAGGACTGCGAGTATAGACTAGTGTATACGCGGCCACATATATCGTCATATCAGTTGGGTTAACGCGCATTTCAGACGCCGAACATAAACGGTTTGACGGAAACGGTCGGCACCGGGTCCCGAAACCATTGAATTTAGTAATTAAGGCAGCACGCAGCGCATGCAAACATAGCCACTATAAATTAAACTAAATCTATGTCACTCAACGCTTATAGAAAATAAGAAGTGTGCGAGCCTCTGAGCAAATTCGCTGCTATTTGTTTGTTTATGTTCATTTAATACTTAAAAAATATAAATAACAATAATAGTGAATATGTCTCATACGTTTTGGTAATGATCATATGTAAAAGCTTTTTTTTTATAAATAAGATGCAACATTACAAAAACTGGAAATAGCAATTTATTTTTAAAAAAAACTGGGCAAGTAACTTTTTGACCTGGGCAAGTACTTTTTTTTAAAATTTTTACCTACCTTGGTTCTACCTTGGTTGAAGGCCGTTTCTTGTAAGCTAGGCTTGTACTGGCCTATTTTAGCGACGTCAAATTGGATAATTGTCTTTGAAACTGGGGGGGGGGGCGCAACTAAATCATGGTTAAAATGTCTGTACAATATTTTCACGTGTTGAATTTGCTGGGTCTCTTCTTCCAGGCGGAGTTGAGTGAACTTTTGAAACTATTTAGTGTGTTCGAATTTACACAATCACTAGGGAGTGCATTCCAGTCTGTGACGACTCTTTGAGAGAATACTTTTTGTCGCAACTGCGAAGGATTTCAGGACTTTCAGTCCTTTGGTTATTATATATATATTACCGGAAAACACATTCGCTGACTTGATTTACCGGAAAACACCTTCGCTGACTCGATGTCCGTGATTTACCGGAAAACACGTCAGGGGAATATACCGAAAACCATTTTGTATAACAATCTGTTTGTAACGAGATGTCAGTGATTTTACAGGAAAAACACATGTGTACAGTATATGTATGCAAGACGTCGTAATCGGCCAGTCAGACTCGTCAGGGGGATATACCAACAAACATTTTTAATATACTAGATGTTTGTGTATGGCATTATATCAGTGATTTACCGGAAAACACGTGCAATGCGCAGAATTTGTACTAGTTGTACCATTATAGATAATGATCAGTTTATGACCATTGTACATCCTGGTGCAATTTGTATATTGTATGCGATAATATCAGTGTCTACATTGTTCACGAGTTAATCTCTGTGTAACCCTGAATTTGTTAACCAGGTACCACCTACTGTGAAATATTATTGGGCACGCGTCTTTGTGTACTTTAGCGAATATCGCCGCCTAAAGGCGTTAATCATGCCACTGTGTATTGTAGTGTAACTTCAAAGAATTTGTTAAACCAGTTGTACCATCTTTATCACCAGTTTAGATACTCTGTTAGCTAGAATAAGTTAAACACCACTTGCAAACCAGATTATGACCAGTGTACAGTACGTACAGTATGACATTTGCAACCACAGTATGCGTTGTGTCTTCTGTGCTGTGCAGTTCTGTGGCTCTTATGTGCTGTACAGTTCTGTGGCTATGCTGGTACGAAGTGTCATACGGTATATTTTGTCAGCCAGCCGCCTCAGTAGATGATAGTCACATCCGTATTATCTTGGCACGCGTCTAGATCATGATCACGACAACTGCTAAGCGTAGGAAAATTCAAGAGTGAACAATTTCTATATTCTATGTATTTAATGCATGTTATTACTGTATGCAATATTTCTATATTACATGTAGCTACAGCTTAACAGCTTCATGTATGTCATATTTTATAATAGCTGCAATGCAAACGCCGCGAATCCATTATATGGAAGCCTCTTATGAGGTGGT
Organism: Conchocele bisecta; assembly: GCA_029237695.1. Classification (NCBI taxonomy): domain Eukaryota; kingdom Metazoa; phylum Mollusca; class Bivalvia; order Lucinida; family Thyasiridae; genus Conchocele; species Conchocele bisecta. The sequence continues at coordinate 27,800,895 of CM055275.1, read as the reverse complement.
ATTGCATTTGCATATATTATAAAATGCTATACAGTATGCAAATAATTTCTATATTAACAGTGGAACCTCTCCAAAACCGGACACCCTGGGAGGTCCCCAGGGTGTCCGGTTTGTAGATGTTCCACTGTAAATCAGACATGTGAGCACCTCATGACACATTCTAGTGTTTTTCAATCACAAAAAGTCATTGTAATCGGAGATGCATAACAGCGAAACACATTTACGGTAAACATCTATATTTTCCCGAGTGTCCGGTTTAGAGGGGTTCCACTGTACATGTGCTAGCATAACAGCTTAATTGTATGTCATTTTATAATAGCTGCAATGCAAACGCCGCGAATCCATTATCTGGAAGCCTCTTATGAGGTGGCATTGCATTTGCATATATTATACAATGCTATACAGTATGCAAATAATTTCTACATTACATTTGCCAGCATATAAACATAACTGTATGTCATTTTATAATAGCTGCAATGATAATGTTTATAGCTGCAATGCAAACGCCGCGAATCCATTATATGGAAGCCTCTTATGAGGTGGTATTGCATTTGCATATATTATAAAATGCTATACAGTATGCAAATAATTTCTACATTACATTTGCCAGCATAAAAACATAATTGTATGTCATTTTATAATAGCTGCAATGACAATGTTTATAGCTGCAATGCAAACGCCGCGAATCCATTATATGGAAGCCTCATATGAGGTGGTATTGCATTTGCATAGATTATAAAATGCTATACAGTATGCAAATAATTTCTATATTAACAGTGGAACCTCTCCAAACCGGAAACCCTGGGAGGTCCCCAGGGTGTCCGGTTTGTAGATGTTCCATTGTAAATCAGACATGTGAGCACCTCATGACACATTCTAGTGTTTTTCAATCACAAAAAGTCATTGTAATCGGAGATGCATAACAGCGAAACACATTTACGGTAAACATCTATATTTTCCCGAGTGTCCGGTTTAGAGGGGTTCCACTGTACATGTGCTAGCATAACAGCTTAATTGTATGTCATTTTATAATAGCTGCAATGCAAACGCCACGAATCCATTATCTGGAAGCCTCTTATGAGGTGGTATTGCATTTGCATATATTATAAAATGCTATACAGTATGCAAATACTACAACGACATATTGATCACAATGACGTCAGGGTGTCCGTTAAGTTGCGTTAAATATGCGTTAAAGTTTTCAAATACCTAATATCTCTATAACCGTAAGTCTGATTTGCTGAAAACACTTACTCTGATTTACTTCACACTTCAAATAATGATTTATCATCATCCATATATTCATTCTATATGCCACCCATGCGGCCCACATGCCTAAGATCAGTATGTAAATAATTTCTATATTACATGTGCTAAAACATGTTCATATTGAATACGCGTTTAAGAAAGCTATACATCATTGTTTCCATGGATGTACACATGTTTTGTGTACACGACACCTCAAACAAAATGCGAACAGATATATGGAAGACGAATCTGGATTTCCAATGAAAGTTAGGCAGGTCATATTAAACAAAATATTTGGGAAAGAGGGTTTGACGGAATCAACAGATGTACAAGGCGTATATAATAGCATGCGAAACGGATTGGACAATGTTCAACTCCTGACTCATAGGATCTCGCATTTATTTATGTTTCCTCCGCCATATGTTACCACCCGGTCAGGCAGTCGTTATGCCTCTTGTAACAAGGACTTGTTGTGACATGGTATGTAGCTGCAGATGTACAAGGCGTATATAATAGCATGCGAAACGGATTGGACAATGTTCAACTCCTGACTCATAGGTTCTCGCAGTTATTTATGTTTCCTCCGTCATATGTTACCGCCCGGTCAGGCAATCGTTATGCCTCTTGTAACAAGGACTTATTGTGACATAGTATGATTCAAAAGTATCGTGCAAGTCATTGCCTTTGTGGTCAACGCTGCCTGTGTACCGTCTACCATATGTGACGAAATATTTCGTTTCCGTATGGATAGTAGTGCACAGTCAGACAACTGCACAGACATACGGACATGCCTCTTGTAACAACGACTTGTTGTGACATATTATGCTTCAACAGTATCGTGCAAGTCATTGCCTTTGTGGTCAACGCTGCCTGTGTACCGTCTACCATACGTAACGATATATTTACCACCCGTACATTGTATCTCCAAAAGACCGGGAAGGTACATGCATCTCTCCAAAAAGCGGAAGGGACATGGACCAGGGCATACACTGGTACACAAGGATATATTATAAATTCATAACGTGTAATGAGATGTACACACATGCAACATCCTGCTGAGGATGTACTTACGGGAGCATTTAGCATAATATACAAATATTACAATATATACAAATATTAAAAATGGGAAGAAATACATATAGAGCAGGGTCTACACTGACACGCCAGATAGTCTGATAACATAAGGAGAGCATACACTGCAGGTGTATTTGTGACATTTGTTTGTATTTGTTTGTTAACTATACTTGTGTGTATTGCCCATACAACTGTGTGATTCAGTATAGCATAAATATAAAATATGGCAACATTTTACTAATTTAACTTTTTTTTCTTCACAATATATGTCAATTACATACTGTACTTTGTCTCGATTATTCTTTACAATACCTATTGACAGTACCTTTGGTGTATTTTTAGTATAATTATATGTATATATCCTGTATTTGGGGGCTTCAGTTTGCATTAATTTAAATAATGGTTAAATTAAACCGATTTTTATAAATATATATATGTCTATTATATGCTATATTTTATATCAATATATGCTTTACACTACCAACTGATACTATCTATGGTGTATTTGTGGCCTATTTATACATATATATAGACTATATTTGGGTGTATTTGGGTGTTTCGTGTAACCACATTAAAACCTTCCTTTCGTAACAATCTTCCTTTCGCGAAGGGAACCTACAAGAAATGTGACGGAGACATGGACAGACGGGCGGACACTTGGGACATTTCAATAAGTGGGTATAATTAAATTTAACTTGTAAAGTATTAATTAGTTTAGGTGAACTTGTAATTATTGATTTAAACTGCGTTAAAATGTTCCTTTCGTAGAGCAGTGTTCCTTTTGCGAAAGGAACGTTATATCTATGTAACCGGTTAAACCCTCTATGTAACACCAAATATATGAAATATATAAATGTTATATAAAATTTGAGATAAACATATAAATTGTAATTAAATTCAACTTGTAAGTATTAGCTAAGAGGAACTAATACCGAAATTACTGCATTAAAACCTTCCTTTCGTAGAACAATCTTCCTTTCGCGAAAGGAAGGTTCCTTTCGCTGTTTAGTCAAACCCCAATTTTATTATCTCCTGATTCATTACTGATAAAATAACCAGGTGCATACCTGGCTATATGTAAAATGCTTTCACATACACGTTATATCTTCTGGAGGGTGGGTGTAAGGCAGCTAATATTATTTTCTAAGTTATTTTTCTGAGGAACTTTAGGACTGTAAGCCGATAAAAAATCCATCCCTTTGCTCTGGATAACTGCCCACATGTACTCCCCCAACATTTAAATGTCAACGTTGAAACAACTAGATTTCGTCACTAGCTACGCCCATGACAAGGTGTCTCCCACATAGTTCTGTACATCGAGACTAACGGAAATATGTGACCTCTGACATTATCTACAGCGACACAGGACTTTTGGGCTTATGGCATTACGCAAAGTCTACGCAGGTTGCAGGTCTTGCACTGTTCGCCTTATTTTTTTTTCAGCGACACATCTGCAGTCTCATCTGGGCCTCAAATAATTGCAAATTTACATGTTATGATTGTTGGTGATTAATCTGGTCAGAAATTACATAAGGTTCATTTTGTCAGCCGACTATCACTGGCATGTGAAGTATCCTGCACATGATAACACCTGGTCACACGTTAAACATCATCCACAATCAGCTGAACACAATACTATAGTGACACCGGTGTAAGGGTAAGATTTTCATATTAAAAGGTGTACATCCACCATTGTTTTTGCTATATAACATAACCAAATACCCCAAAACTGGCCATGCTCTGCCACTTTCATTCTTCGTATGGGACCTATTTTTCCATAATCTGCACCCATCCTGCTATGAATTTATACTAATTAAAATATAGGTTTAATTACTGTTAATAGATGTTCAGATGCACCACAAATGTTAATAATATGCAGAATTGTTAGGAATGTTGCAGTATATATGGACGTTTACATAAGTTGCAAGCCTCGCAACTAAACAATTTTTATTGAGTAGTAGTAAAGTGAGGGGTTCCGGAAAATGTGCTATGCGTGTATAGGGTGGGATTGCACACTCAAAATGAGTGTGCCATCTTATATGAAATTAACCCTACCACAACCATTGCTCCGACTATAAATATAATTTCTCTATCCTTTTGACTCTGTGAAGGTGTATAATAGTCACTCAGTACCGGTTCCTTCCCAAATGATTGTAATTGTTGTGCACCTGTCACCGGTGCCGTAACAGCATTATACTCCCTAATAGCTTCATTTACATCCTCAAACGTCTTAGCAGCGTGATTCTGCTTTCTAATTTCATTGTTAATCCAATCTAATCTCTCTGTTCGTTTTTCTGCCCACTGTGCCTGTGCCTTTTGTAATTGCTCTACGGCATTATCATGCCTTTTGCGTTCTTCAACAGCAGAATTATTCCCCAATGAACTGAGTAAGAAATTACTCTCTGTAAACGCCAATGCATTCACTAAAGCACCACCAACCATCATAGCTATTCCCACCATTTTGTTTTATATAATAATTTTATTACTTCAAAATATTATCAGGAATTATACCTTGTTTAAACAAGCGTATCTCTCGTAGCATTAATATCTAAGGCCTGTATCCAACATTAACATTAGCCATATTATAACCATCAATGTTGCAGTTTTGGCACCGCCTGTCTTATAATTATTTTATTCATTATCTGCGCATATCCGATTTCAAGCGCCGTTATTACAGCAGCATGATATGCAAGATTTCCTATTATCTTTCCATCTGTATTAATTGCCGTCATCTTTTTTTTATTATTTTACTTAATAATAAATTTAATTTAATTTAATTAAGTGTTTACTCCATCAGATGCGGATTGTGTTTTACACTAGGCATTTCAGGTTCTTTTGTTTCAATGTTATTTCGATTGAACAATTTACAGCCAAACCAAACCCACCAACAATAAACTCATTCCGCTATAAAATATATTATATTCGAGGTTTTATAGACTGTCACTATAACTGGTTCTTCAGGTGGTATATCTACTTTTTTCTTATGTACCATATGTAATATACTTTCTTGTTTGGCTTTCCTAGCAGCAGCACCCTTTTTACCAGCTTCAACCCTCTTTGGATTCTTTGCTGTTACTTGTTTAATCTCCTATTTTCGTTCTGGAATTTCTTCATCAGGAATCTGTTGTGTGTTCTCTGTTTCCATTATCTTTATTTGTATCATTTATATTTTTAAATTGACAATATTTAAATGTTGTTATCGCTGCAGTAATAGGTGCCAGAAATGCTCCAAACCTAAAATACAACTCACAACAAGTACTAGTCAAGGCATGGTCAACAAATGGATCCCCTTCTAAATCAGCTACGAGTTTATCATGATTTCCTGCTGGTATAGGCAACATATTACCTGCAGCTAGAGCATACATATTCAAAATAGTATTACCAAGAGTTTTCTTTTTCGTCATTGAAGCACCCAATCTACTTTCATATCTGTTATACAATTTTTAATATTTGTTCATTTGACAACTCTTCTAGTTGTGAAATAATTATATCTTTACCCAAACACATTGGACAGATTTCCCACCTGAATAATCGAAGATAACCGTTGTTTTTAAGTGATCATTATTTACTTCACCTACAGCACTATCATTGGATACTTTATCATCACTTAGTTGTTCTATAAGTTCCTCACAATTCATTTTTATTTTGCATAATATAAATTTCAATTTAAAATAAAAAACCCAACCCGATCCAAATATAATAATCAATAATTGTATGAATATCAATATCTAAACAATTTCATATATTCAAACAATTGTTTAAGTTAAATTTGCTTAGAACAACAATCAACAATGTTAAGCAATACCTATTTGCTGAACAATTCTTAACATTGTTATCTATGAATTGCTCAGCTAAATCAAGTTAAATCAAGTTTAAATCAAGTTAAAATCCAGTAAAATAAGTAAAATAAAATAAAAATATTAAGTAATACTAGTAATACTAAGCATTACTTAAGCAAATTTTAACCGGTAGGTTGATCAGTTCTAATAAGCAACTTAGAATGTTTTGTTTTCGATAACTCTTTTCTTATTTGTTTCTCTAGTGTCGAAATAACATCATTTTCTCTCAAACAGTCCTCAAAACTATCTCTGTCATTCGTATAAAACATACACAGCCATTGTGTCTGTTCTCTTAAGTCTTTTAATACTGAATTATATCTCTGTGATATAACCCAAACACTTTGCTCTGCATGTCGTCCAGAGAATGCGATCTGTGACAACATATCCTTTTTCTTTGTTAATTGCTTTGTAGCTGAACAGTCATCAATGATATATAATGTTGGGCTTCCAGCATATTTATTAAAAAATAATCTTAACAGATCTTGCAGTTTCTCTTTGCCGTTTTTGTCAATTGGATTTACAATCGTTATATTTGTATCAACTGGATTTCGAACATCTCTAATCCAGCTTCTGTTCTGATACGCTTTATTCCATTTTACAGTTCGACAAAGTATAATTATATTATCGAAAAAACCTTTATAACCTCCTTGTTGTTGTGAAAGCTCTAATAAGTCTAAAACAAATTCTGTTTTTCCACATCATGTTTGACCACAAACAATTGCACTATGTGCATACTTTGGCAAATCAATAGAACGCCGATACAAATCTTCCATTTTCTATATTTAATTGCGCATCTTGAATTATAAATAAATATATATTTATTGCACCTGCAGCTTCAGCTTCTTTAGTAATCTGAATTGTAATACCTTCACTCGCATTTTCTATTCTACGTCCATTCCCATGTAAACTATTATCATCTGTTGTTCTTAAGTCAAGCCAGAGTGCATATTGTTTTGTAAGATATTTGCCAATTGTCACACCGGCCACATGAAATTCTTTACTGACAACATTCACTATCGGATCATTAATATCTCCGCTGGCAAAGTGTTTGCGTATTTCATCCCACATATTATATGCTTTCATCCCTTGACTGTATAGTTGATTAGGCACACCCTCAATTGTTACTTCAACATTATTGAGTTTTGAATTATAGAATTTTTCACTTTTTCATTCAAAAGGTGTTGATAGCTCTTCAAATACCATTAAAATTCCCTTCATGGACCTAGCAGGGGTATTCAAATTTATATTCCATATAGAATCACTTTTATTTTTAGGTATCCTTCGATTCCTAAGAATTCTATCATACAAAATTGACATTTGTCCCATGTATTGATTTGTTACCATTGTCGCTAAATTAGGCTCTGTGACCATATCAAATTCTAAACTTATATTATTAATTTCATAATTAGCAGCTAAATCACCTGTGGCTATTATTACCCTTGAATAATCATTAAATGTAAGTTCATATTCGAATCTATCACCCAAACCAGATTGATAATAAGGCATTTGGGCTTCAAGAAGTTCAAAATCTAATGGTATATAAAATCGATTACCAAATGTATCTGCGATAGCTTTATCTTCAGCGTTTCCAGAACTAGCATTTGCTGCTCCAGTTCTTAATTTTGTTACATTTGAACCTGCACTAGTATCTATACCTTGATAAACCATATTATTTCGCTCTGGAGGTGTTTTCCATAGGTCACGATAGATGTAATACACATCTGAATCATTGATTGATAAAATTTCATTACCAGATATTTTAATAGTTGTTTTCTTGACGATTGCACGACCAAGATTTTGAACCACTCGGCGATTGTCATCAGTGGAGGTTAATGCAATTGTAAAAGCTAAACGAACTGTTAAATCATTTGGACCTAAATTTGGGAATAGCACTAAAAGCTGTTGGTTTTGATCAATTGTAGATGGATTATTTGTTATTGTAACTGATTGTCTAATTCCTTTTACACCGAGAGGCTCCCTTAAATGTCTGTAGGGATTAAGTTTTCTTCCGTATGTTGTCATTATTCTTTTTAATTTTATTTATAAATTACATACTTTAACATAAATAATAAATAATGGCTGAAGGTGGAGAAGGAGATTGTATGCATTATGATAATGAGAAGTATGACCCTGATGGTGATGAAGAAACACAACTGATACACCCCGATGTTCCAATGACATTACCTGATTTTCAAACGGAAAATCTAACTCCAGAGAATGATCGTCCTCTACGAGTAAAAACTTTCGAGCTTTTTAAAACTCTATTCCAAAAGGAGTTTAAAGTAACAGATCAGGAGTTTCAGTTACTAATTCCAGACCTACACACAGAAAACAAAACACTGTTCTGGAAGGATCACCGCATTAGTAAAAAGGGGGACCCTAATATCTTAATAAGAACTCTTAAGGGTAAAGGAACAGCTGAATTAAAACGGTTATTGAATCTAAAAGAGGTCCACTTGGCTCCAGAAGCTGTTAATAAAATACAAACTATAGAAAACGAATTACCAAATGTTGAAAACATAGAAATGACTGAATTACCAAGTACAGTTGATGAAACAGAAACACATGTAAAATAACTCATTGATACACTATCAAAAGAAACATCAACTACAATTACACATGATTTTGAAACGTTACCATTAAGAGCACTTAAAGCCTTAAACAAAGCACTGCAACAATCAAGAGGCTCACTAACAAACAACCTTGCCACGTTAAATGAATTGGATAAAAATAAAGATGCTGCAGTGTTAAAGCTGGCAGCTGCAACTACATTTGATTCAGACAGTCCAGATGCACAACGTATCGAAAGAGAAATTGCTGATATTGTACCTGAGAGTGAAGCACGTCTTGAAGCGATTTCAGTTGATAGAGAAAATTTAAGAACTCAAGTATCCAGAATAAAAGAGACCCTTGATAGAATATTACACAAAGATACCACTTTAAGAGAAAGGCTCAAAACCCTCTTCAAAGAACAGGGGATAACTATTGTTTCTGTTTTGACAGCTATAAGGTTTATAATCTCTACTTTATTTTTAAGTATTACTGGAGGTGCAAGTGGTGGTGCAGCCGTTCCCAAACCACCAGGAAACGGTGGAGCTAAATAATGGATAAAGAAAACAATTAAAACATCTGAGTTCATTACTTGGTATGCTAGCAGGGAAGGCTGTAGATGCATTACCAGGGATAATCGGTTCTATAGTAGCTTGGGTGTTGAATGCAGCAGGAAAGGCTGTTGGATGGCTAGCCAATAATTTATGGGTTTTGATTATTACAGTTGCTGGGCTTCTTTATATGGCCGCTAAGGATTATATTTTGTCTCGAAAGTAAAATAGTAACAACCCCAACCCAACTGCAATACTACCAGTGACTAGTGCAGTTTTATGATTTTCATGTTTGACTGCTTCTATTTTGTCAGGTATTGAGACTGTTGGTTTAACATTCAAAGGTTTATTCAAAGGTTTAACATCCAAAGGTTTAACATCCAAAGGTTTAACAATACTATTTTCATGGGTTTGTACAGGTGGTGGAACTGGTAGGCTATTTACATCACCATTAAACCCCACAGTTTGATCACCAGTTGTAATTACAATTAAATTATTGTAATTTTGAATACTTCCTATCTGTAAATCCATGTTGCTTGGAGCCATATACAAACCAATTCCATATACAAAGTCAACTTTTGACCTTGCATATTTTAGTACATTCTGATAGTTTGAAATTATTGTAGGTAAGTCTACAGCTCTATTAATTGCATCATTAACATTGGCTAAATATTGTTTTTGAGCATCAAATGCAGTCCCAGTACCAATAATGGAAGTTCTTGTTTGAGATTGAGCTCCAAGAATTGACCACACATAAACTCTAATACTATCATTTAATCGTTAAACTCCAGCTTGAGTGAACCCAATTGAATTATCTAGAACAAAACTAATCCAAGCATTAGTAATATCAACGTGATGGGTAAAAGAATCGTGTACATCAAAAAATGGTGATAACTTACCTCCATGGCTCAATCTATAACCCCCTGAAGGTCTCATAAACATTGAAAAACTGCCTAAATTATGATTCCCATGATCTATTTTTTGTTTGAAATCCTTATTTGGATTAATACCAAATTCATTGCATATTCTATGGTAAGCTGAAAGATCAAAATAATTATCATACCAACAATAGTTGTGATCATCTGGTAAAGGAACTTTCATTTGAGCTAAAATTCGAAGTGTTTGATACATAGTATGAAATTCATATAAGGATCTCAAAAACAGATCATTTTTAATTGTTAAATGCTGGTTATATGAAACACCGCACCCACAAGTAGCACACCATATTGCAAAGTTAAATTGATTCTGATACCACCCCATTGGATTATTCATCCAATTGTGATATGCTTTGTTGTTGTTTGAGACATTACCAGTTATTTGGGGGTTGGGATACCCTGCTAGAGCATTTGAATATGTAGCTTTGAAACTTTTATCTTTTGTAACATAAACATCAACATTGTAAAACATTGGAACCGTTTTCAAAGCATATATATATGGTTATTATCGTAGTTTGCAATCTTATTAAATTTGAATGCCATTGTTTTTAATTTAAAAATATTTTTAAATTAAAAACAATGTATATAACTTTAACTGACATTACAAAACCAATTACATTACAAGAATATATTAATAATACGGATTCTAAGCGAGAAATTGGTTTGAAAAGTCTTACATACTGGGTTGGTTGGTACAATATTTTGCAGGATGAAACATACGAGTGGTATACTGTTGGTGCCAGACCAACTGCAATGACAATTCCCGCTGGATTATATTCATTTGATAGATTAAGTAATTTATTAAGTAATGCCGCTTTGTCACTTAGTGTAAACAAATCTAATTGGAAATGTATGTTTACAGTTGCAACCGGACACGAGGTTAATATTCCTGAAAATATACTTAAATTACTAGGTTTTGACATATATCCACACAAGTTGGTTAGTGGTACTTATACAAGCGTCAATCCAGTTGATTTTGCTACCAAATCTGTTTATATTTATCTGAATCAAGTCAGTTCATCTCACAATCTATTATATGGAAATATAAGTAACATTATTTGTACTGTACCCATCAGCAAAACTACGTTTGGGGAATCGGATACAATATCATTTCAATATCCGGAATATAGAAAATTACAAAGTGGTATCATAGACGAGTTGGGAATTGAAGTTAGAGGCCAGTAATAATTTATTAAATAATCACGGACTGCCAATTTTTATTGTATTTGAAATAAGATAAACAATAAAGTAAAATGTCTATATATGGAGATACAAACTATCACGCAACGAAATCATATAGTGATACAGGCGATGAGTTGATTAAAAAGAAAATGAATGAGTTTGCTACTCTTGTGAAAGATAAAATGTATGTCCCAAACCTAAAAAAAACAATACATGACCTTAAGCAAGGTAAACCTATAATAACTGTATGGGCAGAAGAATCTGGGCCATTACGTGATGGCTCTTATGAATTTGCATTTGGAAATGGTGTTTCTCGTTCAGCGCATGAAAACTGTGGTTATACTATGTTGTGTAGTGGGAGAGTTTTACGAATGGGTTTATGCAGTGTCACAAGAGATGGATTTGCAACCGATGAAGTAAACATTGGGATTAGTATTAATGGCACCCCAAATGTGAATGCAACTTTAACAAAACATAAAGGACAGCGTTCGGCATATACAAAATTTCAAACTCCAATCGAGCTTGCTTCTGGAAGTGTATTAAATTTTGTTTCACTTACAACATATAGTAGAGCGTCCATTTCAATTGTAAATGTATTAATTGAATTAGATATTTAAATTTAAAAATTATGAAAGATAAAATGAGTAATAAACTGTATCCACCGCTAGCAGTTGAGGAGAATAGAACAGAACATTATAGGCTTAGTGAAATAAGTGCTTTAAAACATAAGCTAGAAAATGAGGTTGAGACAAGGAAAACAATACGAAATAAATATAAAAGAGCTCTGAACATATTAAATGGTGTTCAGTCTGGATTAACTACTGTTGGTCTGGTAATGGGTGGGACGAGTGCCGGGCTATTATTAACTGTTGTAGGAGTGCCCGTTTCCTTGGGCCTTGGTATTGCGGGTAGTATATGTGGTGCATTTGCATTAACAAGCAAATTTGTTAATACTAAACTACTGAAAAAGGCTGAAAAACATGATGAAATATGTATACTTGCAATGGCAAAACTTAATTCTATTGCAAATAAAGTTTCCACTGCATTACAAGATGGTAGAATTTAAATTGATCATGGGAGAGATGGATAAATATGAACAAATGAAAGCAGATGTTAGAAAACCTATAAAGTTTGAGATTTCTGCTGAAGAAAAAAAAATACTACGAGAGCAAATCAAAACAGACATGTTAAAAAATATAAATGGGCACTAAATTTTGACTTTCATTTGATTCATTTTTGTGTTTTATGTTATAGAAATGTATCTTAAATAGAAATAAAAAAATGGAGAAAATTTATTACAGTCCTAAAGGATTTTGGAAAGGTTTTAACAGCTGTTAAGAAATTAGGAAAAGCAGCTAAAGTAAGTGATAAAGAAGCATTGAATTTCTTAAAGAAACAAGCGGTATGGCAGATTTATTTACCTGCACCAAAGAAAATAGTGAGGCCAAAGTTTGATGTTTCTAACAAGAATGAAGTTCATCAAGCTGATTTATTATTCCTACCACATGACACTGTTGGTCGAAAAACATATAAGTATGCATTGACTGTTGTTGATATTGCTAGTAGATATAAAGAGGCAGAACCACTGACTTCAAAGGACAGCAAGGAAGTTGCTAAAGCTTTTGAAAATATTTATAAAAGAAAACTAACATATCCAAACTTATTGCAAGTAGACCCTGGGAGAGAATTTATGGGTGCTGTTACACAGTTCATGGATAAACATAATGTAAATATAAGGCGCGGTAGAAGAGAAATTCATAGAGACCAAGCCATTGTTGAAATATTTAATAGGACACTAGCTGAATGATTGTTTGGTTATCAGTATGCTAAGGAGTTGGACAATTCTCATAAACGAAACAGGGAATGGGTTAAGAGGCTACCAGCGGTAATCGCTGCAATAAATTCGGACGAAAAAACCCTCTCCAATTGATATTAAAACATTAAAAGACAACCCCCATATGTCCTACTGTAAACTTAACATGTGTATACCAACCTGGAGAACAAGAAGGTGGAGGCAGACGTAGAGCTACTGACCCGATATGGAGTGTTGATATTCACAAGATTGATTATCAATTTATTACCCAAGGTATAAGAGTGTATTATTTGAAGGCACCGGCACCAAAGAGAGGCTTTGTAAAGAAAGAGCTTCTTATTGTTCCGGCTGATACCCAAACGCGTATGTCATGATTCCATCGGGTGCAATGTATCGTTTTGTGTCGAGTGGTGAGAGTGTTGTTTTGTTTATTGTTAGTCCGTATATTTTATGGTGTATGGAGCGTAGCATGTTCATGTGATGAGTGTATGTTTTCTTGTTGAAAAGTGCATCTTTGTAATTTTCAAAGTTTATTTGTTTTTTTGTTTTTTTATTACATATTTTTTTATTCCCTTTGCTTTCTTGATGAGTTGTTCGTCTGCTCGTAATATAGAGTATAGCTTTGGGCGTAGACCAATATATTCTGTTATTGAAGTGCCAACACATTCATCTTTCATTTTGCCTATTACTTGTTTGTTTGTTTCATCATAAAGTGGATGGTCTTTTGGATAATCAGAGAAGTCATATTCATCTTTCATCTTAGACATATCTTTGTATACATCTTCTGTTTTGATGTCAACTAATAAACTGTCGGTGTCTGTATACAACAAGGTGCAGTTTTCGATTATATTCTTTTTCAGTTTGTTATTAGTACCAGTCGTACATTATATGTTTTAATAAGTCTAAGACAGACATGCCAACATAGATTGGTTTGTTTAGGGTTAGTTTAGTTTTGTTTACATGTATAGCAGATAATTCATCTGAAAATTTGACACGTCTATTGAAATTAGGTTTAGCTATGATTTTTCTTAGTCTTTCGTTTTCGGTTCCATCTGTTCTTACTAGTTTGATGTCTGATCTTTTGCGTAGGTTCTCCATAGTTTTTCCGAATACAGCATTGTTCATTAGTTTATAGAAATCTTTTTCAAATGCAGTCTTTGCTTTTTTACGTAATTCGGTGTTTAGACGAATGTATGGTTCCATCCATGGTTTTTCATTGAATTCTAAGGCTCGATGTACATTAGTGAGTTTTAGGCCAAAAGATATGTACAACTGTAGATTTCTGTAGTGTAATACATATTTATTGTTGTTGTTTAGATTTGGGACAAGTTTCTCTATGTTTATCATATTGCTATTGTTAAGAAGTTCTGTTTGATATTCTGATAACCATTCTTTTTTTACTGCTAGTTTCTCAGGTGCAAGTGGATAATCGTTGTGTAGTTTATGTAGGCTTTTTGGGTATTCTAGTAGTCTAGTAAATATAGGACTAGACCCACCACAAATTGCAATTTTTTTTCTCTTGTTCACAATGCATTTTAGAAAGGTCCATAGAACAACATATTCAAAATGCACCCGAATGCACTTCGGGGAAATATGTCTAATTTGCATAAATCCAAGATGGCCGCCATGAAAATGACACCCGTTCTAAAATAGGCATATCTCTGCTTCTACTTGGTTGATTAAAGTGATCTTGCAGTCAATTTCTATAGTTTATTGAGTGACCAATCAAATGAAATTAGTTTCATGACCTTCATATCTTCATATATCAAGGTCAAGGTCAAACACGAAAATCACTATTGTCAGCCATTTGTGACATATTTTTGCATATCTCCGCTTCTAGATTGCGGACTAAGACACTGATGAGCTCTATCATGATACTGTCTTACGTAGCCAATCAAATGGAATCGGTTGCATGAACTTTTCATGTCAACGTCAATGATCAAGGTCAAGGTCAAACACGAATATCACTATTTTCAGCCATCTTTTTGCCATATTTTGGCATGTCTCTGCGTTTTTAGCCAGGTTTTTTGAAAAAAAATCCAGGCTATTGGATTGGCGAAAGCCGGGCGGGCGGGCGGGCGCGGCGGGCGGGCGGCGGGCGGCGGGGGGAGGCGGGCGGGCGGCGTCCACAATCAATGTTATGTGTTCGTGTTTGAGTCCATTTCTTTGTTACTGTACCACCTAGGACCACCAAACTTTCACAGCTTCATAACCAAGGGGTGCCCACCACATATCACTATCCAACATGTTACTTTTCTTTTAAATTGACCCATTTTTTCCGCGCAATCGACTTAACCATTTTCAATGTTAAGTTTTCGCGTTTACAATGTTAAGTTTTAGTGTTTAAGTCCATTTCTTTGGTATTGTACCACCTAGGACCACCAAACTTTCACAGCTTCATAATCAAGGGGTGCCCACCACATATCACTATCCAACATGTTACTTTTTTTTAACTTGACCCATTTTTTCCGCGCAGTCGACTTAGCCATTTTCAATGTTAAGTTTTCGCGTTTTCAATGTTAAGTTTTCCTGTTTAAGTCCATGTCTTTGATACTGTACCACCTAGGACCACCAAACTTTCACACCTTCATAACCAAGGGGTGCCTACCACATACAACTATCCAACATGTGACCATTTTTTTACCTTCACCTATTATTTCTACGTAATTGACTTAGCCATGTTCAACGTTAACTTTTTAACGTACGTCTGGTTAAATTTTTTGCTTAAAACTTTTTCGTTATACTATATCTCTGCAACTGCTTCGCCCATTACCTTGAAACTTCACATGGGTGTTTATCATCATACATATTTTCATTCTAACCCCCAACCGTGCGGCCCTGTGCCCAATGTCAAGATCAAATTACTTTGAAATAAAATTTTTTTTGTTAAAGTTTTTTCGGTTGTACTATATCTCTGCAACTGCTTCCACCCATTACCTTGATTTTTAACTTCACATGGGTGATTTATCAATCATTGTCGCCACCCGCTTGCGGATAAAGGCAGCGATATAGTCGGCCATTTTGGCATACGTCCGTCCGGTCCGTCCGTACGTCCTGTGTGTCCGGTTAAAGTTGTTTCGTTAAAGTTTTTCCATCTACTATATCTATTTTGTTAGTGTCCATGCCTCGCCCCAAGGCGCGACATGCAGGCCACGGCCATCTAGTCTACAAAAAGTGGGTATAATTATGTTATCCAAGTGTCTATGCTTGGAAAAAACCTGGCCTTCGTGGCTTTGCCTCGTTTCTTGTCATTTCATGGATTAAGACATTATCGCGACAGTATGTTATTGGTTCTATATTACACCATCACCACTGCTAAGCCCCTCTAAATATGTCTTTGTAAGAGAATGTTTGCCAATTGTACAATACCATCAACCCAGCTGTGTCACATAAGTATAAGTGTTACGTGGGCACTTTCTTTAAATTTGCAAAATTACATATTGCAGCTACATTTGTGCAAATTATAATGTTGGTGCTTAATTTGTAATGCCAGATTCTTTAAATACCCATGGTTGTTGCTTTTCTACTTCAGAGGTTCTATATAACACCATCACCACTGCTAAACACATCTAGATATATCATTGTAAGAAAACAAAGTCTAATCATCATGATCAATAGAAGAAGCTTCTTGGTCGACAGTTGACATATTGGCACACACGCCCCGGCATTCTCCACAGGCATATGAACAGTCGAGATCCGCTTTACGACAGGAGCACTTCATCGTCGAACAACCTGTCTTGCGTGAGCATCTGATGACTTCTAGTAAGGCCTTTGGTGCTACATCTTTGTCTGTCATTACTGGAATGAGGCTTGAACCATACAGTTTCCAACCCCAGTCAGTGGGTAGTAAATCACATCCTCTCCACGTCTGCACTTGGTGATATATCCTGAAGCTGTGATGGTGGGCTGCTGCAGACGTTGGAGGTAATGTCTGAGGCTGAACACTGGAAGTGCTGGAACCTACTTTCTGATGGAATTTTTGCAGCCTCGGCTTATCCAATTAATCTCCTTTTTGACTTCCACTGTACAAACTTACCAGTGCCATTTCCCCAGCAGTAGCAATTTCTTCAGCTGTAGCCAGTCCTTTGATGAACATTTCTGCCTGGAGGTTAAAGTCAGCACTGTTTTTTCAGCTGCTTTAGAGCAACACCTTTGCCAATTCCAAACACTCGCGATGTTGTGTCACATCCTAACAAGGCATGTGCAAAAATGATGTTCTCACAGATAGTTGCACCTAATATCTGCTTTGTGAGCGTTACATTCCAACACCTTCGTAACTTATGTGTCCCTGCTTTGGTTTCAGGCCTGAAGTATATTTCATGGGAAGAGTCAATGGAAGCATGGTAGCAAAGGAGAATCAGTAGGTCTGTATCATCGCCCACAAGCACTGTATTGGCAGTTGATGCCCTTTGTATTGTTGTCTGAACTATAAGTACATCGGCATCACCCCTGCATGTCTTGTTTGGCAACCATTAATTCAAAGGCTTTACTTAGAAGGTTGATGAACGATTGTTTGTTCTTCTTGTTTGAAAGAAACGCATCTTTCGTTACGTTTATGAGTGTTGATCCAGTGAAATGTACTTCTGTTATTTTCTCTCCGGTTCTCCTCAGGTGCGCGTTGTCCTTTGTTGAATGTCCATGCTCATACTCCTGGGGTATGAGAGCCCACATATCATCTGCTAATGCTGGCTTATTAGCAGCTCTCATCGCATGTTTCATGTCAAATAAGGCAGAGGAATAGCTTGACAGCTCATACTGGAATATTTCTGGCAGTTGTTCATTTCCAATACCAGCAGTGACAAGTCTCTGGAAGAGTAGTTGTGGGTCAATACTTATGAGATTTGAGATATGCTGGTCATACAGATGTGGTATCATGTTTGAAGAAGTTATACTTACCTCATGTACTGTAGAACGTGGAGAACTGCAAACTGAAATATGTTGATTGAATTGTTTACACATTGAAACCTTTTGTTGTTGTTGTTGTTTTGTTGATATTTACACGCTTACGTTTTGCAGCACCACGACGTATGGTAACATTTTGTTTATATAAAATGTGGCCCATGACATGCGTGGTCTGCTTAGCTCTTTATCCGCTAACGCACTTATGATGCTTGATAATGATCTATATATTGTTTGTTTGAAGCAAGATATCCATTTGACAAATGGCTGAAAATATTATTATTTTGTGTGTTCGACATTGACCTTGTTCCGAGAACTTGACCTTTGAAGTTCAGGAAACCAGTTATAAATCATTGGCTATCTAATGGACTATCATTGTATGTCCTGATAATGTCATAGTCCGTATATGTACATGCAGAGACATGTAAAAATACGGTTAAAATAGCTGAAAATTGTGACTTTCGTGTTTGACCTTCACCTTGATCCATGAACTTGACAAGCGAAGTTCATGAAACCAATTATATTTGTATGGGCACCTAAGGCAGTATCATGATATACCCCAACATTGTCTTAATCCTCAATGTAGAAGCGGCGATATGCAAAAATATGGCAAAAATGACTGAAAATAGTGATTTTCGTGTTTGACCTTGACCTTGATATATAAATTTGACATATGAAGGTCATGAAACTAATTTCATTTGATTGGTCACTCAATGAACTCCATAACTTGACTCATAAATCAGTTTAATCTGCCAAGTAGAAGCAGAGATATGTCTGTTTTAGAACGGGTGCCATTTTCATGGCGGCCATCTTGGATTTATGCTAATTAGACATATGTCCCCGAAGTGCATTCGGGTGCATTTTGATTATGTTGTTCTATGGACTTCTCTAAAATGCATTGTGAAGAAAAAAAAACTTTTGCAAATTGTGGTGGGTTAGGTGCCAAAATCTCATAGATTGACTAGACAAAAGTTTACTTCAAGGATTAAACCTTTGCCTGGTTTTGGTTGAGCAACTGTGTTTCTACTGTTTAAGGGTTTCCATTTGAAACCGGAGTACGGTAAAGGTTGACTCATTGCCCATCCGTATAGGTTATTTGCGTCGTAATACTTGATGTGATTGTTTTCTTCAGTTGGATTGTAATCAGCTACAAGAGGATTGGTTGCTTTTGAATGTCTTTTGGATACCATACTTATACCGCCATGCATACCTTTTTCTATGAATAAATGCATATCAATATCTATTAGTAGTTCTAGGTTTATTTGAGTGTGTTTTAATAATGCATCCCATGATAGACCCGGAGCTGTATAGTAGTGTAATGGGTCAAGTTTGTATGCATTTATACATGTTTTTCTAAATGTTTGGAATACATCAGCAAGTAGAACAACATCAGTTTTAAGGTATAAATCATGATAATCTCCAAGGGTTTTACAGTTGAACTCTTTCCATACATTTTGTGCGTGTTCATATTCTTTTTGGTTGATACTTTCATCTGTAAGACTGCTGTAAAATTTATCTATAGGTGGTAATTGTGTTTCATTGAATCTTTCTTTGTTGTTCATATATTCA
This sequence comes from Conchocele bisecta, assembly GCA_029237695.1. Classification (NCBI taxonomy): domain Eukaryota; kingdom Metazoa; phylum Mollusca; class Bivalvia; order Lucinida; family Thyasiridae; genus Conchocele; species Conchocele bisecta. The sequence goes on along the minus strand of CM055275.1, from coordinate 27,781,235 downwards.
TAAGGGTAAACTCCTTTACGTAAAAGTAGATTTGTTTTATTGTTGAAGACATTGTTGGTGATTTTGAAATCTGATTTATCTGTTGCATCTACTAACTTTTCAAGTGATGAAGACATGAATTGGAAAGTATCTAAGAACTTGAGTTGTCCAATGCTAAATGAGATGTACTTTTCAGCGTTGATTGGAATACAAGTTATGTTGCGGTTTGCTGTGTGTATTTTTTTGCATTATAAGATGACTATCATATCCTTTTAGGTTGTGGAATACTACAGGGATTTTAGTTGTGCCTGGTTTTATTTTGAGTTTTAGGTTGCAGTTTTTGTGTGCGGTGCCTCCGTATTTACCTGTGAAATGGCAGTGGTCTCTTACTTTTGTATCGTTTAGTTCTGTTTCACATATCCAACAATGGGTTGGACATTCATAATCTTTGGAGTTTTGTTCTGTCATTGTTATTTGAGTTGGATGGGTAAAAGTGTTGTTGGTGTTGCTTGTTTCACATTTCAAATGATTTAAGAATGTTTCAATTACATCTTCACCTCTGTATATTACTGGTTTTTCTGCTTTTCCATCATACCGCACAACTTGATATCCAAAACCACAAGCTTCATGTTCACTTGTTATTTCTGATGTGTCACCAGCGGGTTTGTTTTCAGGGGTTATTATGCTTTCAAAGTCCGCATAGATTACATATGGAACTGGTAGTTGGTTTTGATGGTGTAATTTTATATGGTTTTTATCTTTTGAGGGCATTTCTATTTTTGTTGCAGTTTTGTTGATGCCTTCACAATCTTCTTTATGCTTGAGTAGTAAGTCTTCTTGTGAGAAGCCATATAGACAACGTTCACAGAAATGTGTTTTTTCCTTATGCTTGTTTTGATCGACGAGTAGTCTGTTTAGGTTTTTAATCCAACAATAATGATATTGCGTTTCTTTCTTTGGTTCTTCACCTTCTTCATCAACTTCATCGTCTTGTGATATCAAAAGTAAATTAATTATATTCAATTCTGTTCGTTGATCTGATATGTAATATGGGAATATGCTTATTTTCTCTGTCTTTTTTGTTATTGTATATCCATAAACATTTATTGCAAGATTGTTTTGTTTTTCCACTTTTGACATTTGGGATATTGGTGTTGGAAAATAGTTGTCCTTCAAGTTCAAATTGTCTTTGTTTTTTGTATAAGTGTAAATATTATTAAGGTTACTTTTTGCGGGATACATAGCGGATGTCAGAGCCCATCTCAAACATTCATTATCATCATTCTTTATATGAATTATTGCTTTTTTATTTGCCAATGCTTTGGATAAATGAATATATGAAGAGCCTTTGAGTGGTTCATATTTTGCAATGTTTATGTACAGTTTAATACAGTGTTCGATCTCTAGGCCTGATGCTGTATTTGTAAATTTTTCAATCCATGTTTGTAAATAAGAAGTTTGATTATTATAAAATTCAACTACTTTAGATCCTTCAAGAACAGCACTTTGTTCTCCATGAGCTTGTCGGATGACACATTTTCTTTCTCCGCCGTTTTCATCTTTGAAGAATTTTAAAGAAATGCCGATTGAAAACTTTATGCCCTTATTTTCTTTTATATCTTCATTGATTTGATTTATTATAGTAGACTTGTTATCATCAAACAGAATATTAGGGTATTTATATCTATGGGCATCTATTGCATATGACTTGAAATAAGCACACAATGGCTTGTCGACCAATTTTAATTCTGGGTTTTTATCTTTTAGGGTTTGCTTGGGCTCATTTATAACATTTTGTTTTGGTTCAACGTATGTCCGTTTTTGCCGCCTCCTTTTCTTTTTCCTACGACGCCTTTCCCGCAGATTTTCTAACACAGATGATTTTACCTCGATTTGGGGCTCTGAAGGCTTCAAAGCATCTAATGCGCTTCTTAATTGGGCATCATTAACAACACCATCACGATGAAGTTGCAAGACATACGCTATATTATTAGTGCTCATCTTTTTTACTTTATTTTATTTGTTAAATATAACTTATTTTAACAAATAAAAAATAAATAATATAAGTAAATCATGGAATGTGCATTTACAAAAGTTGGTGATCATGAGCCATGCCATTCAAACCCTACAAAAAAAATCTAAATATTGCAAACTACACAACTACCTAATGAAAAAAAGCCAAGTGAAACCCTGTATCAAATGTGGTAAAGGTACATATGCAAAATATCAAGTCTGTGTTCAATGTGGAGCACATAAAGTAAGATTAAAGGAGAGATACTATAAAATAGAGAAACCATTCAGACAAGAGTCTGCCAGACCTATGGGGGATTGTGATATAGCGGTTTCGCGGTTCATTGCATATATTTTGCTGAAGATTATGGTTTTCGTACAAAACAACTATATAGTTTGGTATAGCAAACATTATTTTGACAAATTCCTAGTCGCAAAGGCTGAGAAGCCTAAAACAGTAAAATGGTTTTACATGTGTATACAAAAGTACAAAACTACTACTATATAGTTTTGTACAAACGCGTATAATTATATATAAACTTCTAACCACAGGGTCTTAGAAAGCTAAAACTGAGATTATATTGCAGGAGCCCCATATTCTATATATATATACAGCCGACGACAATTGTTGTGTGTAGCGGTCTAAGGGTAAACTTGTGTGTAAACTTTAGGTGTATATCCACCATTATTACTGATTTCATGTTCCATAGAGTTTATTCAACTTCCATTTTGAAATACCGGATTTATTTCCCCGAGACATATGGAAATCCGATAAAGAAACGAGTGCGGAGTAATTTGTTGGTTGTTAGTTTCACCACTAGGGGGAATATGTGAATGTTAATGACATTTAAATTTGTTTGGAAATCTTTAGGTGCGCAGAGTATCCGACACCATTGTAGATACTGGAATGAATTTCAATGTTAAATCCAACCATTGGGACATGGATTATCTCCCATTTGCGACCTAAATTGTCCATATGTCCGTCTGTCACGGAGAAGATGAGTTTATTGTAAGAAGTAAAACTTATTAAGCGTAATAGGTAGGGACTTGAAACTTGGTGTGTGCCTTCCTTATGGTGTGTAGATGCGCAAAGTGAATTTTGAATTTTGATTCGACCCCACGTCATGGATTATCTCCCCATTCTTTCACTTAGAATTTCTCAATTTTGCATTGTAAGATGTATAACTTTTTAACTGTAATTATAAGATCTGATTCGCTATTCCGCAGAGGAATCATATGAGTAAAATCGTAACTCTGTCTACGGACGGTATGGGAGTAGATTGCAAGAGTTACTTTCGAAACTAACCTGGGGCACGTTTCACTAAACTTCGTACGACCACAGGCGATTGAAGTCCCCTCTCCACATCCAGAGACCCCCCCCCCAACCCCAATTTGAAAATCAATTCATATTTTCACATTGCTGTGATAATTTTGTACTCCGACTTTTGATAAGCAATGCGTATATCAAAATAATTGCGTTAAATACACCAATACGCACCTTATCTGGAGCTCTGCACATATGCTCAAGTAGTAATTTACTGATAGAGATCGACGCGCGTTACTATCAGGCTAATTTGATATGCAAATGAGGCAGGACATTTTAAAATGATTTATATCAATTACATGCGTCACCTGAATAAGTATTGTTATCAACAGTTTATATCATTGCACATCAACAAATAAATAGAGAATAAATAGTTGTTTCCGTTAACATTTTAAGAAATCACGGTTATCGCCCCTGATATCAAGAGTGACAATTTACGTTGGATATGAACGTATTATAATGCCAATCCACATACCCGGTAATGGCAAATTAATGTTTATTTTGCCCGAAAAAAATATAATGTCTAAACATTGGAGGAAAAATGTGTCTCCTATTGTGGGCGTCAGGTTCAATATGATAAGTATAATTATATGAATCGAGCTTATTGTCTAGATGCTTTTGCAATCAGTAAACGAGTTTAATAAATATGATATTAAATCTTAGATTTATTGCATAGCACAGCACCATACATTGAAGGTAATATGTTTCTGTAGCGCTCTCATTTGCATATGTATTACAGGGGCACAGGAAGCATCAACATATTGGTCCGTGAATCCAATGGGTGCCCCCGCCACCCACCCAAAGTGTATGTTGATACCACTCAGTTGAACCGTCTCGACGGTTCAACTGAGTGGTAACAACATAACTTTTGATGAAAAATGAGAAAAAATGCAGAAAAATGTTAACATTCCGTTTTTTTTTTATACATGAATTACAAATATGTCAAAATGATTGATTCCGGCAGTCGCCGGACCTGTTCCGACGACCCTGTATTATATACACGCATAAAGATACAATATACGTGTATTGAAAATACGGCGGCGGCTGGAGAAATGGGGCCTATGGATTTTGCGAGCAGTGTAGATCCATATCAGCCTGTGCATCCGCATGGACTGATCAAGACCTGCACTATTCGCCATTGCATCAATGAACATGTCATGTTTCTAGCAAGCACTATAGATCGTTTATAATCGCGCTACATGCATGTGTTATTCGATAAGGAGCTACAGTGGTGACACATTCCATAGCCCCATTTCTCCTGTAACAAATATGTACAGGTGCACCGATTCAGATAATTGTCCATACAAAACGTCATCCACCATCCACAGGCACCGCATTCGACGGGAAAGTGGTAACGTTTTTAATGTGCCATATGCTCGGATGATTCATAAAAAACGTTCCCAGATTTAAGTTCCTGTAACTCGGACACCTTTGTGTGAAGACATTTGCAATTTCACATATTGATAGTACAGAATGTTGTTTATAACTCCTATCAATGCGATCACGATAGACCGAATACTGTACACATGAATAATCATGCAAAATGTCAGGTTGGAACTGACAATATCAATGATGCAAGCCTCTAGCAGATTTTCTCAGCTGGCTAAGCTGTGGTCTCGGCATGATATATGTCAGTCAGTGCCAACATTAAACATTGCACCCATCATGTATTTACCAAGACACATGTAGGTTCTCCAAGACGCCGATGGTTTCGTCCGGTGTTTCATGGCATGGAAACACGAATATTCACTTTATCAACACGGAGAAGGTGACAGTGAACAGTGATAGCTACCTTTCATTATTAGAGAGGTTGTTTTACGTGATTGTCGGCGTCTGTACCCAAATGATGACTATGTGTTCTAGCGGGATGGTGCATCATCACATACCAGCAGGCAACACAATCTTATGTGCAGGATACTACCCCAGAGTTCATCAAACGAGATGAGTGACCGCCACGAAGTCCGGACTGTAATCCAATAGACTACTATGTGTGGGATTCTCTTAGTGAGAAAGTGTATAGTCGTCGACAAGATAAGTTCACTGAAGCTGAACTCAAAGCGGAGATTCAGAGATGTTGGAAGAAAGTGACATTGGCTGAGATCAGAAGCAGTATTTATTCATGGAAGAAACGTCTGCGTACTGTGGTAGAAGGGAGTCGTGGGCCGATTGACCATTGTGTGTAGTTACAACATGCATATAAGTTAGTTTGATTAATAGCAATTTGAACTCTACCGATATTGTACAACTATACCCACCATATAGCATAATTGGTCATTTGTAAAGTGTTTGGTTTACTCAATGATAATTTATAAAACTTATCTACAACATCCTGATGAACCACCATGCAAAGTGTCAATTATTTATGTTGAGTAGTGTAGGAGTTATAGGAAATTAAAGTTGGGAAACGTTTTTTTTACTCACCCTATATACATAGCACTGGATATTGTATGAATACAGTCTCAACTTGTTCTTGGTCATAAACATGCGTTTGTCGGTTAATTATCTCATTTTAGTCAGGAGGAATTGTTCCCAAAAATCACATTTGATGGAAATGTAGCATAAAGTTTTTCTTTTGGTTGATATGACTTCATACGTATCTGTGCTAAGAGTTTCAAGAAGGTGTGCACAATATAGTCCGATGTCATTTTTTAAATCCAAGATGGCCGCCGCACACCATAAAAATTAATCGATATTCCCATAACCTCCAAATTAATCATACTAGGAAGATACATATGGGCACTTTATCCATGTTTAACTCATGAGGAATACCATGGAAGATACAGTTGTACAATCTAATAATTATATGTTGGTAGAAATGTATGTCGACTCCATGAAACATCAAAGATTGTCGATTTTACTTAAAAAAATAACAAATGAAACATAAAAGAAGCATAATTATGTTTGCAGTTTGCTTAATAACTTAGGGTGGAAATCCAAAATGGCCACCAAAATTACCACCGAAAGTAAGTACTTAAATAAATTGGAAAACTGCATGCATATGTTTCAAGCTATGCTTCATTTGTCTTTCTAATGACGGTTTTATCTTTTGATTGTGTTGCTGAATCTTTCAGTTTTAAGTGCAAATAAAACAATGTTTGTATGTTAATTATCCCTACTAACTCAGTACATCAACAACAACAACAACAACACGTTTAGAGAGCGGGACATTTAAAGTATGCATCTTCGGTTTGCCTACTCCAAGAAAGCCAGCTAGGTCACCAAGCACTGGAGGTTCAGTTCCACGGTGTGTCGCTATGTATGGGTTTATTTGACATATGGCTGGGATGCTGTTTATCCAATGTTGTTATATTTCATATTCAAATTGTTCGAATATACTCTGAAAACAAACTGCAACAGTTTCATTTAACTTGATGGGAACAAATATTATTTTAATGGTCACTCTTTTTATTTAATGTTCGACCACATGGTCGTTAGAAACTGTATTAAATTGGCAGCTCCTATATCATATATATGTGTCGTCCGATTATTGAATCAGTAGAGCGGATGTTATGAGCAAAGACGTCGTGACGTCGCGTGAGCCTAGGTTGGAGTCAAATCACGAAATCACGAAATCAAAAGTTACTGAAGCCAACGTCAAAACCACATCATGCTACAGCTTAAAAGGGACATGCGCAATTATTTTCTATGTCGTTCCCACGACATAGCATCTCGTCCCCACGAGATATCATCTCGTTACCACGACTTAGCTATGTCGTTCCCACGACATAGTATCTCGTTCCCACGAGTTAGCTATGTCGTTCCCATGAGATAGCTTCTCGTTACCACGACATAGCATCTCGCTACCACGAGTTAGCTATGTCGTTCCCACGAGATAGCATCTCGTTACCACGATATAGCATCTCGTTCCCACGACATAGGTAGCCAATGAAAATGCAGCATAATTACCGCCATTTTTTCTTTCAGCCATAGTTGAATATAGTCCGGCAGCAAAAGGCCGATTTGGGGCTTTACCTTGTTTGGAATAACATGGATTTTTATAACTGACTTTGCATGTCCAGACCTTCTAGTTTTGAAATCCAACTGATGACAAGCTGTCACCCTTGAGCATTTTAAGAATTTTACACACATTCAAGATGGCTGTCTAATAGATATAGTGTGCCATATAGTTGCATTAATATGAGGAAATTCAGAAATTTAAGAGCGTAAACTGTGTGTATTTGACATAATGATGAAAATTGGCAACGTTAAAATTCAATTCCTTAACTGCATTATGGGAAAATTCCAAGATGGCCTCCAAATGTGACCATTTGACGTAATTGCATTAGTTCGTCACAACAAAGAGTATGATTTTTATAATCTTGGGTTTATTGAAACAATAAATGTTTATGTTTGTAACTTTGCTGTGAAATTGAATAATAGTCTAAATAGCCGAACTCCAAAAATGGCCGCCAATTATAAATATATTACATTATACGTGCAATCGTATCTCTACATAAGAAAACATATATAATTGCACTCAGACCCTATATCAGAGCAAATGTGCATACGAATATTGTATTGAGATACACAATGATTTTAGTACCTTAGGTACGCAATTAGATCATTGTTTCAACAGCATTAGTCCAAAATGGCCACCAAATAGTTTGATAGTATTGTAGCAATTAGCTTATATAATTACACTCGGATGTCACATCTAAGAATGTAATTATACCAAATACTGGTATTAAGTCAAGATGATCATTTGTTTTCTTAACTTAATATACACCATTAGACAACGTTCAATAACAGAAGTCTAAAATGGGCGCCGGATAATAATATAATATAAACATTCTGCTAGTAATCAAATCATATACTTATACATAGTACACTTGGTTTTATACGTTGGCTTATTCAGTTTATTTTGGAAAGCCTTCTTGTCATGTCATTCCACATATTCATGCTGACAATATTCTGAAACCAATATGGCTACCAAATTATGTAATTATAACGTATATAGTGGGGCGTTGGCAAGAAGATGTAGTGTGGAACTTTACAGTAAACGTTAATGACTTCCTAATTTGAATGAATACACGAGGTTTTCTTAAATACCATTGGTTCCAAACGCTTCAATGATCAACAAGTTCACTGTGAAATCACGCGAATTGGCTAACCTGACTAGTACAAATGCAGAACACATCTATATATTTCCAAGGTCCCGTTAGCGTTTTTCCCACAGCAACTAAGGACTCCCACTGATATTATTACATTCTGGCAAGTTATTTTTTCTGCGAAATGTACATACTTTCCACTAAAGGGCGGAATGTACATGTTGATTTATGTACAACCTTTTAATATCACTTATCATTTGGTAAACTGCAAGCAATTGATATATATTCAGATTTATATTGATTATGTAGAGCAAATTATATTTGTATGATGAGATAATGTAATATTTCTATAACAGTCTTGTTTTCAATGACAAGTCGGAATGCAACGTCTGACATGCATGTGCAGTTGATTTTATGACATACAACTCAATGCATGCATATGACATGTTAACATACGTAATGCTGAACAAAGAAATCAAATTTAATCACAAATTCAACAATTCTGAGAAAAACACTGAGATAATGTAGAATAAATATAGTGTGGACACAACTAATACACATTGAAATGATATATACGACTGCCATTCCAGTTGAGCCACTACTAACTCAAGGTAACAATAACTGTTATAGTAATTGCAGACTACAATACACATAGTACACACCAATATATACAACATGACAGCATTCAAGGTACAATGCAATGGATATAAGAAATGCAATAATCACACAATTTAATATACTAATATGATAATGCTAAACAACGTAACTGTCATCCCTTGCGGCTAGAGTATTTGTGCCATCATATCTTCTTCTTTTCTTATAGTCATACCTACAATATTAACTTTCATTTCATGTATACTGTGTTTTTTTAAATTAGTTTGTCGTTATCGTATGATATATTATTCGTTTTTGATTGCCTTGTATGTTGATGTCATTTTGAAGCTTGATGGCGAGGTATGCGGAAGGTTTGCTAAACAGTTCAGTTTCAACTATCCAAGTGTTCTGTTTTATGCGCTGTCTTGTCCAAGGTGGCATCCTTCTTGTCATGTGTCCGTGTGCTCTCCTTCATTGGGATTTGATTTTCCTGTTACTTTATCAGTAGTTCATTGGGGAATAGTTGTTGTTGTGCTTGCTCTGCATTTGTTATACTGTTTATGTAGTATATGCACTGTTGCTTTCGTTTTGGGATCGTACACCGCTGATCGTGGAGTGCATGTTTGTGCCGCGTTGAAGGTTCTGCGACCACGGATGTGCGCATGTTATTTGCTTATTAGGAAGTATTTATTGCGTTGGTTTATTATGGGTCTCACTTTTCTACTGTGTTCTCTATTTTAATAATCATGCCATTATTATGCGATCGTCATTGACATACATTTGTAAACTATTGCTATAACAGTGTTCTCCCTATGGAGCTGGACTGAACTTAATTATATAACTTAATTATTAAACTATGATTGCTATAATTTATATTTGGCAGCCGTCTTGGACTTCTGCTATTGGAACACGTGTCTAATTACATAACAAGGTTACAATAGAACACAAGATGGACATAAATATGTGTGTTTTCTTTATAATAGGTCAACGTGACATTTCATAGTTTAATCATTACACATTATGATTGTCATTACCAGGTAATTTATATCTGGCGGTCATCTAAGGCTTCTTCTATTGACACAATTGTCTAATATTGCATTTTAAAGTTACATACAACGTTCAATGTGTCCATAAACAAGAGATATGTATACTAATATTCTTAAATTAATCAATATCCCCAGTAATTAATATGCAATTTGAGCAGTATAAGGCAACGTGACTTTTTTGTTAAATATTTGCCGGCCATTTTTGACTTCTGCTATTGGCACAGTTATTTAATTATGTGTCTAAGTTACTGAAAACGTTCAGAGTATGCCTAAATCCAATACATCTATACCAATTTACTGCGATATGGCGCTAATATGCAGTTATATACTTAATTATCAGTCGTTTACATTATTGTTATATTTTGGATTTTTTCCATGTCACAGAGAATTAAATTGAATATTAAAAATGTTGACCGCTTATCTGATAAGTCATGTAAATCTTAAATTAATTCAATACCTCACACGGCATACTATAACTGTTTGGCGGCCATTTTGAATTTATACAAATTTCTCAAAACGCTCAAAGATGACAGAGTGTCATTAGCCGGATTCTAGATGTGGATGGCATAGACAAGCAAAATCGCCAATAACAAAACTATGTTAATCAAAACAATGTTAAGCTCCCGGCTGTCGGGACTAAAATGGCGGTAATTATGCTTCATTTTCATTGGCTACCTATCTCGAGGGAACGAGATGCTGTGTCGTGCGAACGACATAACTAACTCGTGGTAACGAGATGCTATCTCGTGGGAACGACATAGCTAACTCGTGGTAACGAGATCCTATCTCGTGGGAACAATATCCTATCTCGTGGGAACGAGATGCTATCTCGAGGGAACGAGATGCTATGTCGTGGGAACATAGCTAAGTCGTGGTAACGAGATGCTATCTCGTGGGAACGAGATGCTATGTCGTGGTAACGAGATGCTAAACAAATGTGCTCATGTCCCTTTTAAGCTGCCGTAGTATACAGTACCAAAAACCCATTCGACATGATACTAGAAACAGTAACACTAGAAACTACAGAAGATATGCGATGTGGAAGGTATGGTCTCCTTTACCACCTCTCTCTGGTACTAGTCGTCCCCAAAATATGATGTCTGGCTCATTAGCTATGTAGCGAAATTGACAAGGGCGAAACTTCGTCCTGGCTAAGCTAGCTTGTCATTGGGACATTAAACAATTGATTCCTGGTTCATTCACGATATCACATGCAATTAACATTCTGTTCTAGCACGCAATCTTCGTACATACGCATATATAGCGATTTTGAGGTCATTGAGAATTGTAACGAAGTTGGATACGGCGTAGTATTACAGAATAGAGGGGAAGTAACTCTTGTAAGCGAATAGTTAGTGTCGATATGTGCGATAAAAAATCATGTTTTACGGGAAAAACAATGCCATCCAGCCTTCAACTGTTATCTAGAAAATTCGATATTACACTGAAGAAAACAAATATCCTCTATTTTGTTAACTTTTTCGTTTCCATTGACTGTACATGCGGCTCCAATAAGGAACAACTATCTTAATATTGGTTACTGCATGTGCATTCGTTTGCTGGGGCAATTTTATACAATTATAGTAAAACGTTTTGGGTTTTCCCGTTTATTATTCACCAGATATTATATACCATACTGTCATAAAGTATCTAATAAATTAGTTTAAACATATTTTATTTGCATATTATTTACAATGGTACAAGGCGACAATGGAATTTACAATGATATATACAAATGGGATTGGATTGAAAGCAAGCTTATTTAAATCCTCTCCCTACATGTGACTTTTCATCACCGGATGATGAGACCAGTCGTGGTTTAATAAAGGTCTATAATTGGTGAACATAACTGGTTTCAGCACCCGGTGATTCCGGTAAGTGTTAGTTGTTTGTCAATATGTAAATATTCATGTAATAAACTATTTATGAAATGAAATAGATGAAATAATGAAACAAGAGAATAGTGTATACAGTTTTTGTATACACAATGCAGAAAACATCTTGACCAGTTTTTGATAGAAAAAACAATATTTTGAAGCCCCAACGAAAGCCACGGTTGCCACCCTCACATCGACCAATACACAGCCCACCCTACTCCAACCACGACAGTGGGTGTACGTTAGCAGACGTCGGTACATGATCACGAAAAACCGGCCGGTGCAATTTGTATATATGTTCTAACACATGCAAATATAGATTCATTGTCGGTAGGATCAAGTTAGGTGTTGCCGTAGAGTAATATATGTAGTGTCGGTTGGCAGAGAATTTGAACATCGTTCATTAGTTGTTCGCGGTTTATTGTGTAACGGGTACATGTGAAAAAATAGTGGTTTGCATCCTCGACCTGTCCGCAAGTACAGTTCGGGGAATCGACAATGTTTTTTACGATATAAATCGTGGTTTAGAGCACTGCATTTTGTCCTTAGACGTGTGTGTAGCAACTTGGAGATACCGAGAACCATTGTAGTAATAGCTTGGGACTTTGCCGGTACGGATTTTTATTTTGGTTTTGAAACAATTAAGTGATTGTGCGTTTCGTGTATCGTTAGGAAGAGAGTTCCACTCGCGAACTGTCGATGGTAAAAAGGAATTAAAATAAAGCGTGGTTCGCGATCGTACGAGTTGAACGTTATCAGAGTTACGTAAGTTGTAGCGGGATGTGTCTATTTCCGGCGGAATAATGTCTATAAGATAAGTTGGGGAGATACCGTTTTTCATTTTGTAAAATATATTCACTTGTGCGAATGTCGTCTGTGTTCTAATGTTTCCCAACATATTTCGGTATATAAAGAGTCGATAGAGACGAGTCTCGTGCGCCCGATGTTATGCGTGCTGCTTCGATCTGGATTTTTCAACCGCATCTTTTTCGTATTGGGTACAGTTATCCCAAACAACATCGGCGTATTCAAGTAAGGGTCTGATGAAGGAAAGGTATTATCTCTAGACTTTTTCTATCTAATGTGTATTTAAGTTTTCGCATAATGTTAATTCTGCGCCACGCTTTTGTTGTTATATAATCTATGTGTTGGTGCCATGTACATTCATTATTAAAGTAGATACCTAGATGTTTGTGACTTTCAACCTCTGTAACATTATTACCATTCATTACTATTGGTGGATGTACTAATCTATTACGTTTTCGTGATATTAGTAGTGATTGTCCGTTTTCTTGGGATTGAATGATACTAGCCATTTATTTGACCAGTTAGTGATTCTTTCTAGATCTGAATTCATGGTTAGTGATGCTGTTTCTGGAGTGTCAACAATAAGGTATAAACTGGTGTCATCTGCGTAAAAGTCTAATACCTGAGTTTATGTTAGTTAACAATATCGTTAATATAAAGTAGGAATAGTAACGGGCCTAATATGGAGCCTTGCGGGACGCCGGCTTTAATTTGGTTCCAGCTGGAGTAAACACCTGGTAGCACGACACGTTGCTTGCGCCCACTAAGGTAGCTTTTAAAACCAGTCATGTACATTATTAATGACACCTGCGGATCTCAATTTTACGAGAAGACCAGTATGCCAGACTCGATCAAACGCCTTGCTTATGTCGCAAAATACTACCCTTACTTCCTTCCCTTCGTCTAATGCACTGCAGAATGTATTGTAGAGAAATGTAAGTTGGTTTACAGTTGAGTCAGCTGGGACGAACCCAGATTGTAAGGGAGTTAAGACATTGTTGTCTCTGAAATGATTGTACAGATGTTTAAATACGGCTCTTTCTAGCACCTTACTAATTGTGCTAAGTAGGGATATATGACGATAGTTTGACGGAAGAGAAGGGTTACCAGCCTTAAATATTGGGACTACATTAGCTTTTTTCCACTCGTCTGGAAATTGTCCGAGTTGGATAGATGTATTGAATAAATCTGTTAATGGAATGATATTTCACGTTTTAACTCTTTGAGTATGCGGTTTTATTGACACCGTCCGGTCCTGATGCTTTTCCTAATGGTACGTTAGCTAATACGATTTCTATTTCGTTTTGGGTAAGGGTTATACTTTCAAGGTTGTTACGTGTTGTGTATGGTGCGATTGTGGTGCAGACGTGTCTGGTTCGTGTAGAAGTGTTTGGTCCCGAAAAAAATTGTTTAGTATATTTGATTTTTCCATTTCGTCATCAATTATTAAATCGGCATGTTGGAGTGGAGGTATAGTTTTGTTTTCATTCTCACTTATAAAATGTTTTAGTGTCGACCACCAATCTTTGGAGCAAAGTTGACCTGATTTCAGCTTATCACTTATTCTAGTATAATATTCTTTCTTTGAATCCCGTATTGCTGCAATTACATCGTTCCTGAAATTTCGAAAATTAGTCCAGTGTTATTAATCGCTCTAGCTTTTTTATATAAACGTTTTCGCTTTCTTATCATTGTTTTTATATTAGTGGTGACCCAAGGTAAATCGAATTGTCTGACGAGTATTTCCTTATTAGGTATATATTTTTCGGCAGTCGTTATTATTATGTTAATAATATTATTTGCGTATTCATCAATGTTTTCCGATTTCAAGTCGTTCCAGGTCACTGATGCAATGTCTCTCCGTAATTGATTGTAGTCCCCCCTATCATATTGCCAAATCTTACGCCTAAAAGGTTTAGTTTTTTGCTTGGAGAATTTTAGAAGTCCGTAAATCGGGCAGTGAAACCGAATATCTTGTTGTAAAAATGGATCACCTACTCCGCTCGTAACAAGATTATTTCTGTTCGAAACAAATAATAAATCGATAATTGATTCCGATTGTTCGGTGAAATGTGTGGCGGATGAAATACACTGAGTTAACGCGAACTGTGTGCAAATAGACTCCACCTTCCTGTTAGATTGGGCATTCAACGTATTATGATTGAAATCACCAACAACAATAACGTCCCTGAGGCCAGTGTCGATCGCCATGTGAATTGAGTCCTCTATTGTAGTACTATATAGGTTATTCGCGTTTGTTGGCCTGTAGAAAATACCAAATAGGAAATGCTTTTTGTTGGATACAACTTCAATCCAAATCGATTCAATATTGGCGAGTTCTAGGTCAAGTCTACGCTTATGAAATAATGTGTCTCTTATGTATAATATCACACCCCCATGTCGATCACTAATTCTATCTTTCGTTCGTTCAGGTGTTTTTGAAGTTGTGAAATAATATATCGTCTGATTTGTGTTCTTCACTAAGCCATGTCTCTGAGAATGCTAGGATATCGAAATCCGGGAGCTCAGCGCGAAGTGTATCCAGTTTCGGGTACAAACTTTGGACGTTATAGTGTACGAAGGACAGGTGATGTGATATGTCTTGTGGTCGCGTAATATATTGTACATGTGTAGATGAGCTAGAGATGGATGAGTCGGAAGTGACGTCAGGTAGGCCAATGTCGTCTATTGGCCCAGGGTTCGAGTGGATATCACCAGAGAGCATGATAAGTAGCCATGTCGCCCATGTTATGGCGCATATTAGTAGACATGACATATTGTTAAAGTGGATACTACGTTCCATTGTGGCAATGTTTGCCACCAAACGATGGTAGTGGGTGGGTTTGAGCATGTATGAGCTATTAGCACTATATCGTATGGAGATCAGTAAGCTATATATATGTGAGTCGTCAGTAAGCAAGTATAAAAAAAGAAATACATGAAGTGTGATCGCGAATCTGCCACGTACACGGTAATTACTTCTGTTTAATACGGTCGAGCGACGAATGACTATGGTCAAGTGACTGCTGAAATCAAGATTACGAACATCGCTGCGACCGTACCAGACAGACAAGAATACGACTTATAGTTGGTAACAGGCGCGGACCTAGATCGATGCGCGAGCGAGCGGACACGTGGGTTTCCATTGTAAGGCTAAAAACGTGACATAAAAATGGTAATAAGAGATGCATCTGCTGTGAGTTGAGTTTCCAGGACATATTGCGGGGGAAAATGTACAACATGGTCAGATCAAGGTGATAATGTCCGCCATCACGAGGTTTCGGAACTTGTTTCCATATTTGTTTTGGATACAATCTACATCATTTAATTAGTGTTTAGTGGGTTCGTATTCATGAGATCAGAGCAAAATGTCCTATAGTAGTATAAAGAGAGTCAAAATGATACCACCTGTGGTGGT
>CM055275.1:27703761-27764632 GCA_029237695.1 Conchocele bisecta | reverse complement strand
CAAAAAAAGCAAATGTTATTAGTGTTGAACCAGTGGATGTCGCTAAGTTTAGTGAAAAATTGAAATCTGTAAACCCGCATGCAGCATTTTTGCTTAGTTCTGAAAGCGCTGAATTGAAAACCACTGACACAGAGCCAAATCTGATATTCACGCAAATTGATGTCATGTATGCAGATAATATTGATTTGAAAAGTCCTGCATGTGAAGAAAAATTAAATAACTTTGTCGAGCAGCTTGTTACCAAATTTGATAAAAATGTATGTACTGATATTGAAAATAAAACCAGAGGTCAAGGGAAAAATACTAATTGGATCGAAACGAGGAAAGGTAGGATTACAAGTTCTAATTTTGGACTTGTATGCAAGAAGAAACTAGATACGCCACCAGAATCCACAATAAAGACAGTATTAGGGTATCGCGAATTCCGGGCTCCAGCAACAGAATGGGGTAAACGCCATGAGCCCGCTGCCCGCAGAGTGTATGCTAGAGAGATGAAGTCAACTCATAAAGACGTGCAAGTTACCACCTCTGGGCTCATTGTAGATCCCAAGCTACCACATCTTGGTAGTAGCCCTGATGGCCTAGTAACGTGTGACCATTGTAGTGACAGCCAAGGTTTGCTTGAAATAAAATGTCCCTACAAGTACAGAAACATGTCCCCCGTAGATGCAGCAAAGGACCCAATGTTTTTGTTCTGCAGTCGTGGACGGAAAACTAAAACTGAAACTTAACCATAATTACTATTACCAAGTTCAAGGTCAACTTGGAATATCTAAACGAAAGTGGTGTGACTTTTACATCTGGACTCTACATGGAACATCTGTAGAACGGATTCATTTCGATGAAAGTTTTTGGTCCGACATGGTAGAGAAATTGACTTGTTTCTACAAGGGGTACATTGTTCCAGAGTTGTTCAGCAACCGCGTTAAAAGAGAAAAGACCCTTAGCCTGGAGTAAATAACTGTACCATGTACATTTCTATATTAGTGCGACATAGGTCCTCCTGATCAGACTGCACGGATGAGCAGGCTGATCTGGGGCTATGCTGACTGCAAACACAAAGTTGTAGGGTTTTTTTTTTGCTCGTTATGCATTGTGCATACTGATCCCTATGGAAAGCCGAATCTACATAAATACTCAAATAATTAGTGCTAGCTTCAAAAAATTAGTGCTATCACTAATTCAATTAGTGCTAGCTCTATTACACTTTAAATAATTAAAGCTAGCACAATAATTCAATTAGTGCTAGCTTTAAATAATTAATGCTAGCACTTATTGAATTAGTGCTAGCACCAATTTTTTAATTCGAGCTAGTTACTAATTATTTAAAGCTAGCACTAAATATTTGAGTTTATGTAGATTCGGCG
The DNA here is from genome assembly GCA_029237695.1 of Conchocele bisecta. Lineage (NCBI taxonomy): Eukaryota > Metazoa > Mollusca > Bivalvia > Lucinida > Thyasiridae > Conchocele > Conchocele bisecta. The sequence continues at coordinate 27,763,265 of CM055275.1, read as the reverse complement.
TTCCATAGATCCCCAGTGTGAAATTGTAAGTAAATATTTCCGTCAAGATTACAATTAAGTATAATCACTGGGAAGTGTATATATTGAATATCAGATATTAAATGATCAATTGATTAAAACATATTGTTTCTTCGTATGCACTTAAATATTTGATTTATCACTGTATAACATTATTGTGACAAGCCATCTGATCACGATTTACACTGTTTGTAGTACACAAACAACTGATTTTCAGAAGCGCCCTTCTCTGATTAATGCAAAAGTCTGGAAATCGTTATGCATTAGTCCATGTGAGACATGTGGATCTACACTGTTTACTAATATTTTCAATTTTTTATAAACACAACCTTTCTGATCAATGGAATAGTCTGCAACTCAGCATAGATTAATGTGAGATACTTGGGAGTGAAAGGGTCAAGTACCCACACCTGGCTAGGTATACATGGTATATGGTTGTGTAAATCTGGGCCATGAAATATAGTGTAGATCTATATGTGGCCGTGACTGGAGAAATGGGGCTTATGGATTTTTAAAATGGTGCCTATGGGATTTGTGAGAAGCATGGCAGATGTTTCACGGACTGAATGCCGAACAGTGTAGGCCCTGATCAGACTGTGCGGATGCGCAGGCTGATCTGGGGCTACACTGGTCGCACAGCCCATAAGCCCCATTTCTTAAGTCAAGGCCACATATGTAGATCATACTGAGGTCCGGCCGTGGCATCAGGATCATTAGAATCATTGTGACCTTCACTTAATGAACTTTAAGTGCAGTAGTGAATTTGTATCTTACGGCTCAGCGACTTGTATCTTCGAGTCATTTTAGAACCAGCAATACACCTGCATTTGGGAGAAATGTAAAATCCATCTCTGAATTTACAATATCATAATCTTGTGGAAAATACCCATACTACACCAAGATCACTCAGCCCGTCAGCCGCATTCTCCTTTTTGTCAGCTCTTATGAGGCACAATTTCTATTCTAGGAATGAGAAGCAGCAGCTGATTCCCGCCATTGCTCTTCTAGTCTACTTACATGTAGGCCGGTCTAGACAGGAAAGAAGTGCATATATTCATTGTCTACACATTTTTACTCTTTTAAGAGAAATGTTACAACATATAACAAAAACAATGGAGCCAGTGAAAAAGAAATGCTGTAAATTTCGCTGAAGTGGTCTATGTCGCGCTTGGTACTACAGGAACAGACCCTGGAATCTGCCTCGACTATTTTTGAAGAAATGACCCAAATTCACAGAGTGCGTAATGGTCGTTGCATACATGTACTTGAAAACCGACAGATAACATCACTTTTTGCTACATTGGACTTTAATGAAATTTCACAGTAAACAGTCATCTGGCTGTAAAATGCATGGATATCGATCAATAAACATGTGACGTGTTGACGTCATTTCTAGAAATTTATGTCAGGGTTATGTTTGTGTAGTACCATGTGTGACATAGACCACACTTCAGCATAAATTTCCATGTTTGACGTCCCATATTTGTCTTTGCACAGAGACTTAGATTTCTTTTCTTATTTCTCTCTGTAAATATGCTTAGGAATTTCATTAGAATTGTGTCGCACGAGACGAATGACATTTCAAGGCATATACGGTATTAAAATTATGAGAGAAATATGCCTCAGTAATCTTAGTTGAAACTTGAAAAATCAAGGTCGGGGGAAATGTGAAAAAACTGTATTGTGCCCCGTTTTATATTATCATGATTATACATAATATTGAAAACAGACTGTCTGGTATGGGGTGTTGTTTTGGACTTTATTACCACTTAGTGATATCACCTATTCAAATACATGATATCACCTATTTGAATGCATGATATCACCTATTTGAATGGGTGATATCACCAATTCGACTCTGAAATGGTGATATCATGCAATCGAATAGGTGATATCATGCATTCGAATGTGTGATATCATCTATTCGAATGCATGGTATCACCTATTCAAATTGGTGATATCACCTATTTGTATTGAATTGATGATATCATGTATTCTAATAGGTGATATCACGCATTCGAATGCATGATATCACCATTTCAGAACGAATAGGTGATATCACTAAATGGTAATAAAGTCCAAAACGCGCCTCATAGTCTGGAGCTATGCTGCTGAGTTGATCAGGATGACCAGACCAGCAGATTCTCCTCAAAATAATATGTCGTGACAATCTCAAACATCATAATTGGCCATTTTCTGAGGTTCATTCATTAGCTAATGTTTTCAGTCAGTTTCATCATGAATTAGAGGAGGCTGCAAGTTTGACAGGTGAACACACAGTTTCCAAATTTTGCTGGCCTGTGAGGACAAATTGATTGGCATCGTACCCTGTAAAATTCAAAAGTTCTTAACCCGTTCCATTGCCCCGCTCAACATCGATTCTTAAATTGGCAATGCGCGCGTCTCCTCAATCTCTCGCCTGCTGAAACGTTTATGTTTGAACGGTGGAATGATCAAGTGAATCCCTTTTGGTGTCGTCAGGTCAGAAATCATCAAATCCTTGTCCGCCATGATGGCATCACCACGCTGACATAACTCAAGTAATCCAGAGTTCTTAGTGATTTGTTTGTCGCTAATCGAGCCACCCCATAAGTCGGAAGCGAATGTGATGATTCCGAAGGACTTATGCCTAACAAAGCCTTGTAGGTCATGTGGAGTTTTATAGTGTGAGTACATCAGTGTTTTGTTGCACAGGGACTGGGGCGTTTCGGTAAAGATTTCTGTACAGTCGATAATGACTCGGCACCTTGGGTACCTGTTCTTGAACTTCCTCGGCATTGTGTTTTGTATAGTCGATAGGGAGGGCCATGGTGTTAGAAACGTGAGTTTCACATGCAAATAGTCAATCCACCTGCTCACTATGCAACCACATGTTGACTTCGAGATGTGGAACCGACCGCAAGGTCATCCAACAGTAATCCCAGTCGCAGCCGAATTAAAACCAGAAAGAACTCCTCCACCAGCTGGAGAGCTCTTGGTCCTGCCATGACTGTCGCGACTGCTAGCGGCACTGTCTCTCCGTTGGGTATTTGGAACGGCGTCACTCATTTCATCAAACAAGGCATGGAATGTACCTGCATTCGGTAAACCAGTATAAAACATCACCTTCTCATCAGTATGCTGTATGTCCTCGAAAGATATATCCGGTCTACTGGTCTGAATACCAAACTGAGCACATTTGAATTGCATTATTTGTGCTACAGAACTGTCTGTTTGTACTAGAGTTGATTTGAGATCAATGCTACATTGTGTCGAGGCATCTGTAAATGTTTTTATAATCAAGGGTTTGTAAGATTCAGTTGCATCAGTCTGCTCACACTTGTTAACTGGCTTTGATAGAAGTTCTCGTTCCACACGGACCCACAGTAATCATGTAACATGACAGATGTTTGCAGGACACTACCACCACAACTGTTGTAGTTTGTTGAGACCACTTCTTCCTGGTCACTGATGATTGTATATTCTGTGATTGGCTCACTATCTTCAATGTCATTCTCTGGCTTCGCTTCTATTTCCAACTGTACTGTCGCGGTTGGAACATTTTGTTTCTGAAAAAGAAAGAACGTAATTATTTTACAAACACCGACAACCACACAAAAATGCTCATATTTAACAGCGGGAATTGGTTCGGGACCTTCCATGCCGCCACATATATTCTGGGTAGAACCAGATACAAATATGTGGATCAGGTAGATGGAAAAATAAATTTAGTATTTTTGTCTCCCACGCCGGGATTCAAACTCCGGGCCGGGCCGCCGGGTGGCAATCCATCGTTCTACCAAGTGAGCTATCGGTCCATCTACCCGACCACCACCCCTAGTAATTATTCTTTAATTTATCATGTTTATACGATAATTACTGCAATGGGCAGGTTGGGGAAAATACTAGAAGTATTAGACAGGAATTAGACAGCTCATTTAGTCACTATGCTATGCCCTATGCTATAGGTGGGGAAACTAGACGTCAAACAAAATTGCAGATAAGTCTTCTGTAGGAAAAAGACATTCCCCACCCTCGGGAATTAGACACAGATTTAATCCAGACAGACTGGAATTAGACAGTCGATTTTGACATTTGTCTAATTTCCCGGGGTTACCCGCCGCTGCTCCGGGCGGGGAAGACATTGATAGGTGCATTATAACCAATAATATTTTTAGGAAAAGTAGCTCATTATGGCATAGATGATAGAGCCACTTCTAGTATTTTACCCAACCTGATGGGAGACAACAGTTGGTTAACTTAGTTAGAACTGTCAAATCAGAACATATATGAGGGCGCATATATATATGACACCCCTGGCCCCACCCTTCTTTGAAATGACACCAGCACTATGACTGTGTCTATGTGGAGGTGGGTGGGTGATTGTGGACTGTTCAAAATGCGCATTTTCATAGTAAAAATACTAACTGTTGATGTGGTTCCAAAGAGTTTTTTTCCGTCCAGACGACAGGAGGAACACCGATGGAATGTTATTGCCCGTGGACATCTCGCCATTCACAAAATGGGTGCTGCATATTCGTGAATTGTTCGTGTAGTTGAACGTCGGCATGATGCTTTTGACACGTTTTGTCCATAATCTAAATAAATCACGATCAGCGGGGAATCTGTGTAACGTCACTGGTTTGTCGTTTACAAGTTTGCCACGATATTCACTACACACGGAACAATAAACCCGCTTTTTCTCCGTTGATTTTAACATTTTCCTGTTGTTATGAGACGCTCGAACATGCCACCCGGGAGTGAGCGCGAAGACCATTTATTGTTTCTACGCACAGGAGAGTTCGCAACGGGAGGCAATCAATACTGCACGCAACTGACCTTTTCGGACAGGGCTATAATACTGGTGTAATAAACATGCAAAACATGTTAGGAACAAAACTTATATTTAATCATTGGCTAGCATAAACGTTACCTGATAAATAGAATACCAGTGTTGTTCAATATCAAGTTTATCACGCTCGGATACGGCAGGAATTCCTACATCCTAAATCTTTGACCCTAAAACACGCCAGATTCCATTAAACCGTTTCAAAACTACAGACCTCTTTAGTAGTGTGCAAACAGTAACCTTTCAACACTACATACCTGTATAGTGGTATTAGCAAACAGTGTAGATCGTAACGAGCCGTCTCATCAGGATCTGCACTTTTTGCAAGTAATTTTCATATTTTTATTAGAAAAAAAACCCACCCCCTTATTAATGCACTAGTCTGAAAATCATTTTGTGACAATTTGATTGGTCCTTAAATTAGCATATCACAGTCCCTGCCAGTAATTTAGGGGTGAAAGGGTTAATGTCTACATCGACACATGCACCAATTTGATGTGATTTATTGGTGTTTAACGTCCAATCAACAGCTAAAGTCATTTAAGGCCGGGCCAACGGGTTCGATCCCGTATGCAACTTGCTGAATTGGGGCGAAAACCCGACCTGGCATCAGGTACATACCTCATCAGCCACTTGGCCCCTTCCCCAAAAGGTAATAGGATTAGGAAACATATAGTGGAACCTCTCTAAACGGACAAGAAACATGTGATGATAATTTTGATGGGTTTCTTCGTCATTTATCTTGGGTGATAATGCATGTTCGTGATCGCATAGCACACAACTATGGCTCAGAATAATCAAATGCCTAATTTATAGTGAAACCTCGCTGAACTGGACACCCCAGGGACGTCCCAGTGTGTCCGGTTTTGCAAGGTTCCACTGTACAAGAATACTAATGACGTACGCGAGGGTCAACCAAGGATCTGAACCGTTTCAGCAATGAGGAAGAACAATATATTCAAAGGTTATCGAGACCAAAACTGAATAGGGTTTAAAATGGATGCACACTATCAAGGTGCATGATCACGTGGTTACAACAACAACAACAACAATGGCTGAAAGTGTTGAAAGCGCGCCCATTCCAAAGTAAGTATTTTGATGAAATATGGCGCAGCAAATGCGTCTTCATGAGCTGCATTTGGTGGTCCCCGGAGTTCGGCACATACGTATGTCGTTTTTGAGAAGAATCAAGATCCGTGTCAACCGAGACCACCAAATACGGCTTAACAAGACGCGTTTGATGCGCCATATTTCATCAAAATCCGTTACATAATAAGGACAAAATAAAATACGTACTTTGAATCGGAGGGCTTCTGGAAGTTTCAGTACTTGTTGTTGTTGTTGTATCCACGTGATCATACAAGACTATGCAACGTCATACAAGAAGGCGTTGCTATTACTGCGAGAAAACGTCGCTAAAATCCTTGAGGAGTAAAAGAAAACCGTTTTCTTTTCAACCCTTTCACCCCTAAGAAACTGGAATGGATTTTGATATGTTAATTTTGCAACCAATACAACAATCGTAACACAATGAGTTTCAAAGCAAGTGAGCAGAGGCTCACAGATACCCCCGGCCTCAGCCTGGAGGCTGGACCGACACATAAAGACTTAACACAAATCTTACATACGGACGAACGGACGGATGGACGAAATGACGAAGACTATATTTTTATGCCTGGGGTATAACGAGTCACATTTATGAAAAGTGTGCGGGGTGCTTTTTTTCTCAAAAATATGAAAATTACTTTCAAAAAGTGCAGATTCTGATGAGACGGCTTGCCACGATCTACACTGTTTGCCAATACCACTATACAGGTCTGTAGTGTTGAAAGGTTTAATGTCTAAAAATGGACTTTGCAACTTAAATGTTTTAATCTCAAGATTATAAATTATAAATGCTAATGCACCGAAAATAGATGTTTATTAGTGTTTAACGGCCTTCCGAAAATCTTAGATTCATGCCATGAAGGCCCATTTTGTTTGTGGAAAATCCTAAATATTTTCTTTATATGTACTGAGAAGTATCGTAGATGTCGCGACCACCAGTTGAACCGTCTGACTCTCATCGATAGGCAAGAGGAGATATAGTGCTAGTAATTTATGTACATGCAGTGATTCCGCTGGCGATCAGCACGTTCGCACAGCATATAAAATCTCCGTTTTACCAGTCTGCCATATTGACCTGTACAACCCAAAGCGGAAAAGAGAATCGACCAACGACTGACAAACGTGACTTCAGGGTGGTGTCCCAAACATATTACCCCACCCGCCCAAAATACAGAAGAATTTATTAAAATGCTGAAATGCAAACTCAATATGCCAGTACCAGCCTATAACTTTACGAATTCGAGTGTGCACATACATGACTATACATAATAAACTGTATTGCGGATGGGTAATCACCTGAATTAGGCGTAAATCCAGGGAAATCCTAGGCCTGTTCACACAAGTTGTTGACATTTCCTTTGTAAAAATCACAAGAACCCACCCAATGTAGAAAAAATGTTGGGATTTTATTTTTTTTTTAAATGAATAAAAGCAAATAACTGTTGCAACTACACATATAAAAGCAATACAATTGTTAAAATAAACATCAGAGTTGAATAAATGTATATATGTCTTAGAGAAAAAGCCCTGTTACTTTAAATTTGAAATGGGATATATTCTTCGGCGGAGTTACATTTCTTCACATTCATTTGGTGCGAGGCGGTTATCGATGACAAAAACAAATTGCTGACGTATGGGGATAATCATGCTTCGTTTTTCGATTTGGAGCGGTATGTGCGAGGTTTTATGGTCTGAGAATCAGTTTAACGGCTCCGCTAACGCGTCGCTGTAAAACTGATTCACAGACCATAAAACCTCCCACATACCGCTCCAAATTGTAAAACAAAGCCTGGTTATCCCCTAAATTGTATTATATATATTTTGGCACAGTAGATTATAATGTACATATTTACAGTTATCTAATCAATTAAGGCACAGTGAGTTTTGGATTTGTGACCAGTGTAGCTCCTGATCACATAGCACACATATTGTTTGCTAGAGGCATGACGGGCGTTTCATTAATGGAATGGCGAGCAGTATGGATCCTGATCAGACTGGATCAACAATGGTCGCAAAACCCATAAGCCCCATTTCTCCAGTCACAGCCACAAATAATGGGCGTAACCAGATTCAACACTCATGTACCAGGAAGCTAACTACAGTCTGTTTCACGTTTTTCTGCCGATAAACTTTTGGCTGTTAAAGTACTTTTTCATCAATAACAAAAGTCACCGTTCCGAAAAAAAAATATTTGATGAAATTCCATTCAGCCCTGAAATCAGAATAATCCTGATCTGGTGCCAGGTTCTCGCCACACCAGAATCACTTGGCCCCCTCCCAAAAGCGGTTGGATCAGTAATAATCTTACTACTTTTAATTTACGCCGTCGCGTTCTGAAGTACTGTCAAACAATGTTTTTATTGAGAAATAAGGAAAGATATAAAAGCAACAGCAGACGACAATTGTTGTGTGTAGCGGTCTAAGGGTTAAACACATTAAATGTAAAAAATATTTAAATGTAAGTACTTTTTCATTAATAACAATAAAGACACCCTCCCCAATTTGTTTTATTTGATGAAATTCCATCAAATAATTTAACATGGGGGGAAAACAAGTTTCTAAAATCGGCAAAATTATTTGAAACTAGAAAATGTGATCTGTCGATGTCGATGATCTTACAAAAACATCCAAAAAATAAACGTACAGACAGACAGGGTGAAACCTATAGGTCACTGTCGAATCTCGGCGGGGCCCTAAAAAACATTTTTACGTCCCAAGTTAACTTCCCATAGAATTAAATCAATATTTGATGGAATTTTATCATAATTTATTTTTTCGGGAGGGTGACTTTTTTATTTGAAGTTTGATGCCCAATAAGCATACAAAGTTTCAAACAAATCTGACTTGCAGTTACAGAGATAGTAGGTATGTGAAAACGCAAACTTCTAAGCCATTTGACCTTGACATAGGGGCACAGGGGCCGCATGACTGGGACACAGAATGAATATATGGATGATGACTAATAAGTATATGAAGTTTCAAGTCAATGTGACTTAGGACTGCAGAGATATAAGGTATTTACAAACTTTTACAAACTTTTAACACAGATTGCGGACGGACGGACGGACGGACGGACGTCATTGTGATCACTGTCTCGCTTTCCGCAAGCGGGCTCGACAAAAAGTACTTACATGTAAATAATTTTTAAAATTGAATGTGTTTAATAGCCAAACGTTCGTCGGCAGCAAAATGTGGAACAGACTATAGGCACGAGTGAGTTTGACTACGGCTTCCAATGTTGCATCACACTAAAATTTCATTTCATACATTCCAACGGCTTTGTCGTGTCAATATTAACATCCATCATTGCTTGCTTCAGCACACGGAATGTTGCCTTAAAACCATTGTGCTTTCGCCATAACAACAGAATTTCTGTTGTCTGTTTGACAGTAGCATACGGAAAATCCATTTTGAATTGGTCGATTTGACATTGCAGTACTCCCAACTTCAGCCCCAATTTTTGCCGATGTACATCGCGACGTGAGAAATCTGTTTGTCAGTGGGAACTTCCTCAAGTGGGTCCTGGTAGTCACGGCCACGGTCATCCCTGTACCAACAACGTAGCAACTCAGAGCATGTAACCCGATGGCTATCGCCATAGTCATGCTTGTGGCAGACTGCCTCACTGTCCTTGTGTTGTTGCTGTTGCAACTTTTTGACGCTAAGCCGTGCATTAATGTTGTAAAGATCATCTGTTTTAGGACATTTAATCCATAGTTCTAGGTCAGACAGCTGCGTGAGACTTAAGCACTTGTTAATCCTCTCCAACGCCTGTAATATGAAATCCTTGACCTCCATGCAGACGTTGGTAGCAGGAGATTTCATGTTATAGTTGCTCACCCACAGCTGAATGACGCAATCGCGGAAATAGAGCTTCATTCGATGGAATTCGTCGAAATCAAAGCATCCGTAACCGCAGTAAATAAGATTAGTTTTATTTTGTGTCGAGATTTTCCACTGCGTTATACACGCTGCAATCAGACGCTGGAAAATTCCGGCAGGAAGAAAGCCATTTGCCGTCGTTATACACAGCACGGGCGTATTGACGCAGTCGTTCTGCTTATAGACGACAGTCGGAGGTTTCTTGAGCATACATGGGACTAAATGGTGCTGGGTGTCAGAGCCGCCGTGACATAGAGCGATTATGTTAAGTTTTTCCATTAGCAGTATTAGGTGGTCGTGGTGGTCCCAGAAAGTCTGATTCTCGTCTTGCTTCCATACCGCCTCTACAAGTGATATTAATTCGTGTCACTTACGGAGCTCCAGATAAGGCTCGTATTTGCATATTTTACACACTTATTTTAGCAGAATACGCATTGATTATCAAACGTGGGAGTACAAAATACTCACAACAATGTAAAAATACGCATTGATTTGCAAATTGAGTGGCGAAAATACTGTTATAAAGTTTAAAATTTACTTAGTTGAGCTGAAAAAGCCAAAATAAAATTTCTTTTTGCAGCTCAAATAAGTGATTTTTAAAATGTTTTTGTCATTTGTTCCCTATTTAATAACGATAACTAGATTGGTCAGTAAGCGAGGCTTACGGAATACCCCCCGTGTGGGCACAGGTACCCCTAAAATATGTAAAAATTTCCAAGTGTGTGGGCTTGTGACCTTGACTCTGGGATTAGCGGGAGCGGCATGAACGTGAATTTGTCACAGGGTGGTAGAGGTCCATTGGAGCAATGAGTGTGTGAAATGTGAAGCAGATCCTAGCAAGGAAATAGAAGTTATAACCGATTTCTCTGATGTGAAGTTTTGTAAAGAGACTACCGTATAACCTCGAATTAACGCCCCCGGGGGCGTTACATTTTACAAAAGGGGGGCGTTTATTAGCCACTAAAAAAACTAGAAATGTGGCCTGTCGGCACATGAATGCCCCCGCTGGCAGCCAAAGAAAACGAGGCATATTTGATTACAAGCCATTTACCCGAGTACGGACGGACGGACGCCGGTAACACTATATGCCCCACTCACCATTCGGTTGCGGGGGCATAATAAGCCATTTACCCGAGTGTTTGTGACCTTGACCTTGGGCTTAGCGGGAGCGGGACGAATGTGGATTTGTCACAGGGCATTTACCCAGCGTTCAGGTTTCGAACGCACCAAGTCTGTGACCTTGACCCTGGGCTTTGCGGGGGCGGGACGAATGTGGATTTGACACAGGATGGCAGAGAACCATTGGAGCAATGCGTGTGTGAAATGTGAAGCAATCCGAGCAAGGAAACAGAAATTATAAGGCATTTACCCAGCGTTAATGTTTCGAACGCACCAAGTCTGTGACCTTGATCATGGGCTTAGCGTGGGCGGGACGAATGTGGATTTGTCACAGGGTGGCAGAGGATCATTGGAGCAATGTGTGTGTGAAATGTGAAGCAGATCCGAGCAAGGAAACAGAAATTATAAGCCATTTACCCGAGCGTTAAGGTTTGGGGATGTACGTACGTTACGTACGTAACCGTACGTTACGTACGTACGGACGCCGGTAACACTATATGCCCCCCTCACAATTCGGTGGCGGGGGCATAAAAAAAAAAAATTAAAAAATTACCAAGGATCGCCAATTTCAAACACAAACTAGATTGGTCAGTAAGCGAGGCTTACGGAATACCCCCCGCATGTACAAATTTCCAAGTGTGTGGGCTTGTGACCTTGACTCTGGGATTAACGCGAGCGGCATGAATGTGAATGTGAATGTGAACAGGGTGGTAGAGGTCCATTGGAGCAATGAGTGTGTGAAATGTGAAGCAGATCCGAGCAAGGAAATAGAAGTTATAACCGATTTCTCTGATGTTATGTTTTGTAAAGAGACTACCGTATAACCTCGAATTAACGCCCCCGGAGGCGTCACATTTTACAAAAGGGGGGGGGGGCGTTTATTAGCCAGTAAAAAAAAGGAGGGGGGCGTTAAGCCGAGGTTATACGGTATGTATGTGACGTTGACCTCGAGATCAGCGGGGATTTGTCACAGCATATGAAATATTAAGTATTTTCAATGAAAGAAATAGAAGTTATAACATATTTCTCTGATGTTAAGTTTTGTAAAGAGATCTACGTTGTGGGGGGTATAATAAGGAAGAAAATAAATAATACATTTGTAAAAGTAAAATATTGAATTTTAAATAAGACACGCCATGCGATTTTGTACCATCAGACATCTGCGTAATTTCACGAAATATGTTTACAAAATTTACAATATATTCTAAAGTACTGCCGAAACATGATTTAGGTGAAAAATAAATAGCAGACGACAAAATTTAATTCAGCAGTGTAAGGGTTAAATAAGACTTTGATACCTTCGGACATCTGCGTAATTTCATGAAACACGTTTAAAAAATTTACAATCTTTTTTTCGTAAATGGCGTCAAAAGTTGACAAAACTTTCAGAGTACATGTGGAATTATATTCCGCATGTACTCTGAACACTTTGTCAACTTTTGACTTTATTTATGAAAAATATTGAAATTTTTGTAAACATATTTAATGCAATTACGCAGATGTACGAAGGGACAAAATCACATGGCGAGTCTCAAATGTGACGGTGACTGGAGAAATGGGGCTTATGAGATTCATGACCAGCGTAGATCCTGATCAAATAGCACACTTCTGTGGTCTGATAACGATCTACATTGCTTGTCAGATTAGAACCATGACGGGTGTTTCATGGATGGAATGGCAAACAGTGAAGATCCTGATCAGACTGTGCAGATTTAATGGGGTATAAACCTTTAAAGTTATCACATGGAAGCAAAATAATTGCGCAATAAACAATCTATTTTTAACATTTATGACCTTGAGGGATCAAATTCCAAATCAAACAGCATTCTTCCCAGGTTGATATGAATGTGAAGGTGGGTAATGTTATTGCAGTGAGACAAAACAATAACCAATCTATTTTTGGCACTCGTGACCTTGAGGGGTTGACGTCCACATCAAACAGGATACTTCCCATGGCTGATATGAATATGTATATGAAATATCATGAAAGTTAGAAATGTTATTGCACAGAAACAAAAGAATAGCAATTTTTGGCACTTTTGACCTGGAAGTATTGTGAAGGTCGTATACACAGTAGTGGTGTTATAGCGTACCGATGAGGCATGGCCGGAGGATTCCGTCGTTAACCAACTCCTTCCATTCGTCCCGTATGATAGTCCGCTTCTCGCAGAACATTTTCGCCGTGATGAGAGACTTGAGGCAGTCGACAAGCCACTGGGGGTCAAGGACAACGTTGTCACAGAGACCAAGGTCACTGCAAAGGTCAAATATGTCGGTGACTGAATAGAGGATTTTACAGGAGTGATAATTTAGCCCTTAGAAAGCGGGAACCGAAAATTGTCATCTGCACTTGTTTCATATTTCGTCCTTTGTTTCAATTATATAAAAACGTGGTTTGGCAGCATATTATAATCATTTCCATTGGATACAATTCTAAAAAGCTGTCAAAGCATGTTTTTGGTAAGAAGCATGGAGAACTAGAGGATTGTTTTTCAGACAAAAACAAAACATATGTACCACTGCATGTTATCAGGACTTGGAAAAGTAGAATTTAAGGCAGCAACAGCATATATGTAGCTGCCTTGTATTTTCTGCATAAGTTAGCTGTTAGCTGTATATTGTGAGATAATAAAATAAAAAGTGAGGAAATATGGAAATTGAAACGTCAGGCATAAAAAGCCGAAAGTACATGTATAATTGAGCTGACACCTAATATAATCAACATTATTGTATATGAGAATTTTGCCGATTAATGATTTCTATAAATTGCCACAGCACTAAGTCAAGTGCCATAACTCCGTAAATACTGGATGAATCCGCATCTAAAACACCAGGTGCGCAACTTCACACGATGACCAGTATTCCTGTAAAGTTTCGCGACTAACTGAAATACTTTTGGAGATAAGCGCGACACAAGTTGAAAATCCCCACTTTTCACTAAGTCAAGGGCCATAACTCCGTGAATACTGGATTAATCCGCATCTAAAACCCCAGGTGTGCAACTTCACACGATGACGAGTTTCCTGTAAAGTTTCACGACTGGAACTCAAAAAGTTTTGGAGATATGCATGACACAAATTTTGTGACGGACAGACGGACGGACGGACAGACGGCCCGATGGACGGACGGACGGACAGACGGACAACCAAGCCAATAACAATATGTCCTCCCATTCATGGGCGAGACTCATGGGGGAGACATTATAAGTTATTGTGATTCTACACAGGCTATATGGTGTAATATTGCCCGTCTGGAGGTATGTTCACCCGAGGCGATCGTCGAGGATGAACATACCTTCAGACGGGCAATATTACACCATATAGCCTGTGTAGAATCACAATAACACATATTTGTCATAACCGCAGAATCCTGTATTTGGCCGTATAAACATATCTCTTATTTTGATCTTTGCGTTTTTTCAGGAAGAAAAATAATCCGAGATTCGATTTTCTACCGTCAGTCTTAATATAAAGGCGTAAATGAACATTTTGTTTTTTATTAAACGAAAACAAACTAAATATGGAGTAAGAAATCCATCGAAAACGACTTTATGACAGTTTTTTTATATCGTGTAATTTAATTTATATTCCACTGCTCTATCGATCTGCTCTCCCTTTGGCGCCTCTAGAATAATGCGACTGGTTCCCAAACATTCGCTGTCATTCAGTTGCTATGCCGCGGTTTCGTGCGTGGAACCCATAGTTTGTGACCAAAACATAGCCGCGTCACGAAGGCAAGCGTGTTGAGATTTGAAAAGCAATTTTAGTTATTTTGGCTAATTTTTCGCTCATATTTTGATGAGCGAAGAATAATTATGGAAACATAAACAATAAAGACTGGTTTTGAATGTACATCATGGATGTGTGGCATTTGTCCTCAAGTATGCTGTGTTGAAATATTTAAACAATACTTCAAGGGATATAATCGAGAAACTCTGGCGAACTTCTTAATGTGCAGGACACACGGACGGACTCACAGAGACACAGTCCAAACACTATAAAAACTTTAACCAAAATGTTTAACCTCAAACGCATGTATGTACAGCAATGTGCCGACTATATTGCACTGTCCACTAGCCGGCGCGACAAAACTCAACAGCAGATGATAAGATTAAATTCAGCATTGATATTTATTAACCCTTTCAACATCACATGCCTGTAGTGGTATTGGCAAACAGTGTAGATCCAAATGAGACGGCTCGTATTTCATATTTTTGAGAGCAAAAACACCCCCTTTTCATCAATGGACCAGTCTGAAAATCATTTTGTGATGATTGGATTGGTTACACAATTAACATATCGAAATCCATTCCATGTCGTAACACTCTGGAACTGTTTGAACCTGCGGCCTACAGCCTTGGGGTTCAAACAGTTCCATCGTGCCACGGAAACGTTTACCCACGGCTGGACATGGTCGAACCTTATATTTATTAAACAAGTTTACTGATTCTCCGTTGAAATCAGTCAAAAGTTTAATAAATACAATACTAAATCCACGCAAATGTTAAGATTCTGTGTATTGCATAAGAATAACACCATACATTGAAGCTGTACTGATCACCTGATATATATTCTGTAGCAGCAAAATTCACTGTAGGGTTAACTGTATTGTAATTTTGAAATTTGCGGCGTATATCAGAAAATGATAGGTTGGAAAATCTGTTTAATGGCTATGCGTTAGATACAATTAAATACAATGCAGTTAACCTATTTATAACACACCCATTTACTGTTTTGCAAATTTTATCGAGCCAGTTGGAAAATCGTACCGGAGTGCAAGATGGTTGAGCAGGTCATTCCGGATGGATCACACAAATAATTTTCTACAAAGAAAATAGTTCCAACAAGAGTGCCGAAGGTCACAAGATACGCCCGTCGAGGCAAGGCCAGTCAACAAGGGGAGATAAGTCATCTTGACGTGATAAACATGTAAGCCAAATTTGGTTAAGATCCGTCAAGTAGAACTCGCCTTATTGCGTGGACAAGAATACTGAGTCCGAAAATTAAAAATGGCCGCCAAGGGGAGAGAAGTCATCAGAATCAATAGACTTCTTCGTCTTGCTGTGATAAACATGTATACCGAATTTGGTTATGATCGGTCAAGTAGAATTTGTGTTATTGCGTGGACAAGGATACAGAGTGTGAAAATTAAAAATGGCTGCCAAGGGGAGATAAGTATCGGAAATTTTTCAAAATCAATATGAATCTTTGTCTTGGCATGATAAACATGTACCGGTATACCGAATTTGGTTTCGATCGGTGAAGTAGAACTTGAGTTATTGCGTGGACAAGGATACAGAGTGCGAAAATTAAAAATGGCCGCCAAGGGGAGAGAAGTCATCAGAAATTTGTCAAAATATATAGGCTTCTTCGTCTTGCCGTGATAAACATGTATACCAAATTTGGTTACGAGCGGTGAAGTAGAACTCGAGTTATCACGTGGACAAGGATACAGAGAGCGAAAAATCAATAGGCTTCTTTCATCTTGCCGTGATAAACATGTATACCGAATTTGGTTAAAATCCGTCAAGTAGACTCTAGTTATTGCGTGGACAAGCTGTGCCCGCCCGCCCAAGATGAATACATAATACGTCCCATTTTTTCAAACAGGCGTATAATAAAATGACAAAATATTAGCAATTTTTAGCAAATAATTTCACTTTGAGTAATCAGTAGTTTGTGAGGTATCGAGTGTAGACCGGTGCGAAGTGCAGCACGAGTGATACAGCAAACAAACTCACTCGAAGTAGAGGATATTGGCCGATTCGTGCTGAAACCTGAGGAATAGATTCATGGAATCCGTGGAGGAGATTGGAGCCGGCATAGCGTCGTTTATAGCTTGCACTTTCTCACGCGTGATAATCTGCGAACAATGGATAGGGCGACAGTGAGTGTTTGTTTGGTGTTTAACGGCAAGCATTTCGCATATTTTTTAGAGAAGAAAACACCCCCTTCTTATAAATGGTTTGAAAATTGGATCGGTCAGAAAAATTAACATATCACAGTCCATTCCAATTACTTAGGGGTGAAAGGGATACAGGCAGATTGTGATAACCTGTGTCTAAGGATACAATAATTTTTGTTGAAAAATCATATTATTTTGTTTATTTCTCCATGAATGTACATGTTGTTAGCACTCGTTTGAACCATCGAGACGGTTCAAACGAGTGGTAACAACAAATACTTTTGAGATGAAATAAAGAAAACAGGATTTGTTTTCCTCAAAAGTTTCTTCTTATACAATAATTTGTTTATTTATTGGTGTTTAACGGCCTATCAACAGCTAATGTCATTTAAGGCCGGGCCAACGGGTTCGATCCCGTATTCAACCTGCTACATTGGGTGGAAAAATCCAAAAATATTTACATAAAAAAAAAATAAAATCAGCCCTGAAATTAGAATAAACTGACCTATTGCCAGGTCCATACCACACCAAAGTCACTTGGCCCCATTTCCCTGACGGTAATAGGATTACACATAATCAAATTACTCATATAAAGGGTATAACCAGATCCAACTTTCACATACAAGAAAGCCAAAGACGTACATGAATCCCAATCGTTAAAATACCCAACGCATGCTCCCACCTGCCACCCACCCGACGATGATTTCACGGCATAAATTGGTCAAAATGACCCCGATACATATACCTGTTGTTATATAGAGGATTTTGCATGAGTGATGACTTAATATGATATTTATTAAACAATATTATTCATCAGCACATCATTATATATTGAAGCTGTACTGGTCAAGCTAATATATTATGATCTTTATAACACCATGTTGAAGGTACATGCCCACTCAGTAGGAAGAAAATGTTCTTTATAGGAATTCAATAAGTGTATTATTGTGTCACTATTCCACAAGTTCTAAACATTACGAATGCCCGATATACAGATACATGTATAATCATTTAGTAATATTTATTTTACTCATAATGACTTGCAGTGGTATCAGGCTATTTTCATATGCAAAAGAGGCAAAGAGGCATAATATTTTTTAATTATTTACACTAATTAAATGCGTCACCTGAAAAAATAATATTTTCGACAGATTATAAAGCGGTTATTGCCCCTGATATCAGTGTGGAAATTTAATTTGATATAAAATGTATAATAATTGTTTCCAAGAGTTTGACCTCGAGTATTCAGTAGTTTGACTTAAAGGTACATGCCCACGTGTCAGGTTATAATATAGGGAGGCATATCTTTTTCGTCCATTCGTTAGATATGACATTGTCATGAACCATTTCCCGACGATATAATTGGCATTATTATGGTTCGTATATCAAACATGAATTTCCACACAAATATCAGGAGCGATAACCGTGTTTCCATAAAATGTTAACTGACGTTACTATTTATTCTCTGTAATTATTTTTGATGTGCAATGATCATACTTTATAATCTGTCGAAATTTTTTTTTTGTTCAGGTGATCCATTTAATTAGTATAAATAATTAAACAAGAGGGCCATGATGGCCCTAATTCGCTCACCTGACTCCATGAACACCAGAGGAGAATGTGACATTGAGTTCATGTGTTTTAAACAAATTGTGTTATTTTTAGATGGCGGTCATCTTGGATTAAGTGATAACTCTCATTTTACCAAATCTGAAAATGCTTCACCCAAGGATCTTAACTTCCTATGAAGTTTGGCCAGCATCGGCCATGTGGTTCCTAAGATAAAGACGTTCAAAATCTTGAATAAATGGACATTTTGGTGGCCATCATGGATGACATAATCATCCGATTCCGACAAATATTGCACCAGAGCAATCGCCTCATCGATACCTTCAATTTGATATATGGCATGAGCATATTCGGTCAAAAATAAAATTTGACCCCAATTTGACCCCACGGGCCATGCCCATTTTTGACCCCGGGGTCACCATTTTCACAACTTTGAAAGAGGATTGTAAATCGACCAATCCTACCAAGTTTAGTCGAAATCCGGCCAGCGGTTCATGAGAAGAAGATGTTTTAAGAATTTATGCTATTTTTAGACGGCGGCCATCTTGGATTAGCGATGACCTCCTTTTTAACAAATCTGAAAAGGGTTCACCCATGGACCATAACTTTTAAGTTTGGCTACCATGGGCTAAGCGGTTCATGTGAAGAAGAATTTTGAAATCTCTAATAAAAGAACGACCTTTTGACATTTCGGCGGCCATCTTGGATGACATAACAATCCGATTTCGACAAAAAATGTACCAGTGATCGCCTGATTGATACCTTCGATTTGATATATAACATGACCATATTCGCTAAAAAATAAAATTTGACCTCACGGGCCACGCCCATTTTTGATCCCGGGGTCACCATTTTCACAACTTTGAAAGAGCATTGTACATCGATCATTCCTACCAAGTTTCGTCGAAATCCGGCTAGCGGTTCATGAGAAGAAGATTTTTTAAGAATTTATGCTATTTTTAGACGGCGGCCATCTTGGATTTAGCGATGACCTCCATTTTAAACAAATCTGAAAAGGCTTCACCCATGGACCATAACTTTTAAGTTTGGCTACCATGGGCCAAGCGGTTCATGTGAAGAAGAATTTTGAAACCTCTAATAAAAGAAAGACCTTTTGACATTTCGGCGGCCATCTTGGATGACATAACAATCCGATTTCGACAAAAAAATGTACCAGAGTGACGCCTCATAGATACCTTCGATTTGATATATAACATGACCATATTCGGTCAAAAATAAAATTTGACACCAATTTGACCCCACGGGCCACGCCCATTTTTGACCCCGGGGTCACCATTTTAACAACTTTGAAAGAGCAATGTACATCGATCATTCCTACCAAGTTTCGTCGAAATCCGGCTAGTGGTTCAAGAGAAGATTTTTTAAGAATTTATGCTATTTTTAGACGGCGGCCATCTTGGATTAGCGATGACCTCCATTTTAACAAATCTGAAAAGGCTTCACCTCACCCATGGACCATAACTTTTAAGTTTGGCTACCATGGGCCAAGTGGTTCATGTGAAGAAGAATTTTAAAATCTCTAATAAAAGAACAACCTTTTGACCTTTCGGCGGCCATCTTGGATGACATAACAATCTGATTTCGACAAAAAATGCATTGATACCTTCAATTTGATATATGACATAACAATATTCAGCCAAAAATAAAATTTGACCCCAATTTGACCCCACGGGCCACGCCCATTTTTGACCCCGGGGTCACCATTTTAACAACTTTGAAAGAGCAATGTACATCGATCATTCCTACCAAGTTTTGTCGAAATCCGGTTGCCGGTTCTTGAGAAGAAGATTTTTTAAGAATTTGTGCTATTTTTAGACGGCGGCCATCTTGGATTACGTAATGACGTCATTTTAACAATTTTGTAATCCCCTACCTAAGGACCATGACCATGAAGTTTGGTGACTACAGACCCAATGGTTACCGAGAAGACGTTTGAAAATGTTCACGGACGACGGACGACGACGGACACATTGCGGTAACAATAGTTCACATGAGCTTCGCTCAGGTGAGCTAAAAAGAATTCAGGCAAAAATGAAAAACAGCATAGTGAGGGTTAAGAGAGTTTGAGGTAACTAGTGTAGACTGTATATTTATTTAATGGTGTTTAATGAATGGCCTGTCAATAGCTGTCAGTTACCTACTTTGTAACTTTAATGTCTTAGTGGAAGAGCATTAGGGTAGAGATAAAAAAAAAATAGGTCAAAGCTAAATTTTTCAAAATATGTTCAGAATATCATTAGAAATAACGTATCAAAACTCCCCATAAATCCGAGTGGAGCTTAATCCAGAATTCAAGATGGCGTCCAAAGTGGCGACCAAAAATTACCAAAACTACAACTAGTGCAATTTTCGCCAAACCAATTCGAATGAAATGTGCCAAAACAAATAGAATATAACGCATAACTACTTGAACAGAAATGTTGAGAATTTAGTATTAATATTACGTCCAAGATGACCGCCAATTGCATCATACATAGCTCTCAGAACGTGAGAAACAAGCGTTAACCGTATGGCACAAGGGTTGAAATCGGAAAAAAATGCAAAAGCTGAAATATTCATGCAACATATTCAGAATACCATCAAACCCAACATATCACAGCTCTCCATGAATCCCACAGTAGTTTATGTAGAATTCAAGATGGCCGCCAAAACAGTACAATCATGAATTACCTACAAATAAGCAGAGATCTGCTATGTATTAAAGTCAGAACATATTCTTTTGACGGATACTATCAGTTTAGTACCCAATGGCGTCTAACTGATATAATCAAGATGGTCGCCTAAATTCATGTATTTCCTGTAATATGCAAAATGTTTTCCAAAGCAATGATATCAGAATTCAATAAAATATATAACTACACCATGAGACGCACGTCACATTTATTGTGTATCATTGTCGAGTGCGTCAGGAGATATTTGTATAATATGTGTGCATGTTTGTCAGACGCATTGACTGCAGAGCGAGGAACAGTGAAGCCCAAGCTTTCTGCAGCCACATTGCTTCCCGCATCCGCTCTTGCAACCACATGACACCATTTCCAATAGCTTTGCAGGGGCAGTCAGATTTTCTGTTTCTGTTGGTACTAAGCAGTTTTCCTTTAGCTGCCAGCCCCATTCCAGTGGAGAAAGAGTATTCCCCATCCATTGTTGTACAGTGATACGTTCGGTACAAATGTTGTTTGGCTGCTGCACTTGTGGGCAGAAGAGATTATAACTTGAACGTACTTGAGAGGGTTGAGCGACTTATTGCTCTGTTAGATATCTGTAGCGGTCAAGAATGTCTGCCTTGTGAGCTCCATAAAGCTGAAGAAGAAACTGCTCGCCAACTGTAGCTACATCTTCTTTCTTGCTTGTTGCACGCGTAAACGTATCCAACCCAGCAATACCCTTATGTTTCTCTACAAGCTTGAATGCTTTCTTGTTTCCTTGACCGAACAGTGCTGACACTGTATCACATCCCGTGATCGCGTGTATGAACATTAGATATTGCCTAACTTCTCCTATAGATTGCTGGATTTCTGCAATGTCGTACACGAACAAGGTATTGCCCTTCGACAACATGTGCAGGTGGCATTGTTCAGTGCTTTGTGACACAAGCATTACCAGCAAGTCCGTGTCTGTTCCAACAGCCACTACGTCCTTTGGTCGGGATCGTGCAATTGATATTGCTGTGGCAACAATTAGACTATCCACGTCAGCCTCAGCCTGCTTTATGACTACATCGTGAAGTTTCAACTCTTCAGCAAGCAGCTCTATCAATCTTGATTTGTTAGTTCCATTAGTCAGGAATGCTTCTTTGGTAGTCACTGTTTTCATGTCTGTATCAAATAATATATCACGGGAAGTGGTTTTTGATGCTCTTCGTCGTTGTTTCGTAGATGCCTGGCTGCTGTAACCATCAAACACCACGACTACCTCACTGCCACCAAAATGATCTGCAATGTATGATACGTAGGACTTACAGACCTCCTTGTAAGTTGCATTTGTCGGCCACACGACTGTGTGAAGGAGGTAACCTCCATCAATGACAAATGTTGCCTCATCAGGAAACGTGGATTGCGGATCAACTTTCGATTTCAACAATGTGCCAAGTGCACTTTTGGCAGTTCTCCTCATTCCACCATCATGAAAGAGAGACGTATGCTCATACGCTAAGAACTGTTCCATTTCAGATCGACTTTGCATGACGCAAGTGATTCTGTTGAGGAGCAAAGTAGGATTCACTACAACTGGCTGACCACGGACTGTGACTGTGTTAATCGATGCGTTGATTGTTTTCACTCTGTCATTCCTTTTCAGCTTTACATCTGTAAACGTTTTATCTGTCATGGAATTTGCTACTTTTTGGCCTATTTCAAACGCCATGTCACAGTTCACCGACTTGTCGGCAACTAAACCAGTTGCTATTGCAACAATTGACTTAGAATGACTGGGAAAATGGCAAATGTACTCGTAACCATCGCAAAAATGTATCGTAGTCCTTATGATCACGTGATTGCGAGCTTGCATGTAAATCCCTGTGCTGATCCGATGTACTGGCATGGATGCCTGTGAATGTTTCAAGACTCTCACATATGGGTACACAGCGGGGTAATGCATGAACCCACTTTGTTAATGAGCTAGCTGTGATGCCACGGCCATGGGTCATCCCACCTGACGATATCAACAAGCGCATCAGCTCTTGCTCGATTGTCTGATCGGTAAAATTACCGCCCCAAAAGCGATCGATCAGTTCGTCGAATGATAAAATACCCACCTTCAGTGAACTGCTGGTAGTCTTTTTCGACCATGATATATTCTAGTTGTGCCATTTGCTGTAGGTAGAGTCTGGCAGATTTTGCGTAGGCAAGGTGGCCAGCAGCATGGAACAGCGGTATCATTCTCCTTATGCAATATAAATGGAGATTCCAGTCGCCTGTGCGTTCAGCTCCGATTAGTAGTCTCAAAAGAGACACCTGCTCCCAAATAGTTGACCCAAAGCTTCCCAGTGCGACTGTCATTTGCAGCATGTTTCTCATGCTTTTCGTCTGTTACTGTCACCTGCATGAACCCACTCCATGACGGGCAAGGGGTAAGATTTGTAGAAAAGCTGGCGAACCACAGCCGATCAACATCTACTGCAAACACCAAACTAGGTGGGTCAGGTTTTGGAGCTTCAATTGGGCCAAACTTCACTGACTGCAGGCCGGGTACGGTTGGTTTTTTGTACGTTTTGATTGGGATGTCACCAAACTTTCCTATTAATTGGGAGCTTGGTATATTGACAGACCGACTCAGTTTTTCTCCAGCCTTTTCCCCTTGTGGGGTAACGCATGCAATTCCGCCCATGAAGTGGAAAGTATCACACCCAGTTAGTGTCGCAACATTGAAATCTGCGTTATCAAACACGAATTGTGTGAACCCATTCAGATTATATGATGGGGTGTCCTTACTGAGAATAGAACAAGTCAGTCTCTGTATTTCCTTGTAATGGACGGCAAAGCACATGCTACTTAATATATCTATCAACTCCCGAGATGCATACTTTCTGTGTATGTAGACAGCTACTGCTAACAGAATTGGCGATATAAATGACCTTGGTCTGCATGCAGCTATTATAGAATGGGCTATGGCTGTACATCGCCTGTCTATATTCGTACGTTCCGTTGATGCTTTTGATTTTACTGCACCGTGAAGAAACCGGCCGAGACTTTCTGGAACTAACGAGTAGCCATTATTCGTGTCATCCATCGTTGGGTATTCAGAACAATTATATACCTGCGTTCTGATATCATCTCCGATTATGGACGCCGCCATATCTACAATTCTGTCTTTCTCTGTTGAAGAATTTGCCTTTTTTTCAGCTTGCCAAGTATCACGAAGCACCTTGTGTCCTTTATCGCGGAATGTGGCAATATTTGAAACACCTGGAACACTTGTAATAATCAACTGATCACCATAATGCGCTTGTAGCTTTTGTCTGAGATACTGTTTTGTGTACCCATCAATACCGTCCAAATACTTGTCCATTATTTCAGAAATTTCTGAAAGTGAGTATTGGCATCCGTCATTGTCATCTAGGTACTCACATACTTTATCAAACGCCGTGTTTCTCAACACATCTTTGGGTCTTCCTCTTTCGGGATTTGATGTAGATTCTTGGCGTCCTCTCCTAAATGCAACTGCACAATCGTGATGATATATAGCTTCTGCAGCCACCAAATCATTGGTTGTCTGGATACAGTCGTTTCTGTCAAAATGTTCCGGGTTTATACATGTACAAAGTGTTGTGCGTTGCGTATCCATGGAGTTTCCGTTAGTTGCGTTTCAAACCGTGTGTCGTCTACGTGTAATACGTTTTCGGCCATGCGTTGCGTTTCCCCACTCTTGCGCATGCGCGAAAGTCGAACAAACCGTGTTCAACGCATTGAGTTTCAAAAGCGTGTAATCCGTGTACAACGGTTGTAAACGTATACAACGGTTGTAAACAACGCATTGAGTTTCAAAAGCGTGTAATCCGTGTACAACGGTTGTAAACGTATACAACGCTAAGGTAAACCGTTTAAACGATTTAACGCTTTCTTTGACGAACGGTTACACGCTTCTACATGTACACAGCACCGTACAGATGAAACCGTGTTATACGTATAACACGTTTCCACGGGTTTTAACGCATTACACGTTTTGGTATGCCAACCGTGTATCGCGTAGAATGCGTATGCTCAGATCGTTCTTCGTGTGTGTATATATACTTCTAGACTGCAGGGCTTCTAAACTTTTCAGTTTTCCGGTTCTGGACCGATTTTTGAACTCTCAGACACATTGAGATTTGAAAACTAGTCTTAAAAATCGGTCTGAGAAAAATTGCCAGTCGGCTGCTATTTCGCTATAAACCTTGTAAATTTACCGGTTTTGACCACCAAGTAATTTATGACACATATCCGCGGGCCATATCCGTGTTAAACCAGTGTGCAGCTCGCTGTGTATTCAGTTTCTCCAAATATCGATTTTTCTTAACACACGCGTGGGACAGGTGTATAGCGGATTAGTGACTGAAATAGACTGGCTTCAGCGTAAAGATACGAGAGTTCATACACTCGCCATTTCTGATGATGTTAAACTAAAATAAAGAAACCATGCACTGTGTTTATCTGTGTTCGTAATATTTAACCCCAAGTAACTGACACGAACAATCGGCCCGGGCTATTCCATATTAAGTTAGGAACTGTTACATTACGCTGTATTACGGGTAATTTTTGTGTATATAAAATGTACATGTACGTAGGAATGCCGCAGATCCTGATGAGCCGGCTCACGTGATCTACAATTCGCAAACATTTGGATAAACGACAAGGTACATCTGTCGTGTTAAAAGCGTGACTCATTAGGCATCAGGGATTAGGGATCAATTGAAGTGCTAAATCACACCGCCGATGTACTTTGAACTCGATCTGAGGGTATGTATTCGCGATATTTTAAAAGGGACGAAACAAGGACGCCTCGAAGCGATCGGGGCCGAACAGGTATTCGCGTTAAAAAGTGTAACCGTTGTACACGTTTCAACCCTTTCACCTCGCTACATATGTATACGCCAAAGCGTGTTATACGCATTGAAGCTAAACGTATTACACGCTTTAAAACAAAACGGTTTGACAATGTGTATTACACGTGTACGAACCGTATTATACGTCTAAACAACGTATACAACGCTTTTAAACTAAACGGTTTGACAATGTGTATTACACGTGTACGAACCGTATTATACGTTTAAATAACGTATACAACGCTTTTAAACTAAACGGTTTGACAATGTGTATTACATGTGTACGAACCGTATTATACGTTTAAACAACGTATACAACGCTACAGCAAACCGTTGCGTTCGCGTTGCGTTCGCGTTGCGTTCGCGTTGAGTTAGCAAGTGTTGTCTACGGTGGAACAAAAACGGAGACTGCACTGTACGCATCATCACCTCCTTTCCCCAATCATCATGTCGATTCTTAGCATTTGACATGAGCGTTTCCAAGTATTCGATGGTTTCAACAAAGTGGAACTCTTTCCTTTTCGCTTTTGGTTGCTTGTAACCTACATGTATCTTCTCCGTGCAAAACAAACAATCCGTTTTACTGTCAAACTCCTTACGATCAGATCGCAGAGTTGCTCCCGTAACATCTCTGGAACATCTGGGGCTTTTCGTTTTTGTGCCTCCAATGTGGATTTGCACAAATACTCTTTGTAACAGTTGGCGTGTACATCAAAAGGCGGTACTACTGTTCTCAGAAGAGCATCGAACCCATCACTGCGAGTGACACTGGCTGTAATCAACGAGGCATGGCCCTTTTCGCCAACGGTTTGTGTTTTCGCAGAGGCAAAAAGCTCTTTACAAATAACACACTTCCCATCCATGCTGTAAAATTATCAGAATATGTCGATGCTAGTACATGTATGTGTACTAAGATATTCTGAAATAACAATTTGTCATAAATACGCAAACGTACTTAATATCAATAATGATTTAAATCATGTCGTTGTTATGTGTTCTCGACGTATAGGAGCGTATTGCTATATTAGTATTTAAACTATTACGTCATGCTGATTTGTGCAAGCCCAGTTCTGCTACTATTGTTAGATTGTGAAATGGGCGTTGCGCCATTTTGGCTGGATAAATGGGGCTTATGCGTTTTGTGATCAGTGTAGAACCAGATCGGCCTACGCATCAGCGCAGTCTGATCAGGGTCTGCACTGCTCGCTTGTTACTTGGTGAATGATCCATCGTGCCTAATTGAACAAGATGTGTCAGTGTCAACTTATAAATCTACGCTTCAAGACCAGGAGCTAGACATGCCACAACTACAAAATTATATTATTATTTCTATGGTCAGCATCAGATTATTATTATTAGTATTATTATTATTATTATTACGTTTTATAGATTTTTTGTCCGTTCAAACTAATATTTTGTAAAAAAAATGCATTTTTCTTCTTTTTTTTTTAATATTTAAGTTCCAATTTTTTTTATTGTAATACCATAATATGTGCATAATATTCTATTTGTGATGATATGCTGACATATCAAGCAAAAAAAAATACAGTTTGCACTATTTCTTGTGACATTTACAACACTGGACGATTACGGCAGCCATCATGGACGCCATCTTGAATTCTGAGTTAAGCTCCAGTCGGATTCATGGGGAGTTTTGATACGTTTCAGGTGATGATATTTACAAACTATACTGAAAAATTCAGCTTTGACCTATTTTTTTTCGATCTTCGTCATTTTTTTATCTAATACTCTTCCACTATCTGTGACCGACTTTAATGTGAGTGACCTACTTTAACGGAGTGACCTACTTGAAGCCCCTGGTTGCGTAGTCCGCCTAGAGCATGTTCCAGAGTCAGCCATTTCACGGGGATACTTTTGCCCCAGTTCTCCTGCTCGCTTGCGACCTCATAAATCTTCTTTTTCAGCGCAACGAGATTTGGGTCGATGATTGCGTTGTCGATGCTGAATTCTTCGTTGACGACATGCATAGCCGACACTTTCACGTTGAAGCTGTCTCGTAGAGCAAGAAAATAGTCGCCTTCTTGTTGCTCTTTCGTGAACTGGATATAAATAGAGTATCTTACATGAGTGACGATTTAATATGTTTGTTTGTTTATTACTGTTTAACGGCCTATCAACAGCTAAGGTCATGTAAGGCTGGGCAAACGCGTTCGATCCCATTTTAACCTGCTGCATTGGGGGAAAAATCCCAAAATCAGAACGGAATATTTACATGGAGAACAAATATGTTCAGCCCTGAAATTAGAATAACCTGACCTGGTGCCAGGTCCATACCATACCAAAGTCACTTGGCCCCTTCCCCTAAAATAGGATTACGAATATCGTAATACTCACATAAGGGGTATAACCAGATTCAACTGTCACATACAAAATGCCAAAGACGTATGTAAGGGCGAAACCAGGTCTCCAGTCGGGATTCCGGTAAGGATGAACCCCGATCGTTAAATTACCCATCGTATGCTCCCATCTGCCACCCACTACGACAATTTAATATGGTACTTATTAAACGAGTTTACTGATTTTGCTATGCCGAGTTTCTTATGAAACAGTCAACAAGTTTAATAAATAGAGTATCTTACACGAGTGATGATTTAGTATGGTATCTATTAAAGAAGTTTACTGCATAGCCTCGTTTCTTATGAAATTAGTCAACAAGTTTAATAAAGATCATATTAAATGAACACAAATGTTAGATGAAATTTATTGCATAAACACATCACAATACGTTGAAGCTGCAATGACCACCTAGGGTGTTTTCTGTACTGGCTTCATTTACTTATTTATTACACTAGTGTATTAAAAATCATAATGTTATTACACTGTGAACTTTTATTTTATGCAATAAAAGAAGATATGACCCAATTTTATTTAATGGTGTTTAAAGGCCTGTCAACAGCTACGGTCATTTTAGGCCGAGTTTATGGGCTCAAATACCATATTTCACCTGCTGTAATGGGGGGAAAATGCCAAAATCAGAACTGAATATTTACAGAAAAAAATTATATTCAGTCAGCCCTGAAATTAGAATAACCTGACCTGGTGCAAGGTTCTCACCACACCAGTCACTTAGCCCCACTCCCCAGAAGTAATATGATTAGTACTAATCTTATTACTTTAATAATGGGCATAACCAGATTCATCTCTCACGTACCAGAAAGCCAAAAATGTACCTGAGGGTCAAACCAGAGATTCCGTTAAGGATGAAACCCATCGTTAAATCTAACCCATCCAGTTGAGTCTATCCACATGGTAACCTACTTTGTAGAGTCTATCCACATGGTAATCTCCTACCTTGTGGAGTCTATCCGCAGGGCAACCTACCTGGTTGAGTATATCTGCATGGAAACTGATCTGGTTGAGTCTATCCACATGGTAACCTACCTTGTGGAGTCTATCCGCAGGGCAACCTACCTGGTTGAGTCTATCCGCATGGCAACTGATCAAGTCTATCCACGTGACAACCTACATTGTCAAGTCTGTCCACCTGGTAACTGATCTGGTCGAGTCTATCCACGTGGTAACCTACCTTGTAGAGTATATCCACATGGTAACTTACCTTGTCGAGTCTATCCACATGGTAACCTACCTTGCCGAGTCTATCCGCATGGTAACTTACCTTGTCAAGTCTATCCGCATGTTAACTTACTTTGTCGAGTCTATCCACATGGCAAATTACCTTGTTGAGTCTATCCACATGGTAACTTACCTTGTCGAGTCTATCCTCATGTTAACTTACCTTGTTGAGTCTATCCGCATGTGTGCCTACGAGAATAACTGGTGGTACATCCTCCTTGTCTTTTGGACAGTAACCATGGATGGAATTCAACCAGAAATTCACAAAATCTGAAAATTGAATTCGGTCAGGTAACCATGGATGGAATTCAACCAGAAATTCTCAAAACCTGGAAATTGAATTCGGTCAGGTAACCATGGATGGAATTCAACCAGAAATTCTCAAAACCTGGAAATTGAATTCGGTCAGGTAAAGATGGATGGAATTCAACCAGAAATTCACAAAACCTAAAATTCAAAACTGATTGAATTCGTCAGGTAACGATGGATGGAATTCAATCAGAAATTCACAAAACCTGAAAATTGAATTCGGTCAGGTAACGATGGATGGAATTCAACCAGATATCCACAAAACCTGAAAATTGAATTCGGTCAGGTAACAATGGATGGAATTCAACCAGATATTCACCAAACCTGAAAATTGAATTTGGTCAGGCAAGGATGGATGGAATTCAACCAGATATTCACAAAATCTGAAAATTGATTTCGGTCGGTGAATTAGGACTACTTATTTGTGGAAAGAGGGAAATCTGTGTTGCATGAAAAATAGTATTTTATCAGGAAATAAGCTTTGTAGTGGCCCGATACATACTGACTGATAACTTAATGTCGCATAAGGCATTGACCTGATACGAATATCCGGTTTACAACAAATTTAAAACTAACGTTTCATTTGTTGAACGGGTCACATGACGCAACGTAAACAAGTCTGCATTGTTTTCAACAAAAACTATTTTATATTTGACCATCGGTTAGCATAAAATGTTGCCCGATTAATAGAATACCAGCCTACTGTCTGTTCCACATATTGCTGCCGACAAACTTTTGTCTATTAAACACATTACATTTAAAACATATTTAAATGTAAGTACTTTTTCATCAATAACAAAAAAGTTGCCCTCGAGAAATTTTTTTCTTTGATAAAATTCCATCAAATATTGATTTGATTGCAAATGATTTTCCTATGGGAATTTAACATGGGGGAAAAGGAGGAGAAGGAGCTAGGGGAGGAGTTAAAAAAAAAAAAAAATTGGAAATTTACCTGTAGCCTATTTCACGAACATCCGTTAGTCGGCTAAACTCAGTTAGTCGGCTAAACTTCACGCCGTTAGTCAACTAACCGAATAAAACATGTTTCACGACCACGTTAGCCGACTAAGCCAAGTTGGCTTTGTTTAGCCTCCTCCTCGTTAGTCGACTAAACTTTTGGTTAGCCGACTAAGCGAAATAGAAGACGACGTCAAATAATCGGTTATATAACACAATTTACATCAGTTGCACAGGGAGCATAAAGATTATTATCAATGTTATTGGGTGTGTGGTGGGAAGGGGCGCGGGGCGACTTACTTCTGTTTTAATACACTTTATGACAGTTGGCGGGTAAATGGTTGCGCGCAAACTAAGGGAGACCAATCCCGATTTTTTTTTTATTGTGGCACGCATTAGTTGTCGCCGTTTGTCTGTTGGCATACATGCAATTGTGCCACTTTTTATGAAATTATGTTCCGAAAAGATAAATGATCGAATATGAATGTTTTATACAGATAAATGCACATTTTAGCATTATTGACACACATAAAATCAAGATTAATCAAAACCGGCAATCTCTATCACCCTCCCAATGACAATCGTTGATTTACTCCTAAAACAAATTTGTTATTATCTGACAATCCCTGCAGGTAAACACATCCGCGCGTTTATTAAAATTACACATGTGCCAAATGAATTCATAGTTGGAGGCCACGGCCATTGCTTAGCCCGCCAAGGCAGTAAACAAAACAAACACTGATTGACAGACTGGCACACAAACACGCAGGCATGTTTTCAGTTTACGACTCAACAAAAATAATAACAGGTATATCCCAACATTTGTGAGTTATCATATTTATCCCATCGCCGTATATCGCTGATATTGCTACATATCGACAATATCGATAGAAAAGAAGTTTCGCTATAATTATCTGCGAAATATAGCAATGTACTCAGAGAGGTAGCTGCAATATCGATTAAAATAATATTTTTTCACATACCGGTACGGTACCTGAAGCCATTCACATACAGTTATCCGACTTGTTGGGGAATCATTAATACACGTGTACACTCGAAGAAAAACACGCCCATCTGCATTACACTGCGATAGATGTAGACGGCGATTTGTGTATCGATTGGACATCAAATAAATACCGCGGCAACGTCTCTCACTCGGTTTGAAGTTCAAGGGCATGCGCTATATTTGTCGGTACACATGAAAGAATACGCGACTGCTATACGATCAATATCCCCGTCTGTATTGTGTGTATTCGAGCACAGCCGTACCGTGCGTACACTAGCAGGTATTTTTTAGAGACCTTGACATCTCATCAGACTAATATGAAGTTTAAATACTATTTGAATTATCCGTGTAACATAAGTTGAAACCGTCAATGACGGATGTATGTATTTGAAGAACAGTTTATTCATGTGTCATGTCATAATGTTTACATATGTTTACGTTAGAATTTCTTTAATATCCTTCTAACGGAATGATTGAATGTAAATAACCAAATACGGTGCTAAATTAGGAATCTTAAGCCCCGGTCACTGTCATCACATTTCTAACGACATATGGCGATATGCGGTGAGATATAACTCGCCATAAATCGCCGCGGATGGCCACCAGTCGTAAGTTACCCGTTTTAGTTCGTACAAAGTCGCCATGACTCACCAGTTGTTTTGGGACGGCGAGAACAGACGAGGACATGCGACAATAGGCGACATAATCATCCGATTCCGACAAATATTGCACCAGAGTGATCGCCTCATTGATACCTTCAATTTGATATATGACATGACCATATTCAGTCAAAAATAAAATTTGACCCCAATTTGACCTAACGGGCCACGCCCATTTTTGACCCCGGGGTCACCATTTTAACAACTTTCAAAGAGCAATGTACATCGATCATTCCTACCAAGTTTCGTCGAAATCCGGCTAGCGGTTCATAAGAAGAAGATTTTTTAAGAATTTATGCTATTTTTAGACGGCGGCCATCTTGGATTAGCGATGACCTCCATTTTAACAAATCTGAAAAGGCTTCACACATGGACCATAACTTTTAAGTTTGGCTACCATGGGCCAAGCGGTTCATGTGAAGAAGAATTTTGAAATCTCTAATAAAAGAACGACCTTTTGACATTTCGGCGGCCATCTTGGATGACATAACAATCCGATTTGTACAAAAAATGTACCAGAGTGATCGCCTCATTGATACCTTCGATTTGATATATAACATGACCATATTCGGTCAAAAATAAAATTTGACCCCAATTTGACCCCACGGGCCACGCCCATTTTTGACCCCGGGGTCACCATTTTAACAACTTTGAAAGAGCATTGTACATCGATCATTCCTACCAAGTTTCGTCGAAATCCGGCTAGCGGTTCATGAGAAGAAGATTTTTTAAGAATTTATGCTATTTTTTTGACGGCGGCCATCTTGGATTAGTGATGACCTCCATTTTAACAAATCTGAAAAGGCTTCACCCAAGGACCATAACTTTTAATTTTGGCTACCATGGGCCAAGCGGTTCATGTGAAGAAGAATTTTGAAATCTCTAATAAAAGAACGACCTTTTGACATTTCGGCGACAATCTTGGATGACATAACAATCCGATTTGTACAAAAAATGTACCAGAGTGATCGCCTCATTGATACCTTCGATTTGATATATAACATGACCATATTCGGTCAAAAATAATCTGAAAAGGCTTCACACATGGACCATAACTTTTTAAGTCATTTGACCTTGACATAGGGGCACAGGGGCCGCATGAGTGGGACACAGAATTAATATATGGATGATGACTAATAAGCAGATGAAGTTTTAAGTCAATGTGACTTAGGACTGCAGAGATATAAGGTATTTAAAAACTTTAACGCAGATTTCGGAACACAAACTTCGAAGTCATTTGACCTTGACCATGGCCACAGGGGCCGCATGAGTGGGATACAGCATGAATATATGGATCATGACTAATAAGCATATGAAGTTTCAAGTCAATGTGACTTAGGACTGCAGAGATATAAGGTATTTAAAAACGTTAACGCAAGCGAACTGGACAAAAAAGAATTGTACGTCCCCTGCGGGGCTCCGTAGAGTTGCGAGATTGGTGCGAGAAGACCTAGAGAATTTTTAACAGTTCAAAATTCTTGTAGGCACTTTCAGACATTATGCGAGATATGACGACATGTGTTTGACTTCTATGAGTGGCGATTCATGTCATAAGTGCCGTTTCTATCGCGTTAGAGAAGTAACGAGTTACTAATGTATGTACTATATAGTGAAACACATATTTGTAACGCGTTACTGCTCAACAGTAACGCGTTACAAGACTAACAGTGAGTAACGCGTTCGAAATCGCCGGTAACGCGTTACAACTCCTCAACAGTAACGCTTTACAAGACTAACAGTGACTAACGCGTTAGGAATCGCCGGTAACGCGTTACAACGTTATAATGTAATAAACTCGGTATAATAATTCTGCATACTTTTAATAATCAAATATTTGTAGCCGTTAGTTCTACATGTAATGAAATAATGAATTTCTGTAAAAAATAAATGATTGCTCCCTCAAAGCATACTTAGCCAGATAAGTATGCTTAGCAATTTTGTTGCAATCGGCTACTCTAGTTCCCGATGACGCCCAAAAAGGAGTCAATTACTCAGAATGTTAAGAATTGACTCCTAAACTCAATTTGTAAGTAGTCAGTTTGACTCTCAGTCACGCACTTGCAAAAATTGCATTTGCTCTTAGGTTCGACAATTTTATTTGATAATCATGCTGAAATTATTAGAAAGCTATTTTTTTATCATTTGAAATTGTGGAAAATTTGTTGAAGAAAATAGACGTCAAATGACTAAATTTGACAAATGCAGACAGAGGAGCCAAAAGACACCTGGCAGAAACTGGCTACTGGAAGCCCCGAGTCCATCATGATTTGGGAAGGGAAACTTTTAGTTATTGATGAAAATGTACTTACATTTAAATATTTTTTTTATTAGATTTAATGTGTTTAATGGCCAAAAGTTTGTCGACAGAAAACAGGTAACAAGCTGTGGCAAATTGCCCAGAGCACGAGGTGAGGAACATATTAATGTAATTTATCTTACCTGAATATGCAATTATTTTCAAAAATGGCAGTAATAACTAGAGGATGACAAAAACATATGTCTCCCCCAATACCACCACTGCATGTTATCAGGACAAGGACAAGTAGAATTTAAGGCAGCAACAGCATATGTAGAGGAATGGCACACATGAAATATGGACATTCCACACCACTCGATGAACATATATGTCATATTCGTTGCAAAAATATGAATAATCTATTTATTATATACCGCTCCATGGAAATTAGCAGTTTTTTAGACTGTATACGGTAATGAATGTGTATTTGCAGCTTATTTGCAGTCCGGCACTGCAGGTGCGCGTTATGAATATACATGTAGATAGCGGAAGTAGTCGTATTTTCACCGGAAAATGTTTATTTCATCGATGAGAACATATGACTTTGATTTACATCGTATAACTATGTATTTCATGGGTAGGTATATAACAAGAATTCCGCCACGGAAGCAGCATCGCGCCTGCCGAGGCATTTGACCGTGAACATTACAAGTAAATAAATGACCATAACACAAAAACTTAACATTGAATGATGACGACGACGCCGCCGCCGGCAGCGCCGCCGCAGCCGCAGCCGCCGCCGGCAGCGCCGCCGCAGCCGCAGCCGCCTCCCGACTCCGGAAAAGCAAAACCTTAGTCTCGCTTTCCGCTTTCGCGGGCGAGACAAAAACAGCTGATTGCGCCTATTATTTTCTAACTACAACACAATGTGTAAATGTCACGCTAGCAGTACAAGCACCAATATATAATAAATATTGGGATATGGATTATTTTTGTAAGTAACTTTTGGTTTTTCAGCTAGATTTTTTGTTTGATGTCCATTGACTTTACATGGAGCTCCAATAAGGGTACACCAACCTTAATGACAAATATTTTAAGGTAGATTATCTAATGTTTGTCTCTCATGTCAAAATACATACAGGTGTAATGGTCAGAAATCCCCCCCGTCCAAAATCCCCCCCGGTGGGGGAGTTTGGGCCGGCCTAATATCCCCCCCGGCTCGCAATATAGTACCGGTGTAACTCCGTGAATACTGGATGAATCCGCATCTAAAACCCCAGGTGCGCAACTTCACACAATGATAAGTATTCCTGTAAAGTTTCACGACTCTAACTCAAAAACTTTTGGAGATATGCACGACACAAATTTTGTGACGGACAGACGGACGGACGACCAAGCCAAAAACAGTATTCATGGGGGAGACATAAAAAAACACTATGTCTCCCCATTCATGGGGGAGACATAATAATTTAAAACTACTCAGTGATTTTCAAAAAATAGCGCAAAAATGATCTACTAAAGTATAAAATTTGCAGGTCAAACAATTGATTTTCAACTATGGTTGCATTTTGTTCTCCTTTATTCCCAATTTTTTAATGTGCGTAAAATTTTGTCATCTTTCGACTTCATTTACAGTTTCTGTTAAAATTGCTCATTTTCTTAGGTACAAAATCACATAGCAGAGCTGCAGATAAGGTGTGTATTGGCGTATTTTACGCACTTATTTTAGCTGAATACACATTGATTATCAAAAATGGGAGTACACAATACGCACAGCAATGTAAAATATGCATTGATTTTCAAATTGAGTTCCACGGAAAATACGGTAATTAAGTTGAAAAGTTACTTAGTTGAGCTGCAAAAATCTCAAATAAGTGATTCTTTAAAAAAATGAAAAATTTGTATCACTTGTTCCCTATTTAATAAGGAAGGACATCAATAATACATTT
The DNA here is from genome assembly GCA_029237695.1 of Conchocele bisecta. Classification (NCBI taxonomy): domain Eukaryota; kingdom Metazoa; phylum Mollusca; class Bivalvia; order Lucinida; family Thyasiridae; genus Conchocele; species Conchocele bisecta. The sequence continues at coordinate 27,726,585 of CM055275.1, read as the reverse complement.
GTAAAAGTAAAATACGCATTGAATTTGAAATATGTGGGTATAATACACTTTAGATAAAAAACTTATCTGGAGCTCTCACATAGCATGTCCCATATAGCAGTATAGACGAAAGCCGAAAGCCGCCAAATACTGTGTTCAGACCGACATACCAGATATTTTATATGACTCCGCCCCTTTACTGTCAAAGTAACAACAGTCATCTTCGACAGGTTCGTCAACTTGTTTACTGATGTCAGTGACGAGAAGATACACGGCCCGCGATGAAAGGAACATTTGGTGGGTCGTGTAGAACACAGACTGCCCTGCAAAGTCCCAGATAGACAGGTCGGCGTAGTCCGAGTCATCTGCCGCACCCATGTTTGAAATCACCTCCTGCTGTAAGTATGTCTGTCACGGAAATATAGAAATATATCTGTCACGGAAATATAGAAATATGTCGGCCGTGGATATGTCTGTCACGGAAATATAAATATATCTGTCGCGGAAATGTAGAAATATGTTGGCCGTGGATATGTAGAAATATGCCTGTCCCAGAAATATAGAAATATGTCAGCCGTGGATATGTAAAAATATGTATGTTGCAGAAATGTAGAATATGTCTGTCGAGGAAATGTAGAAATATGTCTCGTCGCGGAAATGTAGAAATATGCCTGTCGCGGAAATGTAGAAAATAGGTCTGTCCAGAAATATGTCTGTCACGGAAATGTAGATATATGTCAGCCGTGGATATATAAAAATATGCCCATCGCGGAAATATAGAAATATATCTGTTGCAGAAATATAGAAATTGTGACAGCTATATTTCTATATGTCTGTCGCGGAAATATAGAAATATATCTGTCGCAGAAATATAGATTCGCGGAAATGTAGAAATATGTCTGTAGTGGAAATGTATAAATATGTCTTTCAAAGAATTGTAGAAAAATGTCCATCACAGAAAGACAGAAATATGTCTGTCGCGGAAATGTAGAAATATGTCGGCCATGGATATGTATAAATATGCCTGTCGCGGAAATGTAGAAATATGTCAGTCGCAGAAATATAGAAATATGTCTGTCGCGGAAATGTAGAAATATGTAAGCCGTAGATATGTAAAAATATGTCCATTGCGGAAATATAGAAATATATCAGTCCCCCTATGTCTCACAGAAATGTAGAAATATGTCTGTTGCGGAAATGTAGAAATATGTCTGTCACGGAATTGTAGAAATGTCAGTCATAGAAAGATAGATTCACGGAAATGTAGAAATATGTCTTTCACAGAATTGTAGAAATATGTTTGTCATAGAAATATAGAAATATGTCTGTCGTGGAAATGTAGAAATATGTCTGTCACAGAATTGTAGAAATATGTCTGTCGTGGAAATGTAGAAATATGTTTTTCACAGAATTGTAGAAATATGTCCGTCGTGGAAATGTAAAAATATATAGGTCATGGAAATGTAGAAATATGTCTGTCATGGAAATGTAGAAATATATCTTTCACACAATTGTAGAAATATGTCCGTCACAGAAAGATAGAAATATGTCTGTCGCGGAAATGTAGAAATATATCTGTCTCGGAAATGTAGAAATATGTCTGTCACGGAATTGTAGAAATGTCAGTCACAGAAAGATAGATGAGCAGAAATGTAGAAATATGTCCGTCACAGAAAGATAGAAATATGTGTCGCGGAAATGTAGAAATATATCTGTCTCGGAAATTTAGAAATATGTCTGTCACGGAATTGTAGAAATGTCAGTCACAGAAAGATAGATTAGCAGAAATGTAGAAATATGTCTGTCACGGACATATAGAAATATGTCTGTCGTGGAAATGTAGAAATATGTCTTTCACAGAATTATAGAAATATGTCTGTCGTGGAAATGTAGAAAAATATCGGTCATGGAAATGTAGAAATATGTCACATAATTGTAGAAACATGTCCGTCACAGAAAGATAGAAATACGTCTGTCGCGGAAATGTAGCTATATATCTGTCTCGGAAATGTAGAAATATGTCACTTAATTGTAGAAATGACTGTTAGACAGATAGAAATATGTCTGTCGTGGAAATGTAGAAATATATCTTGTCGCGAAAATGTAGAAATATATCTGTCGCAGAAATTTAGAAATATATCTGTTGCGGAAATGTAGAAATATGTCTGTTGCGGAAATGAGGAAATATGTCTGTCGCATAAATGTTGAAATATGTCTGTCGCATAAATGTTGAAATATGTCTGTCACATAAATGTTGAAATATGTCTTTGTTTTTGTATCATCCAGCATGCGCATGGACGACAAAACGGGGAAACAAACAAGAACTAGTTTTCCGGCAAATGTAGTGCAAACGTGAGTCAAATCAACACAGCTTGTGTAAACTCAAGACGCAACTGTACCTGATAAAAGAAAGCACATAGAAAACAAGAGCTGTAGGAGAACAGCATAGCTCGACTACGAGGGTTGTCGATGTACACATAGCTTGACAAACAAGGTGGCCGTGGCCTGCATAAAAACCTTAACCAAGGTTGACTAAAAACCTTAACCAAGGGAAATTAAGTAAGTTAAATGTAGGTCAATGTCAGATATAGGTCAGGGGTTATTGATGTACATCACTAGGAGATGAAGTTTTCCAAGTATGGTTGCTGTAGGCCCAGGAGTATTCCATATACAAGCTTGACTAAAAACCTTAACCAAGGGGAAATAACTAAGTAATCCAAAGATAAAAGTAGGTCAAGGTCAAATATAGGTCAGGGATTATTGATGAAGTTATCCAAGTATGGTTGGTGTAGGGCCAGGAGTATTCCATCTACAAGCTTGACTAAAAACCTTAAAGGCCCAACTGGGATATAAAAGCCACCAGATGGCGCTGGGCAGGCTTTTTGATAATTTTATGCATGCTTCACTTCAGGGACACATTTTCAGATATTTTAGAAATACCACTGATCAAATAAGTACACTATTTCACACAGATATAGATAATACAACTTTGAAAGGTTTAGAAAAATTTGGATTTAAGAAAACAAATGTAAATGTGCTTTTCAAGTAATACAATGTACTCAACTGACAACTGATTCAAACTTGCCGGGCGGAGCGTAGCTGTTACATATGTAATTCATGCATAGAGCTGAGTTCATGACCCGACATTGTAAACAACCCCACGTGTTTAGTGATAACGCTAACAGCTATAACTGCCTGTATGGTCAACATCAGACAGTGTGCCAACCGCACAACTTTGATTTTGGACAGTAATATCAAATTAAATGTGTGGTTGGTATGCACATAACAAGGTGAATGAAACAAAACCATGGTTTAATAGACCAGCAAGATAAATATTTCGCCTAGAACTTGATACAGTGGCTGTGAAAATGCAGTATATACTAATTATAAACAGCATATACTCGGGTTAGTATGCACAGTCACAAAACAGCATGTATGTGCAGTCTGATCTGGAATTTACATGACTACATGAATTCAAGTTTGCTAGCAGCCTTATTTGCTGTATCCTAACACATACCAGTATGGCTATTTCAACACTGGTCTCTAATTAGCTGTCAACATATATTATATCTGGGATGGGGTTATCTGTGGAATGACATGACACAGTTACACATTTTTATAAAATACCGACTTATTACAAACACATATTCTTATATATTGGTTACTACATGTACTTACAAAATACATCGGAGATAGGAACCTTGTTCAGGTCCATAAGCACAATATAGGTTTCACTATATATACATGACACACTCTAATTAAGTAACGGACACTGGACACGTTACGACATGCCTTTCCCCGGATCAGCTGGTGCATCCTCGCAGCCTCATCAGGATCTACACTATTAAGTTTGGTGGTCATTCATGGTGGCTCTAATTAATGATGTAAACTGCATCATGCTATAGTCATGTGCTATCTGATTGTGAGTTAAACTGATCAAACACTCAATAAGCCCCATTTACTTATTGTGTGACACATGGAAAGGTGTTTCATTCAATTTTACTTCTTTCTATTTTTAATAATTTATATAATAGCATCAAAATACTCTTTGCTTTGAAATAGTAAGCAGCAAAATACTATATAAGTTTTAACACTTTTAGTAAATTCTCAATCATTTTCCTGCACAAATAAAACATACAGATACTATTAGAGGGACTGGTATACACTGTATGATTTGTGTGTTTTATGGGATCACACGTTTGATAACAAACCTACATACCATATATCTAGATACTGGTCAGTACAGAAACCCCTACACTGGCTATCCAGCTGCCCCCTCACTGTTCTACATTGGGAGCAGACGACAAACATGTGCTGCTGTTTATGTATTCTATTTATAAAGCCAGTGTATAACTGACAGGCTGGGGACGCTATCAGTAATTGGATATGCCCCTCCTACTAAATTCGGTACCAGGGCACCGATTGTTGGGCCTTTAACCAAAGATAATTAACCGAGTAATTCAAGAGCAAATGCAGGTCAAGGTCAAATATAGATCAGGGGTTATTGATGTACATCACTAGGAGATGAAGTTGTCCAAGTATGGTGGGTGGAGGGCCAGTAGTATTCCATATACAAGGTTGGCTAAAAACCTTAACCAAGGGGAATTAACTAAGTAATTCAAGAGGAAATGTAGGTCAAGGTCAAATATAGATCAGGGGTTATTGATGTACATCACTAGGAGATGAAGTTGTCCAAGTATGGTGGGTGTAGGGCCAGTAGTATTCCATATACAAGGTTGACTAAAAACCTTAACCAAGGCGTGACGGTGACGCCGACGCCGACAACATAAGCTCTAACTATTCTTCGAATAGTCGAGCTAATAACTATTCTTCGAATAGTCGAGCTAAAAACCTTAACCAAGGTTGACTAAAAACCTTAACCAATGGGAATTAACTAAGTAATTCAAGAGGAAATGTAGGTCAAGGTCAAATATAGGTCAGGGGTTATTGATGTACATCACTAGGAGATGAAGTTGTCCAAGTATGGTCGGTGTAGGGCCAGTAGTATTCCATATACAAGCTTGACTAAAAACCTTAACCAAGGCGTGACGGTGACGCCGACGCCGACGCCGACACCGGGGTGACAACATAAGCTCTAACTATTCTTTGAATAGTCGAGCTAATAACTATTCTTCGAATAGTCGAGCTAATAACTATTCTTCGAATAGTCAAGCTAATAACTATTCTTCGAATAGTCGAGCTAAAAACCAACCTTCAGGTCCTTCAAGGTTTCGTTCTCGCTAGAGGTTACCTCCACATCCCCTTCTTCAACCGAGTCATTCTTGTCTACAGACGTTTCGCCACGACTCGCATAACCTACCAAGACATTCGTGTCTACAGACAATTTGCCATCACTCGCATAATTGGGGTCTTCAGACGCCCCTACAAAGTTGGCAATTCGTGAAACATACGGAGCACATACTCTGTTCTCCTGTTCGAAATAAAGATGTTTGATTCGTCGAGACTAAGCCATAGTAGACAACTGTGGTATACAAAAACAAGAGGGCCATTATGGCCCTATATCGCTCACCTGGTTATTATATATATGCTGTTATCATGCCTCATTTGCATATGAAAATAGCCTGATACCACCGCGAGTCACTATCAGTAAAATAAATATTACTAAATTATTATATTTGTATAGCGAGCACTCGCAGGGCCTGAAAATAGCAGCTTTTACCAGTAGGTTCGGGATATATGTCTGTTTCATACTAAATGACTCGTCACACCATGTGTAAATACTTGAATATGTCACCAAAAATTATCTTATAAAACGATAATCAGAACGGATTTAGCATCGACACTAATGATGATAGCAATTTCAATTTTATCACAGGTCCAGTGGACTTTTTACTTGTAAAATACAAAGGTCCGACATTAAAATTTGCAGGTCCAGGACCTCGGACCAGTGCTATTTTCAGGCCCTGATGCAAGTAAATCTGAGAGACCTGTATACATTCATTATTCCTACAAAGTCTTGTTGAAACCAGTCTGATGATGGGAAGACATTGTTTAACCCCTAGATCGCTACACACAACAATTGTTGTCTGCTGATGCTTTTACATATTGCCTTATTTCTCAATAAAAACATGGTTTGACAGCAATTCAGAATCATTTTCAATGGAAATGATTGTAAAGTGCTGTCAAAGCATGTTGTAAATTATTGCAAAGTGCTGTCAAAGAATGTTTTTGATGATAAAAATGGAAAATAGAAAATAAACAGCAGACGACAAAAAATTAAGATAGCTGTGTAAGGGTTAAAGTTGTTGTCCAACTTTACACGGCGGCCATTTTAGATTATGTGACGACATCCAATTTGAAAATAAAAAGCTACCAGTTTGACCTTTTGGTGGCCATCTTGGATGATGTGATCATCCAATTTCGATAAGAAATGCTTCAGATTTAATACCTTCGATTTAATGTACAACATGACCATAGTTGGTAAAATGTGAAATTTGACCCCCAATTGACCCACCTGCAGGGCCCCGCCCTTTTGTGATCCTGCGGTTATTATTTTAACAAATCTGAAAAAGCATTGACTGTCGATCATTGCTGTCAAGTTTCGTTAAAATCTGTGTCAACGGTTCGTGAGAATATTTTTTAAAAATTTGTCCTACTTTTCCACAGCGGCCATCTTGGACTAGGCGACCTCAAAATATACAAATCTGACATGTCCCCACCCATAGATCATCCCTGTGAAGTTTGACCAACACAGGCCAAGCAGTTCACGAGGAAGACCTTCGGCGGCCATCTTGCATGACCTAATCATCTGATTTCGACCAAAAAATGATCCAGAGTGAAAGAGCATTGACTGCTGATCATTCCTGTCAAGTTTCGTCTGGTAGTTCATAAAAAGAAGATTTTTTAAGAATTTTACCTACTTTTCCACGACGGCTATTTTGGATTAAAGGACGACCTCCAAATCTACAAATCTGACATGCCCCCACCCATAGATCATCCCTGTGAAGATTGACCAATATTGGCCCAGCGGTTCACTAGAAGACTTCAGAAAGCTCTAATAAAAGGATGATCTTTTGACCTTTCGGCGGCCATCATGGATGACATAATCATCCGATTTTGACAATAAATACTCCAGAGTGATTGTCTAGTCGATACCTTCGATTTGGTATATGACCATATTCGGTCAAATGTGAAATTTTGCCCATACCTCCCCCCCCCTCACTGATTTTGTACCCCGGGGCCACCATTTTAACATTTAACACATTTAAAACAAAACAGCATGGACTATCAATTATTCCTGCCAAGTTTCGTTGAAATTGGCCTAGCGGTTCGCGAGAACAAACCTTTTTAAGAATTTGACCTACTTTTCCATAGCGGCCATCTTGGATTAAGGGACGACCTCCACATTTACAAATCTGGCATGCCCCACCCATAGATCATCCCTGTGAAGATTGACCAATATTGGCCCAGCGGTTCACTAGAAGAGCTAGAAATCTCTAACAAGAATTCAGCCACGGAAGCAGTGTCGCGCCTGCCGAGGCATTTGACCGTGAACATTACAAGTAAATAAATGACCTTGACCTTGAGAATTTGGGTGTGGGGGTGTGCGTAGTGAAGCATCATCCATGGACAAACATTGATATGAAAGATTATCAAAGTCTGGCAAGGGGTTAAAGAAATATTGTGAAAAAACAAATAACTTTAACGCATTTCTGTTACAAAACCGGTGAACATTACAAGTAAATAAATGACCTTGACCTTGAGAATTTGGATGTGGGGGTGTGCGTAATGAAGCATCATCCTTAGACAAACATTGATGTGAAATATTATCAAAGTCTGGCAAAGGGTTAAAGAGTTATTGTGAAAAAACAATAACTTTAACGCATGTGCCTTACAAAAAAAACGGACGACGGGGACGACGCGGACAACGGAAAAAGCGCCGACTATAGTCGCGCCTCTGTTAAAGCAGGCGCGACAATAAAAGATGATCTTTTGACCTTTCGGCGGCCATCATTCCTGTCAAGTTTCGTCTGGTAGTTCATGAAAAGAAGATTTTTTAAGAATTTTACCTACTTTTCCACGACGGCTATTTTGGATTAAAGGATGACCTCCAAATTTACAAATCTGACATGCCCCACCCATAGATCATCCCTGTGAAGATTGACCAATATTGACCCAGCGGTTCACTAGAAGACGTTTTTGACCTTTCGGCAGCCATCATGGATGACATAATCATCCAATTTCGACAATAAATACTCCAGAGTGATTGTCTAGTCGATACCTTCGTTTTGATATATGACCATATTCGGTCAAATGTGAAATTTTACCCATATTCGCCCCCCCCCCCCGCACTGATTTTTGACCTCGGGGCCACCATTTTAACACATCTAAAACAGCATGGACTATCAATTATTCCTGCCAAGTTTCGTTGAAATTGGCCTAGCGGTTCGTAAGAAATCATTTTAAGAACTAGAACTACTTTTCCACGGCGGCCATCTTGAATTAGGCGACGACCTCCAATTTTACAAACCTGATATGCACTCACCCATATATCATCTCTGTAAAGTTTGACCAACATTGGCTCAGCGGTTTGAGAAGACGACGTTTAAAATTATGGAGGGACGAACGAAAAACGGTAACAAAAGCTCACCTGAGCCAAAGGCTAAACGAAAATGGCCCTGGCCCACATGTCGAGCCCGCCGAGGCATTTGATGGTCTCAGAGTGTATTTATTTGAAGATTGATGCCCAATAAGCATACAAAGTTTCAAGCAAATCTGACTTACGGTTACAGAGATAGTAGGTATGTGAAAACCTTAACGCAAATTTTGACAGAAACTTTAACGCAAACTTCTAAGTCATTTGACCTTGACATAGGGGCACAGGGGCCGCATGAGTTGGACACAGAATGAATATATGGATGATGACTAATAAGCACATGAAGTTTCATGTCAATGTGACTTAGGACTGCAGAGATATAAGGTATTTAAAAACTGCAACGCAGATTTCGGAACGCAAACTTCTAAGTCATTTGACCTTGGGCACAGGGGCCGCATGAGTGGGATACAGCATGAATATATGGATGATGACTAATAAGTATATGAAGTTTCAAGTCAATGTGACTTAGGATTGCAGAGATATAAGATATTTAAAAACTTTAACGCAGATTTCGGAACGCAAACTTCTAAGTCATTTGACTTTGACCTTGGGCACAGGGGCCGCATGAGTGGGATACAGCATGAATATATGGATGATGACTAATAAGTATATGAAGTTTCAAGTAAATGTGACTTAGGACTGCAGAGATATAAGGTATTTAAAAACTGTAACGCAGATTTCGGACGGACGGACGTTCCTACAAATGGATACTTATGTAGCTAACCCTAACCTTTTCCTTTGTTCATCCCTATTGTTGTGTAGCCACATAAACCCATTGTTAGCCACATAAAATCACGGAACAATAGAATATTACATAACCTATTGACGGACGCACGGAAGGACGGACGGACGGACGGACGGACACGCGGACGTCATTGTGATCACTATGTCTCGCTTTCCGCAAGCGGGCTCGACAAAAATAAACAATGCCACGACAAACCCTAATCGATCTGGATTGCACGAGTTTGAGTTTAATTAGTTATTAAATGCATTAATTACGATAACCTCATTAATAACCAGAAATGGACGCTTGTCGACAAGCGCATGTGTATCCCCCTCCCCAGATACACAAGTAGTTTGAAAAAAGGGTGTTCGAGTTATGCTCCGGAGACAAAATCAGTGACGGAAAAACAAAGGGAGATAACTAAAAAATTAGTGATGCAACAGTTGTCATTCTTGCGTGACACACCTTTAGGGTCGTGGTCTATGCATGTGTGAAGTTTCATGAAAATATTCCAAAGGGTGTTTGAGTTATGCTCCGGACACGAAGTGTCTGCGGCGGACGCAGACGCAGCGCGCTGTCAAATCCATAGTATCCCCCGACGGAGTGCACGAAACAACAAAGGGAGATAACTAAGAAATTAACGACGCAAGAGTTGTCATTCTTACGTGCGACACACCTTTGGGTCGTCTTCTATGCATGTGTGAAGTTTAATAAACTAGAAAATGTGTTCATAGAACACGGATATCCCCACATATCGCTTTGATAATAAATGAGGCCAAATTCCAAGTCAAAATTGTCTTTTACCCGAGCGTTAAAGTTTTTGAAGCACCAAGTATGTGACCTTGACCCTGGGCTTGGCGAGGGCAGGACGAACGTGGATTTGGCACAGGGCGGTAGAGGACCATTAGAGCAATGCATATATGAAGCTGATCCGTGAAAGAAAACAGAAATTAGAAGATATTTACCTGAGCGTTAAAGTTTTTGAAGCACTAAGTATGTGATCTTAACCCTGTGCTTGGCGGGGGCAGGACGAACGTGGATTTGGCACAGGGCGGTAGAGGACCATTAGAGCAATGTGTATATGAAATATGAAGGAGATCGGTCGAAGGATGAAGAAATTATTTACCCGAGTGTTAAAGTTTTGTGACGGACGGACGGACGGGGCGACGGGAGGACGGGACGCACGTTCCTACGATTGAATACTTGTTGGGTTTTTACTCCATAAAAATACCCAACAAGAGTACCCAACACTATCCTAACCCTACCCAATAAGATCTCCGTACGCTTACAACAAGTACCCATTCGTGTGTGCGGACGGACGGACGGACAAGGGTAACACTAAATGCCCCCTCCACTATCGTGGTGGGGCATAAAAATATTCCAAAGGGTGTTCGAGTTATGCTCTGGATACAAAATCAGAGCACGAAACAACAAAGGGAGATAAGTAAACAAGAATTCCGCGGAATCAAATGCCTCGCCTTATCCCGCCTTGACCTCGAGCCTGGGCCCGAAAGCAATTTTCACTGGCCCGAACATATTATACAATTATTGACTAGTGAGCCATAGAATATCAGATTATATTCTATGGCTCACTAGTCAATAATTGTTTTATTATATGATAATAGTCTGTATATAGCACTTACGACCTTATGCTACTTGACAAAAATTGAAAAAGAATTTGAAGAAAAAAAAATGAAAAAAAAAAAATGGAAAAAAAAAGTTTAAAAATTAAAAATAATAATGCTTGCTACTGGAGCCCAGAATTTTTTTTAATAGTCCTATATTTATCTACATATATCTGCACAGGTCCACATAATGCCACAATATTTTCAACACAGTTTACGGAAATGTAATATACAAAAGAAAAATAATGCTCGCTACTGGAGCCCAGAATTTTTGTTAATAGTCCTATATTTATCTACATATATCTGCACAGGTCCACATACTGCCACAATATTGTCAAGACAGTTTAGGGAAATGTAATAATTTACCTGTAAAAAAGTGAAACACAAAGTAAAAAAAAAATGAAAAAATAAATGGAAAAAAAAAAGTTTAAAAATTAAAAATAATAATGGTTGCTACTGGAGCGCAGAATTATTTGTTAATAGTCCTATATTTATGTACATATATCTGCACAGGTGCACATAATGCCACAATATTTTCAACACAGTTTACGGAAATGTAATATCCAATGTAGTAATTTACCTGTATAAATTACCTGTGGTCAGACTGGTCAAGACTGGACATTTGCACATGCTAGCACATGCACAGGTGAATGGTTCTCCCAGTCTCTACTGTTCTCTCTACAGGTAAGGTGTACAGAGCACACGAGAAAAGGTGTACAGAGCAGACGAGAAAACGGGTGTTCATGCATTATTGTCCAGTTTGTAGAGTGCGCAAAACAAAAAAGGGAGATAACTCAAAAATTAGCTACGCAAGAGTTGTCATTCTTGTGCGCGACACACCTCCGGGTCGTGGTCTATGCATGTGTGAAGTTTCATGAAAATATTCCAAAGGGTGTTCGAGTTATGCTCCGGACAAGAAGTGTCTGCGGCGGACGCAGACGCGGCGCGCTGTCAAATCCATAGTATCCCCCGACGGAGTCCGGGGGATACAATAATTAACTGGGTTAATTACCTTTTGCAGCTCATATAAGTGAATTTCCATCTTTATTAGAAGTTATTATTCGCAGGCGCTGCCAAATCATGTTTTTGTTAAGAAATATGTCAAATAAATAAATAAACAGCAGACAATTATTTTTGTTTCCGGCCATTTCATGGTTAAGTAATCACTGACCATCCTGAAATTGTGAGTGAGCGACTTCCTTCAGTTCGGTGTTAGTTTCGACACCCGATGTGCTGATGTTGTTACAGTTGCCATTGGCGTCATCTAGCCCCGCCTCCTTCACCAACGACTCATCCTCATTGGACGATTTCAGCAACACCTTCACCAGCTTCTTGAACACTGTGTCAATCTTCTCATCTGTGATTGGTTAAAATTTTGATAGTAAACGAGGCAACATTAGAATTAGATGGACGTCATTGTGATCACTATGTCTCACTTACCACAAGCGGGCTCGACAAAAACTATATACCCCTCGACATACTTCGCTGGATGGACAATAAAAACTTCAACGCAAATTTTGAAATGCTAATGTTTCGTGTTACGGACAGACTGATGAACGAGACGGAAAGGTGAAACTATATGCCCCTCGGCATACTTTGTAAGATATGGGTATAATAACATAGACATTCCAGGCTATATTGGAAGTCCTACCGTTTGAGAGCTGAGCTTGGTAAATACCATAGCAAATTTAAACTAGAAATGTGACCTGGAAACTGGAGTACACAAATGGGGGTCCACTTGCTCGATCTGTAGCCTATTTCACCAACATTGCAAAGTATACTTATCTAGCAAAGTATACATTGAGGAAGAAATTTTCAATTGAAGGATACATTTATTAATTTTTACTATACTGAATTTATTACATCATCACAGCCATTTTGGCTGTGATTATGTAATAAATTCAGTATAATAATTTTGCATACTTTTTGATCATCAAATATATGCAGTCGTTAGTTCTATATGAAATTATGCATTTCGGGAAAAATAAATGATTACTCCCTCAAAGTATACTTTGCTAGACAAGTATACTTTGCAATGTTGGTGAAATAGGCTACAGGGCTATATTGGTGCGATGCACAGACAATTTTTATTTGTTTGTTTGTTGGGCCTATCAACAGCTAAGGTCATTCAAGGCCGGGTCAATGGGTTTAGTACTAAATCCCAGAAATTACCTGTACAAATGGGGAGAAAATCCCAAAATCAGAACTGAATATTTACAATAAAAAAACTATATTCAGCCCTGAAATCTGAATAATCCTGATAACATTCAGGTCAACAGCCAGGTCCTCGCCACACCAGAATCACTTGGCCCCCTCACAAAAGAAGTAGCATCGTACTACTTTTATAATGGGCAATAAACCAATTCATCTCCCAGGTAACAAGAGAGCCAAAGATAAAAACGTACCCGAGGGCCAAACCAAACAAATTGTGATTCCTATAAGGAGGAACCACTACCGTTAATTTACACCAACACGTTCGCCCAACCAACCACCCACCAGACAGCCAGTAATTACTAGAATGAATACGGTATTTGATATTCACCCTTGTCTAAAACTATCCACGACTGATCGGCAAGTGATACGCGACACCGCTTCACGTGTACGTCAATCCCATTGGTAGAGTCCCTTGCTGAAAGGTTAACTTTCTCCTCCATCAGACGACGGGTCAAGGTCGTTTTGCCAACACCATAGTGACCGACAACCATGACCCGTATCGAGTGAACGGAAACTTCACCTTCCGATAACGCTTTCTTGTACAGCTGAATGGATTGGCTATCCATGCGTAGGATTTCAGTCGGTAAAGTTGCCGCTGAAAACATTTTTTTTAACTTATACAGTGGAATCTCTCTAAACCGGACACCCTGGGGGCTTAGCACGGTTTCACTGTAAATCACACATTTGATCATTCAGAGCCATAGTTGTGTGCTAAACGATCACGTACAGACATTGTCATCTGAGATAAATGACCAAGAAACACATAAAAAATAAGACTACATGTGTGTTCTTGGTGTCCAGTTTAGAGGGGTTCCAATGTATTTGTTATTTCATTCAAGGAAAACTATTCTATAAATAGAGCATGTCAAGCGAGTTCTATTTGAGACGAGCTATGTGATTTGTACCCAGGAAAATGTGTGCGATGTGTGTGGAAAATATTTACAACAAGAGTGCCGTAAGTCACAAAATACGCCCGTCGAATATGGGCCAGACAGCGAAGATGCAGAAATGTGAAGCTGTCACAAAGGCAAAAAACATTAATGAGAATTTGAAACTGTATAGCATTATTTCTTCATCTCGAAGACGTGTCTAGTTTCAGATCGATCGACTGAACGGATTCAGAGGAGTTGTGTACACAAACTCTGTACCCTATATAGAATTGTATACAAAAATGTAGAAAAAAATGGCTAAGTTAAAAAGGTGATATTTTTGTTAAAAAACATTTTTTCAGCATAAAAACACCAAGGTGCACATCTTCAATATGTGTAGAAGACGTGTGTATAGTTTCAGATCGATCGACTGAACGGTTTCAGAGGAGTTGTGTACACAAACTATGTACCGTATATATAATTGTATAGAACAAGAGTTGTCAGAAGACAACGAAGCTCGCCTGTTGGCAGCCTTCACTCAAACTTGGCACAGTTGTATACAAAACATGAATATTATATAACTTGACCTTGGGTTAAGGGGTGTGCGGTGGACCTTGACATTGAGGTCATTGGTGGAAGGTGGGTCGTGGATTTGCTATAGCATGATATAGCATATTAAGATGAATGCATGTATGAAATATCAATGCGCTCCCTGAAAACAGAAGTACCGGTAAAACAAAATTTAACCCAACGTTAAGTTTATGATCGCACTAAGTTGGTGATTTTCTACAGCATGATAGCTATTCACACGAGTAATGCATGTATGAATGTGCTTAGTCTGTGACCTTGACCTTGGGGAAAGTGGTGGGGGGGGGTGGGTCATGGATTTGCTGAAGCACAATAGAGGATTATCTGATGAATGCATGTATGAAGTATCAAGGCGTTCCCTGTAAAGAAACGGAAGTTATCAAGACATCTACTCCAACGTTAAGTTTATGATGTTGATCTTGGGGAAAGGCGTGGGGGCTTGGTCATGGATTTGCTGTAGCACAATACAGGATCATCGGATGAATGCATGTATGAAATATCAAAGCGTTCCGTGTACAGAAACAGAATTTACACAACATATACCCCAACGTGGGTCATGGATTTGCTATGCAGGGTTCATACAGCCAAGACTGAAAAAATTCAAGCACTTTTCAAGGACATATATTCTGATTTTCAAGCACTCAAAAATAGCGAAATAATAAGAGACTCACAAGTTCACATAGCTATTTCCCGCCAATTATGTCTTCACAACGTCTCCAGAAAAGATTAACTGACGGACGGACGGACAGACGGGCATGTCCTACTCATTCAAAAGCCTCATAATGCTGCTTTGAAGGTATTAATATAAAAACAGGCCGACAATTGGTAGTGCTCGGGTTCCGGACAATATTATTTTCAGAAACACTGTTTCAAACAGAACTGTTTGGAATTGTGTAGCGAAGACAAAAGCCACAATGATACATTAGTACCCTAGAAACTTCGGACCAATTGAGTTCACACCTAGTTTGTTTCGTCCTCTAACGGAATTAGCGAAATCACAAGTCTGTCGTATGCGTCGGTCATATGCGTGTCGTATCCTACATGCCGACTTTTACATTTCGCTTTACTTTCAGGCAGAAATTGCCCAGATTGAGACAATATGTGTTGTCTGCTGTTTATTTTTCATATTCCATTTTTCTTATAAAAAACATGTTTTGACAATGCATTAGAATCATTTCCAATGGATATGATTCTCAAGTGCTGCCAAACCATGTTTTATTGTGAATAAAGACAAAATATTAAACAACAGCAGACGACACTTTTCGTTTCCACAGCTCTAAAGATTAATAGCAGAACTTTAATCTATCCACAAATGTCAGACTTACGTCTTAATTGTGTGATCTCGTCATTTGTCAAACTACTGTTTGTTTCACGACAGCTGCCCAAATTTTACGGCTATATAAACAACGCAAAAACATTATTGTTTTCGATAATATTAAATTAAAGCAAAATTTAAGAATGAGCCTTCTTTTTATTTCGTGAAAATTAGTCCAATATTGATTTTATTACGAAAATACAATTTAACATGGGGAAATTTTTCTAATTTCAGAAATACTGGACCGATTTTCAAAATTGAACATTAGTTTTCTAAGTTAAATCATTTCCAAGCTATGTAGCCAGGTTTCGAAAGCAATTTCCAAGTTGAATTCCCATAGAGAGATCAATTTTTCGTAATAAAATCAGTATTTGAACAAAGTTCAAGAAATAAAAAGAAGGCTCATTCTTATATTTCAGACTTACTTCTTAGTTGTTTCATCTCGTCATTTGTCAAACTAGGCATGATTGTGTCCATTTTCTCCAGCAGATCTAAAACAGAGTGCAAAAACATGCAAACCGTATTGATCCTAATATAAGCACCAGGGCGCGAAAAAAACGAAAAACAGATGTGCAAATTAGGTAGTACATATTAAAGTTAAATCTTAGAGCGGTGTGCTAAAAACTTTTACCCTATGGCAAAATTGCAACTTGCCAATCCACTCATATTCGGTATTGAATATACGGTGTAAAGTTCCAGATCAAGTTCATGAAAGATAATCAGAGGCTAGGAAACACGTAGGAATTCCGAGGCTTGCTGATAACCGTGTTTCCTTAAAATGTTAATGGACATTACTATTTATTTTCTGCATTTATTTTTTGATGTGCAATGATCATACTTTATAATCTGTTGAAAATATTATTTTTTCTGATGATAGTATAAATAATAAAAAAATATCATGCCTCATTTGCATATGAAAATAGCCTGATACCACCGCGCGTCAATATCAGTAAAATATATATTACTATAAAATGATTATATCTATATAGCGGGCACTTGTAATTTTTAGAACTGGTGGAATAATGACACAATTATACACTTATTTAATTCTGATAAAGAACATTTTGTGCCTACTGAGTGGGCATGTACCTTAACTCAGTGTATTAACAAGAGGGCCATGATGGCCCTAATTCGCTCACCTGACTCCATGAACACCAGAGGAGAATGTGACATCGAGTTCATGTATTTTAAAAAAATTGTGCTATTTTTAGATGACAGTCATCTTGGATTAAGCAATGACTCTCATTTTACCAAATCTGAAAATGCTTCACCCAAGGATGTTAACTTACTATCAAGTTTGGCCAGCATCGGCCATGTGATTCCCGAGAATAAGACGTTCAAAATCTCGAATAAATGGACCTTTTGGCGGCCATCATGGATGACATAATCATCCGATTCTGACAAATATTCCACCAGAGCAATCGCCTCATCGATACCTTCAATTTGATATATATATGATATGAGCATATTCGGTCAAAAATAAAATTTGACCCCAATTTGACCCCACGGGCCATGCCCATTTTTGACCCCGGGGTCACCATTTTAACACCTTTTAAAGAGCATTCTACATCGATCATTCCTACCAGGTTTCGTCGAAATCCGGATGGCGGTTCATGAGAAGAAGATTTTTTAAGAATTTGTGCTATTTTTAGACAGCAGCCATCTTGGATTAGCGACGCCCTCCGTTTTAACAAATCAGAAAAGGCTTCACCCATGGACCATAACTGTGAAGTTTGGCTACATGGGCCAAGCGGTTCGTGTGAAGAAGAATTTTGAAATCTCTAATAAAAGAACGACCTTTTGACCTTTCGGCGGCCATCTTGGATAACGTGACCATCCGATTTGGATAAAAAAATGTACCAGAGCGATCACCTCTTTGATATCTTCGATTTCATATAGACATGACCATATTCGGTCAAAAATAAAATTTGACCCCACAGGCCACGCCCATTTTTGACCCCGGGGTCACCATTTTAACAACTTTGAAAGAGCATTGTACATCGATCATTCCTACCAAGTTTCGTCGAAATCCGGCTAGCGGTTCATGAGAAGAAGATTTTATGCTATTTTTAGATGGCGGCCATCTTGGATTAACTATGACCTCCATTTTAACAAATCTGAAAAGGCTTCACCCATGGACCATAACTTTTAAGTTTGGTTACCATGGGCCAAGCGGTTCATGTGAAGAAGAATTTTGAAATCTCTAATAAAAGAACGACCTTTTGACCTTTCGGCGGCCATCTTGGATGACATAACCATCCGATTCCGACAAAAAATGCACCAGAGTGATCGCCTCGTTGATACCTTTGATTTGATATATAACATGACCATATTCGGTCAAAAATAACATTTGACCCTAATTTGACCCCACAGGCCACGCCCATTTTTGACCCCGGGTTCACCATTTTAACAACTTTGAAAGAGCATTGTACATCGATCATTCCTACCAAGTTTTGTCGAAATACGGTTGACGGTTCTTGAGAAGAAGATTTTTGAAGAATTTGTGCTATTTTTAGACAGCGGCTATCTTGGATTACGTAATGACGTCATTTTAACAATTTTGTAATCCCCTACCTAAGGACCATGACCATGAAGTTTGGTGACTATAGGTCCAATGGTTACCGAGGAGAAGATGTTTGAAAATGTTCACAGACGGACGGACGGACGACGGACACATTGCGGTAACAATAGCTCACATGAGCTTTGCTCAGGTGAGCTAAAAATCATAATATATATGCAGTAGTGTCAAAATGGCTGATTATCACTAAGCTAAACCCCTTGTTGCAGCCTTGGTTATACATGTAATATTGCTGACGTATTGAAATATATCATTGTTCATGATATGCTACGACGTTGCAGAAAGCGGTGAGCACACTAGGTATTAAAAACATTAGAATGGGGATAATCATGCTTTGTTTTACGATTTGGAGCGGTATGTGCGAGGTTTTATGGTCTGAGAATCAGCTTAACGGCTCCGCTAACACGTCGCCGTAAAACTGATTCACAGACCATAAAACCTCCCACATACCGCTCCAAATCGTAAAACAATGCATGGTTATCCCCTAAATTGTATTATATATATTATGGCACAGTAGATTATAATGTACATATTTACAGTTATCTAATCAAGGCACAGTGAGTTTTGGGATTTGTGACCAGTGTAGCTCCCGATCACATAGCACACATATTGTTTGCTAGAGGCATGATGGGCGTTTCATTAATGGAATGGCGAGCAGTATGGATCATGATCAGACTGGATCAACACTGGTCGCAAAACCCATAAGCCCCATTTCTCCAGTCACAGCCACAAATAATGGGTGTATCCAGATTCAACACTCATGTACCAGGAAGCTAACTACTGTCTGTTCCATGTTTTGCTGCCGATAAACTTTTGGCTATTAAACACATTAAATATAAAAAGATTTAAAAGTAAGTACTTTTTCATCAATAACAAAAGTCACCGTCCGGAAAAAAAAATATTTGATGAAATTCCATTCAGCCCTGAAATCAGAATAATCCTGATCTGATGCCAGGTTCTCGCCACACCAGAATCACTTGGCCCCCTCCCAAAAGCGGTTGGATCAGTAATAATCTTACTACTTTTATAATTCCAACTCCCAGGTAAGAAAAGAGATAAAAACGTACCCGAGGGCCAAACCAGGCAAATCATGATTCCTATAAGGAGGAACCCCTACCGTTAATTTACGCTGTCGCGTTCTGAAGTACTGTCAAACAATGTTTTTATTTGAGAAATAAGGAAACATATAAAAGCAACAGCAGAAGAAAATTGTTGTATGTAGCGGTCTAAGGGTTAAACACATTAAATGTAAAACATATTTAAATGTAAGTACTTTTTCATTAATAACAATAAAGACACCCTCCCCAAATTTATTTTATTTGCTGAAATTCCATCAAATAATTTAACATGGGGGGGAAAATGAGGAAACCTGGCTAGATTGTTTCGAAATGATCTAACTAAGAAAATGAAAGTTTTTAATATCTATCCACAAATTCCAAAATTATTTGAAACTAGAAAATGTGATCTGTCGATGCAGTTAGGGCCCCTATAGGTGATTTGAGAAAATCTTACAAAAACATCCAAATAATAAACGTACAGACAGGGTGAAACCTATAGGTCACCGTCGAATCTCGGAGGGGCCCTAAAAAAACATGTTTACGTCCCATGTTAACTTCCCATAGAATTAAATCAATATTTGATGGAATTTTATCTTAATTTTTTTCGGGAGGGTGACTTTTTTGTTATTGAAGAAACCATATGGCCGCGGCCCGCATGTCGAGCCCGCAGAGGCATTTGATGGTCTCAGAGTGTATTTATTTGAAGTTTGATGCCCAATAAGCATACAAAGTTTCAAGCAAATCTGACTTACGGTTACACAGATAGTAGGTATGTGAAAACTTTAACGCAAATTTGGACAGAAACTTAAACGCAAACTTCATTTGACCTTGACATAGGGGCACAGGGGCCGCATGAGTGGGACACAGAATGAACATACGGATGATAACTAATGAATATATATAGTTTCAAGTCAATGTGACTTAGGACTGCAGAGATATAAGTTATCTAAAAACTTTAACGCAGATTTTGGACGGACGGACGGATGCACAGACGTCATTGTGATCACTGTCTCGCTTTCCGCAAGCGGGCTCGACAAAAACTACTTACATGTAAATATTTTTTGAAATGTAATGTGTTTAATAGCCAAACGTTCGTCGGCAGCAAAATGTGGAACAGACTATAGGCACGAGTGAGTTCGACTACGGCTTCCAATGTTGCATCACACTAAAATTTCACTTCATACATTCCAACGGCTTTGTCGTGTCAATATCAACATCTATCATTGCTTGCTTCAGCACACAGAATGTTGCCTTAAAACCTTCGTGCTTTCGCCATGACAACAGAATTTTCGTTGTCTGTTGGACAGTAAGATATGGAAAATCCAACTGGAATTGGTCGATTTGACATTGCAGTACTCCCAACTTCAGCCCCAATTTTTGGAACTTTTTGCCGATGTACATCGCGACGTGAGAAATCTGTTTGTCAGTGGGAACTTCCTCAAGTGGGTCCTGGTAGTCACGGCCACGGTCATCCCTGTACCAACAACGTAGCAACTCAGAGCATGTAACCCGATGGCTGTCGCCATAGTCATGCTCGTGGCAGACTGCCTCACTGTCCTTGTGTTGTTGCTGTTGCAACTTTTTGACGCTAAGCCGTGCATTAATGTTGTCCAGATCATCTGTTTTAGGACATTTAATCCATAGTTCCAGGTCAGACAGCTGCGTGAGATTTAAGCACTTGTTAATCTTCTCCAACGCCTGTAATATGAAATCCTTGACCTCCATGCAGACGTTGGTAGCAGGAGATTGCATGCTATAGTTGCTCACCCACATCTGAATGACGCAATCACGGAAATAGAGCTTTATTCGATGGAATTCGTCGAAATCAAAGCATCCGTAACCGCAGTAAATAAGATTAGTTTTATTTTGTGTCGAGATTTTACACTGCGTTATACACGCTGCAATCAGACGCTGGAAAATTCCGGCAGGAAGAAAGTCATTTGCCGTCGTTATGCACAGCACAGGCGTATTGACGCAGTCGTCTTGCTTATAGACGACAGTCAGAGGTTTCTTGAGCATACATGGGACTAAATGGTGCTTGGTGTCAGAGTCGCCGTGACATGGAGCGATTATGTTAAGTTTTTCCATTAGCAGGATTAGGTGGTCGTGGTGGTCCCAGAAAGTCTGATTCTCGTCTTGCCGCCATACCGCCTCTACAAGTGATATTCATACTGTTATAAAGTTTAAAATTTACTTAGTTGAGCTGAAAAAGCCAAAAAAAATTTGCTTTTTGCAGCTCAAATAAGTGATTTTTAAAATGTTTATTTTTGTCATTTGTTCCCTATTTAATAAGGATAACTAGATTGGTCAGTAAGCGAGGCTTACGGATAACATACCCCCCCCCCCCCCCCCCCCCGTGTGGGCCCAGGTACCCCTAAAATATGTAAAAATGTTCAAGTGTGTGGGCTTGTGACCTTGACTCTGGGATTAGCGGGAGCGGCATGAACGTGAATTTGTCACAGGGTGGTAGAGGTCCATTGGAGCAATGAGTGTGTGAAGCAGATCCGAGCAAGGAAATAGAAGTTATAACCGATTTCTATGATGTTAAGTTTTGTAAAGAGACTACCATATAACCTCGAATTAACGCCCCCGGGGGCATTACATTTTACAAAAGGGGGGCGTTTATTAGCCACTAACAAAAAAAAAAAATTACCAAGGACCGCTTTTTTTTTAATTTGGAGGTGGGGGGGGGGGGGGGGGTGTGGGCGTTTATTAGGAGGGGGGCGTTTATTAGGAGGTGGGGGGCGTTAATTCGAGGTTATACAGTAATATGTGACGTTCTCCTCGAGATCAGCGGGGATTTGTCACAGCATATGAAATATTAAGAATTTTCAATGAAAGAAATAGAAGTTATAACATATTTCTCTGATGTTAAGTTTTGTAAAGATACTAAGTATGTGACCTTGACCTTGGGATCAGCGGGGGTTGGACAGTCGTAGATTTGTCACAGCATGATAGTACAACCTTAGAGGAATGCATGTGTGAAATAATAAGAATTTTCAATGAAGGAAATAGAAGTTATAACTTATTTCTCTGATGTTAAGTTTTGTAAAGAGACTATTTCTCTGATGTTAAGTTTTGTAAAGAGAGGCTAATTGTAACCAACCCTATCCTTTAACATGTCCATAACCCTGTGGGGCTAGGCACATAAGTACCCTAATGTGTGCCCGGACGGACGGACGGAAAGACGGACAACCTGACTCCAGTATACCCCGCCCACAACTCGTTGCGGGGGGTATAATAAGGAAGAAAATAAA
>CM055275.1:27685227-27703261 GCA_029237695.1 Conchocele bisecta | reverse complement strand
GTTTGAGAGCTGAGCTTGGTAAATACCATAGCAAATTTAAACTAGAAATGTGACCTGGAAACTGGAGTACACAAATGGGGGTCCACTTGCTCGATCTGTAGCCTATTTCACCAACATTGCAAAGTATACTTATCTAGCAAAGTATACTTTGAGGGAGAAATTTTCAATTGAAGGATATATTTATTAATTTTTACTATACTGAATTTATTACATCATAAATTCAGTATAATAATTCTGCATACTTTTTGATCATCAAATATATGCAGTCGTTAGTTCTATATGAAATTATGCATTTCGGGAAAAATAAATGATTACTCCCTCAAAGTATACTTTGCTAGACAAATATACTTTGCAATGTTGGTGAAATAGGCTACAGGGCTATATTGGTGCAATGCACAGACAATTTTTGTTTGTTTGTTTGTTGGGCCTATCAACAGCTAAGGTCATTCAAGGCCGGGTCAATGGGTTTAGTACTAAATCCCAGAGATTACCTGTACAAATGGGGAGAAAATCCCAAAATCAGAACTGAATATTTACAATAAAAAAACTATATTCAGCCCTGAAATCTGAATAATCCTGATAACATTCAGGTCAAAAGCCAGGTCCTCGCCACACCAGAATCACTTGGCCCCCTCCCAAAAGAAGTGGCATCGTACTACTTTTATAATGGGCAATAAACCAATTCATCTCCCAGGTAACAAGAGAGCCAAAGATAAAAACGTACCCGAGGGCCAAACCAAACAAATTGTGATTCCTATAAGGAGGAACCACTACCGTTAATTTACACCATCACGTTCGCCAAACCAACCACCCACCAGACAGCCAGTAATTACTAGAATGAATACGGTATTTGATATTCACCCTTGTTTAAAACTATCCACGACTGATCGGCAAGTGATACGCGACACCGCCTCACATGTACGTCAATCCCATTGGTCGAGTCCCTTGCTGAAAGGTCAACTTTCTCCTCCAACAGACGACGGGTCAAGGTCGTTTTGCCAACACCATAGTGACCGACAACCATGACCCGTATCGAGTGAACGGAAACTTTGCCTTCCGATAACGCCTTCTGGTACAGCTGAATGGATTGGTTATCCATGCGTAGGATTTCACTCGGTAAAGTTGCCGCTGAAATCATTTTTTTTAACTTATACAGTGGAATCTCTCTAAACCGGACACCCTGGGGGCTTAGCATGGTTTCACTGTAAATCACACATTTGATCATTCAGAGCCATAGTTGTGTGCTAAACGATCACGTACAGACATTGTCATCTGAGATAAATGACCAAGAAACAAATAAAAAATAAGACTACATGTGTGTTCTTGGTGTCCAGTTTAGAGGGGTTCCAATGTATTTGTTATTTCATTCAAGGAAAACAATTCTATAAATAGAGCATGTCAAGCGAGTTCTATTTGAGACGAGATATGTGATTTGTACCCAGGAAAATGTTTGCGATGTGTGTGGAAAATATTTACAACAAGAGTGCCGTAAGTCACAAAATACGCCCGTCGAATATGGGCCAGACAGCGAAGATGCAGAAATGTGAAGCTGTCACCAAGGTAAGAAACATTAATGAGAATTTGAAACTATATAGCATTATTTCTTCATCTCGAAGACGTGTCTAGTTTCAGATCGATCGACTGAACGGATTCAGAGGAGTTGTGTACACAAACTCTGTACCCTATATAGAATTGTATACAAAAATGTATAAAAAAATGGCTAAGTTAAAAAGGTGATACAGTTGTATACAAAACATGAATATTATATAACTTGACATTGGGTTAAGGGGTGTGCGGTGGACCTTGACATTGAGGTCATTGGTGGAAGGTGGGTCGTGGATTTGCTATAGCATGATATAGCATATTAAGATGAGTGCATGTATGAAATATCAATGCGCTCCCTGAAAACAGAGTGAGTGAGTGAATAGGGTTTAACGTCCGCTTTCCTGACATAGAGGTACAAGCCTCAGGGAGTCTACACGCAGACGGGTCAACAGGGTCGTGTCCCGTATCCACCTGTCCGAGGGGGGTAAATCCCAACTTCAGAACTCAATATTTACAATCAAAATATATATTCAGTCCTGAAATTAGAACAACATGATCTGGTGCCAGGCCCTCGCCACACCAGCATCATTTATCCCATCCCCTAAAAGTAATAGGATTAGCGCTAATCTTACTTTTATATATGGGGCATAGCCCGACTCAACTCTCACATACAAGAAAGCCAAAAATGTACATGAGGGCCAAATCCGGTATAGTGGGTTCCGGAAAGTATGAACCCAATCGTTAAGCCAGTTTAGTCGCCTTTTACGACAAGCAATGGCTACTGCAGCACTATTCTCAGGATCAGTTGATCCCGCCCCGGTGCCTGCACGGGGCTCCCTGAAAACAGAAGTACCGGTAAAACAAAATTTAACCCAACATTAAGTTTATGATCGCACTAAGTTGGTGATTTTCTACAGCATGATAGCTATTCACACGAGTAATGCATGTATGAATGTCCTTAGTTTGTGACCTTGACCTTGGGGAAAGTGGTGGGGGGGGGGGTGGGTCATGGATTTGCTGAAGCACAATAGAGGATTATGAATGCATGTATGAAGTATCAAGGCGTTCCCTGTAAAGAAACGGAAGTTATCAAGACATCTACTCCAACGTTAAGTTTATGATGTTGATCTTGGGGAAAGGAGTGGGGGCTTGGTCATGGATTTGCTGTAGCACAATAGAGGATCATCAGATGAATGCATGTATGAAATATCAAAGCGTTCCGTGTAAAGAAACAGAATTTACACAACATTTACCCCAACGTGGGTCATGGATTTGCTATGCAGGGTTCATACCAGCAACAGCCAAGACTGAAAAAATTCAAGCACTCAACATAGCGAAATAATAAGAGACTCACAAGTTCACATAGCTATTTCCCGCCAATTATGTCTTCACAACGTCTCCAGAAAAGATTAACTGACGGACGGACGGACAGGCGTGCATGTCCTACTCATTCAAAGCCTCATAACGCTGCTTTGAAGGTATTAATATAAAAACAGGCCGACAATTGGTAGTGCTCGGGTTCCGGACAATATTATTTTCAGAAACACAGTTTCAAACAGAACTGTTTGGAATTGTGTAGCGAAGACAAAAGCCACAATGATACATTAGTACCCTAGAAACTTCGGACCAATTGAGTTCACACCTAGTTTGTTTCGTCCTCTAACGGAATTAGCGAAATCACAAGTCTGTCGTATGCGTCGGTCATATGCTTGTCGTATCCTACAGGCCGACTTTTACATTTCGCTTTACTTTCAGGCAGAAATTGCCCAGATTGAGACAATATGTGTTGTCTGCTGTTTATTTTTCATATTACATTTTTCTTATAAAAAGCATGGTTTGACAACGCTTTAGAATCATTTCCAATGGACATGATTCTCAAGTGCTGCCAAACCATGTTTTATTATGAATAAAGACAAAATATTAAACAACAGCAGACGACACTTTTCGTTTCCACAGCTCTAAAGATTAATAGCAGAACTTTAATGTATCCACAAATGTCAGACTTACGTCTTAATTGTGTGTTCTCGTCATTTGTCAAACTACTGTTTGTTTCACGACAGCTGCCCAAATTTTACAGCTATATAAACAACGCAAAAACATTACTGTTTTCGATAATATTAAATTAAAGCAAAATTTAAGAATGAGCCTTCTTTTTATTTCGTGAAATTTGGTCCAATATTGATTTTATTACGAAAATACAATTTGAAATTTGAAATTTCCCCATGTGAAGATGTCTATGGGGATTTAACATGGGGAAATTTTTCTAATTTCAGAAATACTGGACCGATTTTCAAAATTGAACATTAGTTTTCTTAGTTAAATCATTTCCAAGTT
This sequence comes from Conchocele bisecta, assembly GCA_029237695.1. Lineage (NCBI taxonomy): Eukaryota > Metazoa > Mollusca > Bivalvia > Lucinida > Thyasiridae > Conchocele > Conchocele bisecta. The sequence goes on along the minus strand of CM055275.1, from coordinate 27,699,382 downwards.
ATCTAGCCAGGTTTCGGAAGCAATTTCCAAGTTAAATTCCCATAGAGACATCAATTTTTCGTAATAAAATCAGTATTTGAACAAAGTTCAAGAAATAAAAAGAAGGCTCATTCTTATATTTCAGACTTACTTCTTAGTTGTTTCATCTCGTCATTTGTCAAACTAGGCATGATTGTGTCCATTTTCTCCAACAGATCTAAAACAGAGTGCACAAACATGCAAACCGTATTGATCCTACTATAAGCACCAGGGCGCGAAAAAAACGAAAAACGGATGTGCAAATTAGGTAGTACATATTAAAGTTAAATCTTAGAGCGGTGTGCTAAAAACTTTTACCCTATGGCAAAATAGCAACTTGCCAATCCACTCATATTCGGTATTGAATATACGGTGTAAAGTTCCAGATCAAGTTCATGAAAGATAATCAGAGGCTAGGAAACACGAAGGAATTCCGAGGCTTGCTGATAACCGTGTTTCCTTAAAATGTTAATGGACATTACTATTTATTTTCTGCATTTATTTTTTGATGTGCAATGATCATACTTTATAATCTGTTGAAAATATTATTTTTTCTGATGATAGTATAAATAATAAAAAAATATCATGCCTCATTTGCATATGAAAATAGCCGGATACCACCGCGCGTCAATATCAGTAAAATATATATTACTATAAAATGATTATATCTATATAGCGGGCACTTAAGTTAATGAAAGATAATCAGAGAGGCTAGGAAAAGCATAGGAATTAGGAGGTTTGCCGATAACCGTGTTTCCTTAAAATGTTAATGGACATTACTATTTATTTTCTGCATTTATTTTTTGATGCGCAATGATCATACTTTATAATCTGTTGAAAATAGTATTTTTTTCTGAGGACCCATTTAATTAGTATAAATAATTAAAAAATATCATGCCTCATTTGCATATGAAAATAGCCTGATAGCACCGCGCGTCACTATCAGTAAAATATATATTATTAAATGATTATATCTATATAACGGGCACTTGTAATTTTTAGAACTGGTGGAATAATGACACAATTATACACTTATTTAATTCTGATAAAGAACATTTTGTGCCTACTGAGTGGGCATGTACCTTAACTCAGTGTATTAACAAGAGGGCCATGATGGCCCTAATTCGCTCACCTGACTCCATGGACACCAGAGGAGAATGTGACATTGAGTTCATGTATTTTAAACAAATTGTGCTATTTTTAGATGACAGTCATCTTGGATTAAGCAATGACTCTCATTTTACCAAATCTGAAAATGCTTCACCCAAGGATGTTAACTTACTATCAAGTTTGGCCAGCATCGGCCATTTGGTTCCCGAGAAAAAGACGTTCAAAATCTCAAATAAATGGACCTTTTGGCGGCCATCATGGATGACATAATCATCCGATTCTGACAAATATTCCACCAGAGCAATCGCCTCATCGATACCTTCAATTTGTATATATATATGATATGAGCATATTCGGTCAAAAATAAAATTTGACCCCAATTTGACCCCACGGGCCATGCCCATTTTTGACCCCGGGGTCACCATTTTAACACCTTTTAAAGAGCATTCTACATCGATCATTCCTACCAGGTTTCGTCGAAATCCGGATGGCGGTTCATGAGAAGAAGATTTTTAAAGAATTTGCGCTATTTTTAGACAGCAGCCATCTTGGATTAGCGACGCCCTCCGTTTTAACAAATCTGAAAAGGCTTCACCCATGGACCATAACTGTGAAGTTTGGCCACATGGGCCAAGCGGTTCATGTGAAGAAGAATTTTGAAATCTCTAATCAAAGAACGACCTTTTGACCTTTCGGCGGCCATCTTGGATGACATAACCATCCGATTCCGACAAAAAATGCACCAGAGTGATCGCCTCGTTGATACCTTTGATTTGATATATAACATGACCAAATTCGGTCAAAAATAACATTTGACCCCAATTTGACCCCACAGGCCACGCCCATTTTTTACCCCGGGGTCACCATTTTAACAACTTTGAAAGAGCATTGTACATCGATCATTCCTACCAAGTTTTGTCGAAATACGGTTTACGGTTCATGAGAAGAAGATTTTTGAAGAATTTGTGCTATTTTTAGACAGCGGCCATCTTGGATTACGTAATGACGTCATTTTAACAATTATGTAATCCCCTACCTAAGGACCATGACCATGAAGTTTGGTGACTATAGGTCCAATGGTTACCGAGGAGAAGATGTTTGAAAATGTTCACGGACGGACGGACAGACGACGGACACATTGCGGCAACAATAGCTCACATGAGCTTTGCTCAGGTGAGCTAAAAATCATAATATATATGCACTAGTGTAAAAATGGCTGATTATCACTAAGCTAAATCCCTTGTTGCAGCCTTGGTCATACATGTAATATGAACACAAGTCCTCAGTGACCTTGACCTTGGGTGTTCAGATGCGAGGTGTACGCAAAACAAAGCACCATAGTTGCAAACACTTATCGTATTAACCCTAAATATTTGGACAAAATTTGCTTTGGGAAACAATTCCCAAAACAAATTATATCCAAATACATTGTTATTGTGATTAGACCACTACTGCCATACTAACCCTAAATAATGGCACGTTCACTGTTGTTTGGAAACCATATACTTTAAGATGTTTCCCCAAATAAATGGTTGTCCAAATACTTAAGGGAAATACAGTATATATACTCAGAGCTCTAGATAAGGTGCGCATTGACGTATTTTACGCACTTATTTTAGCAGAAAACGCATTGATTATCCAAAGTGGGAGAACAAAATACTCACTGCAATGCGAAAATACGCATTGATTTTCAAATCGAGTAGTATTGAAAATACTGTAATAAAGTTGAAAATTTACTTAGTAAATGGCTTATATCTGTGCATCTCCTCCTCCCTTGGCAATTTACTATGTAGCGCATAGCCCACATTGGGTTTCCGAGCATGCTAAGACTTACGGATTTGGTCTCGACTCAGTTCCGGTAATAAGACCGACTCGCTAATAAGACAACTTTTCTTCAGACCCAAAAGCGGTCTTAACCCTTACAATGCTGAATTCATTTTTGTCGTCTGCTGTTTATTTTTTATATTCCATTTTTCTTCTAAAAAACATGTTTTGACAATGCTTTAGAATCATCATATCCAACTTTCGCGGCCACCTTACCTGTAGAAAGTCTGCATCAGTGGCGGCGATTTTTATATGTAATTATATACGAGACCTTTTCTTACGTAACTTTTAAACTACACAACCGATTGAAAATGCACAAGTCACATTTTAAACTTCAATTATTGTCCTTTATTACGATGTTTCGATCGTGTTTTTAAAATAAAAATATTTTGGTACTTTTTAGCTTTAAACATAGGCGGTAGTTTTTATATGATTTATATAGCAAATTGTGATTTTTCTTCTCGATTTTCATTGGGAAAATTATAAGAATAGTTACAAATAAATACATGTACAAGAATTCCGCGGAATCAAATGTCTCGCCTTGTCCAGCCGCCTTGACCTCGAGCCTGGGCAGAAAGCAATTTTCACTGGCCCGAACATATTATACAATTATTGACTAGTGAGCCATAGAATATCAGATTATATTCTATGGCTCACTAGTCAATAATTGTTTTAGTATATGATAATAGTCGGTATATAGCACTTACGACCTTATGCTACTAGACAAAAACTGAAAAAGAATTTGAAAAAAAACAAGAAACGAGGCAAAGCCACGAAGGCCAGGTTTTTTCCAAGCATAGACACTTGGATAATATAATTATACCCACTTTTAGTAGACTAGATGGCCGTGGCCTGCATGTCATGCCTTGGGGCGAGGCATGGACACTAAAAAAAGAGATATATTAAATGGAAAAACTTTAACTGGACACACGGACGTACGGACGGACGGACGGACGGACGTATGCCAAAATGCCGACTATATCACGCTTTCCGCAAGCGGGCGCGACAATGATGATAAACACCCATGTGAAGTATCAAGGTAATGAGTGAAGCAGTTGCAGAGATACAGTACACAAAAAATCAAAGTAATTTGACCTTGACATTGGGCACAGGGGCCGCACGGTTGGGGGGTAGAATGAAAATATGGATGATGATAAACACCCATGTAAAGTTTCAAGGTAATGGGAGAAGCTGTTGCAGAGATATAGTATAACGAAAAACTTTAACCAAAAAACTTTAACCAGACGTACGTTAAAAAGTTAACGTTGAAAATGGCTAAGTCAATTACGTAGAAATAATAGGTCAAGGTAAAAACAAGAAACGAGGCAAAGCCACGAAGGCCAGGTTTTTTCCAAGCATAGATACTTGGATAACATAATTATACCCACTTTTTGTAGACTAGATGGCCGTGGCCTGCATGTCGCGCCTTGGGGCGAGGCATGGACACAAAACAAATAGATATAGTAGATGGAAAAACTTTAACGAAAAAAAAAGCTTTAACCGGACACACGGACGTACGGACGGACATATGCCAAAATGCCGATGATATCGCGCTTTCCGCAAGCGGGTGCGACAATGATGATAAACACCCATGTGAAGTATCAAGGTAATGGGTGAAGCAGTTGCAGAGATATAGTACACAAAAAACTTTAACAAAAAAATTCAAAGTAATTTGACCTTGACATTGGGCACAGGGGCCGCACGGTTGGGGGTTAGAATGAAAATATGGATGATGATAAACACCCATGTGAAGTTTCAAGGTAATGGTCGAAGCAGTTGCAGAGATATATTATAACAAAAAACTTTAACCAGACGTACGTTAAAAAGTTAACGTTGAAAATAGCTAAGTCAATTACGTAGAAATAATAGGTGAAGGTAAAAACAATGGTCACATGTTGGATAGTTGTATGTGGTAGGCACCCCTTGGTTAAGAAGCTGTGAACGTTTGTGGTCCTAGGTGGTACAGTACCAAAGAAATGGACTTAAACACGAAAACTTAACATTGTAAACGCGAAAACTTAACATTGTAAATGGCTTAAGTCGACTGCGCGGAAAAAATGGGTCAAGTTAAACAAAAAGTAACATGTTGGATAGTGATATGTGGTGGGCACCCCTTGATTATGAAGCTGTGAAAGTTTGGTGGTTCTAGTTGGTACAGTAACAAAGAAATGGACTCAAACACGAAAAGTTTACATTGTTTGTGGACGCCGCCCGCCCACCGCCCACCCGGCTTTCGCCAATCCAATAACCTGGATTTCTTTTAAAAAAAACCTGGCTAAAAATGGTCACATGTTGGATAGTTGTATGTGGTGGGCACCCCTTGGTTTTGAAGCTGTGAAAGTATGGTGGTCCTAGGTGGTACAGTACCAAAGACGCGAAAACTTAACATTGACTGAGCGGAAAAAATGGGTCAAGTTCAAAACAAGAAACGAGGCAAAGCCACGAAGGCCAGGTTTTTTCCAAGCATAGACACTTGGATAACATAATTATACCCACTTTTTGTAGACTAGATGGCCGTGGCCTGCATGTCGCGCCTTGGGGCGAGGCATGGACACTAACAAAATAGATATAGTAGATGGAAAAACTTTAACCAAAAAACTTTAACCGGACACACGGACGAACGGACGGACGTATGCCAAAATGCTGACGATATCGCGCTTTCCGCAAGCAGGTGTGACAATGATGATAAACACCCATGTGAAGTATCAAGGTATTGGGCGAAGCAGTTGCAGAGATATAGTACACGAAAAAACTTTAACAAAAAAATTCAAAGTAATTTGAACTTGACATAGGGCACAGGATCGCGCTTTCCGCAAGCAGGTGCGACAATGATGATAAACACCCATGTGAAGTATCAAGTATTGGGTGAAGCAGTTGCAGAGATATAGTACACGGAAAAACTTTAACAAAAAAATTCAAAGTAATTTGACCTTGACATTGGCACAGGATCGCGCTTTCCACAAGCAGGTGCAACAATGATGATAAACACCCATGTGAAGTATTAAGGTATTGGGTGAAGCAGTTGCAGAGATATAGTCACACGAAAAAACTTTAACAAAAAAATTCAAAGTAATTTGACCTTGACATTGGCACAGGATCGCGCTTTCCGCAAGCAGGTGCGACAATGATGATAAGCACCCATGTGAAGTATCAAGGTATTGGGTGAAGCAGTTGCAGAGATATAGTACACGAAAAAACTTTAACAAAAAAATTCAAAGTAATTTGACCTTGACATTGGGCACAGGATCGCGCTTTCCGCAAGCAGGTGCGACAATGATGATAAAACACCCATGTGAAGTATCAAGGTATTGGGTGAAGCAGTTGCAGAGATATAGTACACGAAAAAACTTTAACAAAAAAATTCAAAGTAATTTGACCTTGACATTGGGCACAGGATCGCGCTTTCCGCAAGCAGGTGCGACAATGATGATAAACACCCATGTGAAGTATCAAGGTATTGGGTGAAGCAGTTGCAGAGATATAGTACACGAAAAAACTTTAACAAAAAAATTCAAAGTAATTTGACCTTGACATTGGGCACAGGATCGCGCTTTCCGCAAGCAGGTGCGACAATGATGATAAACACCCATGTGAAGTATCAAGGTATTGGGTGAAGCAGTTGCAGAGATATAGTACACGAAAAAAACTTTAACAAAAAAAATTCAAAGTAATTTGACCTTGACATTGGGCACAGGATCGCGCTGTTTCCGCAAGCAGGTGCGACAATGATGATAAACACCCATGTGAAGTATCAAGGTATTGGGTGAAGCAGTTGCAGAGATATAGTACACTGAAAAAACTTTAACAAAAAAATTCAAAGTAATTTGACCTTGACATTGGGCACAGGGGCCGCACGGTTGGGGTTAGAATGAAAATATGGATGATGATAAACACCCATGTGAAGTTTCAAGGTAATGGGCGAAGCAGTTGCAGAGATATAGTATAACAAAAAAGTTTTAACCAAAAAACTAACAAACCAGTACGTTAAAAAGTTTAACGTTGAAAATGGCTAAGTCAATTACGTAGAAATAATAGGTGAAGGTAAAAAAATGGTCACATGTTGGATAGTTGTAATGTGGTAGGCACCCCTTGGTTATGAAGCTGTGAAAGTTTGGTGGTCCTAGGTGGTACAGTACCAAAGAAATGGACTTAAACACGAAAACTTAACATTGTAAACGCGAAAACTTAACATTGAAAATTACTAAGTCGACTGCGCGGAAAAAATGGGTGAAGTTAAAAAAAAAAGTAACATGTTGGATAGTGATATGTGGTGGGTACCCCTTGATTATGAAGCTGTGAAAGTTTGGTGGTCCTAGGTGGTACAGTACGAAAGAAATGGACTTAAACACGAAAACTTAACATTGTAAACGCGAAAACTTAACATTGAAAATGGGTAAGTCGACTACGCGGAAAAAATGGGTCAAGTTAAAAAAAAAGTAACATGTTGGATAGTGATATGTGGTGGGCACCCCTTGATTATGAAGCTGTGAAAGTTTGGTGGTCCTAGGTGGTACAGTAACAAAGAAATGGACTCAAACACGAAAACTTAACATTGATTGTGGACGCCGCCCGCCGCCCCGCCGCCCGCCGCCCGCCGCCCGCCCGCCGCCCGCCCGCCGCCGCCCCCCGCCCGGCTTTCGCCAATCCAATAGCCTGGATTTTTTTTCAAAAACCTGGCTAAAAAGGTAACATGTTGGATAGTGATATGTGGTGGGCACCCCTTGGTTATGAAGCTGTGAAAGTTTGTTGGTCCTATGTGTTACAGTAACAACGAAATGGACTCAAACACAAAAACTTAACATTGATTGTGGACGCCGCCCGCCCGCCCGCCCGCCCGCCCGCCCGCCCGCCAATCCAATAGCCTGGATTTTTTTCTGCAAAAAATCCTGGCTAAAAATGGAAAAAAAGTTTAAAAAAAAAAAGTTTAAAAATTGACAAAAAAATAATGCTCGCTACTGGAGCCCAGAATTTTTATAATAGTCCTATATTTATCTACATATCATATCTGCACAGGTCCACATATTGCCACAATATTGTCAACACAGTTTACGGAAATGTAATACCCAGGTATAACTAGAAATGGACGCTTGTCGACAAGCGCATGTGTATCCCCCTCCCCAGATACACAAGTAGTTTGAAAAAAGGGTGTTCGAGTTATGCTCCGGAGACAAAATCAGTGACGGAAAAACAAAGGGAGATAACTAAAGAATTAGTGATGCAAGAGTTGTCATTCTTGCGGGACACACCTTTAGGGTCGTGGTCTATGCATGTGTGAAGTTTCATGAAAATATTCCAAAGGGTGTTCGAGTTATGCTCCAGACACGAAATCAGTGCACGAAACAACAAAGGGAGATAACTAAGAAATTAACGACGCAAGAGTTGTCATTCTTACGTGCGACACACCTTTGGGTCGTCTTCTATGCATGTGTGAAGTTTAATAAACTAGAAAATGTGTTCATAGAACACGGATGTCCCACATATCGCTTTGATAATAAATGAGGCCAAATTGCAAGTCAAAATTTTCTTTTACCTGAGCGTTAAAGTTTTTTGAAGCACCAAGTATGTGACCTTGACCCTGGGCTTGGCGGGGGCAGGACAAACGTGGATTTGGCACAGGGCGGTAGAAGGACCATTAGAGCAATGCATATATGAAATATGAAGCTGATCCGTGAAAGAAAACAGAAATTATAAGATATTTACCTGAGCATTAAAGTTTTTGAAGCACTAAGTATATGATGTTAACCCTGGGCTTGGCGGGGACGGGGACGAACGTGGATTTGGCACAGGGCGGTATAGGAGGCCATTAGAGCAACGCATATAGAAATATGAAGTTGATCCGTGAATGGAAAGAAAAATTATAAGATATTTACCTGAGCATTAAAGTTTTTGAAGCACCAAGTATGTGACCTTGACCCTGGGATTGGCGGGGCAGGACGAACGTGGATTTGGCACAGGGCGGTAGAGGACCATTAGAGCAATGCGTATATGAAATATGAAGATGATCCATGAAAGAAAACAGAAATTATAAGATATTTACCCGAGCGTTAAAGTTTTTGAAGCACTAAGTATGTGACCTTGACCCTGGGCTTGGCGGGGGCAGGACGAACGTGGATTTGGCACAGGGCGGTAGACGACCATTAGAGCAACGCGTATATGAAATATGAAGTTGATCCGTGAATGGAAATAAAAATTATAAGATATTTACCTGAGCGTTAAAGTTTTTGAAGCACCAAGTATGTGACCTTGACCCTGGGATTGGTGGGGCAGGACGAACGTGGATTTGGCACAGGGCGGTAGAGGACCATTAGAGCAATGCGTATATGAAATATGAAGATGATCCATGATCCATGAAAGAAAACAGAAAGTATAAGATATTTACCCAAGCGTTAATGTTTTTGAAGCACTAAGTATGTGACCTTGACCCTGGGCTTGACGGGGGCAGAACGAACGTGGATTTGGCACAGGGCGGTAGAGGACCATTAGAGCAATGCGTATATGCGTGTTCGAGTTATGCTCTGGATACAAAATCAGAGCACGAAACAACAAAGGGAGATAAGTAAACAAGAATTCCGCGGAATCAGATGCCTCGCCTTGTCCCGCCTTGACCTCGAGCCTGGGCCCGAAAGCAATTTTCACTGGCCCGAACATATTATACAATTATTGACTAGTGAACCATAGAATATCAGATTATATTCTATGGCTCACTAGTCAATAATTGTTTTATTATATGATAATAGTCTGTATATAGCACTTACGACCTTATGCTACTAGACAAAAATTGAAAAAAGAATTTGAAAAAAAAAATGAAAAAAAAAAATGGAAAAAAAGTTTAAAAATTAAAAATAATAATGCTCGCTACTGGAGCCCAGAATTTTTTTTAATAGTCCTATATTTATCTACATATATCTGCACAGGTCCACATAATGCCACAATATTTTCAACACAGTTTACGGAAATGTAATATAATCATTTACCTGTATAAATTACCTGTAAGTGGTCAGTGGTCAGTTGCACATGCTAGCACATGCACAGGTGAATAGTCTGTATATAGCACTTACGACCTTATGCTACTGGACAAAAATTGAAAAATAATTTGAAAAAAAAAATGAAAAATAAAAATGAAAAAAAAAACAAAATGGAAAAAAAAAGTTTAAAAATAATAATGCTTGCTACTGGAGCCCAGATTTTTTTTCCAGTCAAATTGAAAAATAATTTGGAAAAAAAAATGAAAAAAAATAATGAAAAAAAAAAAAATAAATAAATAAAAAAAAAAGTTTAAAAATAATAATGCTTGCTATTGGAGACCAGATTTTTTTTTAATAGTCCTATATTTATCTACATATATCTGCAGAGGTCCACATAATGCCACAATATTTTCAACACAGTACCCAATGTAGTGATTTACCTGTATAAATTACCTGGTCATCAGTGGTCAAGCAGTGGTCAAGCAGTGGACATCTGCACATGCTAGCCCATGCTTAGCACAGGGTTCTCCCAGTTTCTATTGTTCTCTCTACAGGTAAGGTGTACAGAGCACACGAGAAAAGGTATACAGAGCAGACGAGAAAACAGGTCTTCATGCATTATTGTCCAGTTTGTAGAGTGCGCAAAACAAAAAAGGGAGATAACTGAAAAATTAGCTACGCAAGAGTTGTCATTCTTGTGCGCGACACACCTCCGGGTCGTGGTCTATGCATGTGAAGTTTCATGAAAATATTCCAAAGGGTGGTCGAGTTATGCTCCGGACAGGAAATCAGTGAGCAAAAACAAAAAAGGGAGATAACTCAAAAATTAGCTATGCAAGAGTTGTCATTCTTGTGCACGACACACCTTCGGTTCGTGGTCTAATTGAATGTGTTAAGTTTCATAAAAATATTCCAAAGGGTGGTCGAGTTATGGTCAATCAGTGCGCGAAACAAAAAAGGGAGATAACTCAAAAATTAGCTATGCAAGAGTTGTCATTCTTGTGCGCGAACACACCTTCGGTCGTGGTCTATGCATGTGTGAAGTTTCATGAAAATATTCGAAAGGGTGGTGGAGTTATGCTCCGGACACGAAATCAGTGCGAGAAACAAAAAAGGGAGATAACTCAAAAATTAGCCATGCAAGAGTTGTCATTCTTGTGCGCGACACACCTTCGGGTCGTGGTCTATGCATGTGTGAAGTTTCATGAAAATATTCAAATGATAAATCAGTGTTCGAGTTATGCTCCGGACAAGAAGTGTCTACGGCGGACGCGGACCGCGGACCGCGGACGCGGACGCGGACGCGGACGCGGACGCGGCGCGCTGTCAAATCCATAGTATCCCCCGACGGTAGTCTGGGGGATACAATAATTTACCTGTATAAATTACAGTCGAACCTGCTTGGGCGGTCACCTTTAATCAGCGGTCACCGCCGTTAAGCGGCCACTTCAAATTCCCCCCGCGCATTTTTGCTATATAAAACGCTTTCATTCAACGGTCACTCGTCTAACGCAGCTAGCGGTCATTAATTATCGTCCCAAACTAGTGATCCAATTTCATTAAACGATCACCACTAATCCCGATTTCAATGTACCCTGCGGCGGTCGTTACCGAAGCGCGAATTAACAATGATGTCAGCAGTCAATGCGGGTAATTAAAACACCAAACACGTCGCGATATTGAGAGGGTATATTTCACAGGTGCAAATTGTGTTGCCCGAACTGTCGGCGCATTATTGAAAGAACAGCCTATCGCATCCGGGTTCTTGCACCCTTGTCCGTCGATTCGTAATTTTTATAGGTTACCGACACAAATGTTGTAAAAAGGAACAGCCCATTGCCAATTACCAAATTGACAATTGAAAACACGAATAGTTAATATAATTGGTGTGTATTGACCAGGACCGAGTGTAACCGGCTCAAATATAATTTAAGGAAATGGCCTCATATGTCGAATATGAGCCGAATGTCGCACTTATTGACTGCATTTGCTGACATCGCCTATGCATTATTTACATACACAATTGGAAATGAATCCAAATTCGACTTGACCAATACCCAACAAAAAGAAAAAAAATTTGCATAACTTATCCCACAACATTTCCGATTATACCACATTATGCCCTATTATCTATTATCAGTTGTCTACAATATGAGTCTTGCAGATTAGCAGTTGCAGTAGGCTGTAAAATAACAACAAAAACGTGAACATTGGTGTTTTTATTTGTTGATAGATTTTTATTTCATTAAATGATATAATTCAACTAAATATTTGTTACTTGTCAAGAAATCTACTCATTACATGTTCAGGTTCAATTTTGAAAATATTAAATAAATATAAAGATACACATTTATATTGCATTAAAACATACATATTTAATCAATATGGTACTCTAAATTAATCATTAATATTATTTATTACATTTGTATTATCAAGTCAACATACATGTCTATGTTATCTTCATTTCCATTTTCAAAATTTACCCGAAATGTACCTGAAAACACAACCCTCTATTAAGAGGTCACCTCTGTTAAGCAGCCAGTTTTGTCACTTCCCTTGGGTGGCTGCTTAAGACAGGTTTGAATGTACCTGTAATAATTTAGCTGGACATTTAGTGGTCAAGCTGGAAATTTGCACATGCTTGCACATGCAGAAGTGTTCAACTGGAGAAGGCTATTGTTCTCTCTACAGGTAAGGTGTACAGAGCGCACGAGAAAACGGGTGTTCATGCATTAATGTTCAGTTTGTAGCATAGAAAGAAATAGAGTTTGACCTTCACCCTGGAGCCCGGATTTTTTTTTAATAGTCCTATATTCATCTACATATCATAGTAAAGGTATGTATAAAGTTTGATGATTGTAGCTGATAAAGTGTTGAAGTAATGACCGTAACACGAAAACTTAACATTGAATGATGACGCCGACACCGACTTCGGAAAAGCAAAACCTATGTATCGCAGGTATTTTCAATCATCTCATTCATTTTTCTATCTATTGATATAAAAATTATGTTTCTAATTATTCTATATTATTTTGGTCCTTTTTAGATAATAATAATGACACCATGTGTTTTCATTTTCCAGTTAGCGTATCACGGAAATCTTCGGCAATTTCCGTGATATTCATTGAAACGGGCACCTGCTTACGGTCACACTGAAAGCTTATATGTTACCTGAGGCATGACCGAGTTGTCGGTAAAATTATTTGTGAACAAAGTAACCAACATTTTCTACTGATTTGTAATTTCAGCATAGACTTTGTCGCATTTGATTATCTCGATAATTGCAACTTGCAATACTTAATATAATTTCATCTTTATTTGATTTGGTTAGAAATAATTAATGTAATTCCCTTTTTACATGTACGCGGGAATTATAAGTGTTGGTCAGACTACGTTAGTTTACAAGATTACTTACACTGGTTGTAAATATTTGTATCGTTGCATGTTTTCTCTTGATTTCGGGGCAATATTAACGGGATTTATACCGAGTATCGGAACTAATATTGGTAAAAGTGTCACAAATTATAAAATTGTCAATAAATAGAAATGTGTTGATTCTATTTACAGCGAATTAAGCAGAATTATCGCAAATTATTTACTGCAAACTAAACCTCTTTGAACTAAATTTGTACAACCAGGATAGACCCCGTTCAGAATGTGCGGATGCGCAGCTTGATTTGGGTATACACTGGTTTCAATCACTGTTTTGCATTAGGCTACATGTATATTGCCCGAGGTATTAACTTAAAAAAAAGTTTGCTAGCCTGAGAATATATATAACGAGTACATCGGTCACCTGTAATTATTTACGTGATTTAACTAATTGTTACGACTGTGTGGTTGTTTTTTCCGCATAACTAAAGTGCAGGCTACATAATGATTAATGAACAGTGTAAGCCCAGATCAGACTCATACACGTACACATTTTAAAAATCGATTAGAAAAAAACATACACGCATATCCGGTCTGCATCCGCGCAGTCTGATCATAGTATACACCTATAACAACTGACATACATGTACTGGTTTGTAGTTTCAGCTCAGACATTGTCTTATTTGATTATCTTTGAGATAATTGCAACTTGCAATATAATTTCATCTTTATTTGATATGGTTAGAAATAATTAACGTAATTCCCTTTTTACGCACACAGGAATTATAAGTCTTGGTCAGACTACGTTAGTTTACAAATTTACTTACGCTGGTTGTAAATATTTGTATCGTTGCATGTTTTCTCTT
>CM055275.1:27663994-27684727 GCA_029237695.1 Conchocele bisecta | reverse complement strand
GGTTTTGAACGGACCAAGTCTGTGACCTTGACCCTGGGCTTAGCGGGGACGGGACGTAATGTGGATTTGTCACAGGGCGGTAGACGACCATTGGAGCAATGCGTGTGTGAAATGTGAAGCAGATCCGAGCAAGGAAACAGAAATGATAAGCCATTTACCCAGCGTTAAGGTTTCGAACGCACCAAGTCTGTGACCTTGACCCTGGGCTTAGCGGGGGCGGCACGAATATTGATTTGTCACAGGGTGGCAGAGGACCATTGGAGCAATGCGTGTGTGAAATGTGAAGCAGATCAGAGCAAGGAAACAGAAATTATAAGGCATTTACACAGCGTTAAGGTTTTGAACGCACCAAGTCTGTGACCTTGACCCTAGGCTTAGCGGAGGCGGCACAAATGTGGATTTGTCATTGGGTGGCAGAGGACCATTCGAGCAATGCGTGTGTGAAATGTGAAGCAGATCCGAGCAAGGAAACAGGAATTATAAGGCATTTACCCGAGCGTTAAGGTTTCGAACGCACCAAGTCTGTGACCTTGACCCTGGGCTTAGCGGGGGCGGCACGAATATTGATTTGTCACAGGGTGGCAGAGGACCATTGGAGCAATGCGTGTGTGAAATGTGAAGCAGATCAGAGCAAGGAAACAGAAATTATAAGGCATTTACAGCGTTAAGGTTTTGAAGACCATCTGTACCTTGACCCTAGGCTTAGCGGAGGCGGCACAAATGGATTTGTCATTGGGTGGCAGAGGACCTTCGAGCAATCGTGTGTGAAATGAAGCGATCCGAGCAAGGAAACAGGAATTATAAGGCATTTACCCGAGCGTTAAGGTTTCGAACGCACCAAGTCTGTGACCTTGACCCTGGGCTTAGCGGGGGCGGCACGAATATTGATTTGTCACAGGCAGAGGACCATTGGAGCAATGTGTGAAAGTAAGCAGATAGAGCAAGGAAACAGAAATTAAATTAAGTTTACACGCGTTAAGGTTTTAACGCACCAAGTCTGTGACCTTGACCCTAGGCTTAGCGGAGGCGGCACAAATGTGGATTTGTCATTGGGTGGCAGAGGACCATTCGAGCAATGCGTGTGTGAAATGTGAAGCAGATCCGAGCAAGGAAACAGGAATTATAAGGCATTTACCCGAGCGTTAAGGTTTCGAACGCACCAAGTCTGTGACCTTGACCCTGGGCTTAGCGGGGGCGACACGAATGTGGATTTGTCACAGGGCGATAGAGGAGCATTGGAGCAATGCGTGTGTGAAATGTGAAGCAGATCCGAGAAAGGAAACAGAAATTATAAGCCATTTACCCGAGCGTTAAGGTTTCGAACGCACCAAGTCTGTGACCTTGACCCTGGGCTTAACGGGGGCGGGACGAATGTGGATTTATCACAGGGCGGTAGAGGACTATTGTAGCAATGCGTGTGTGAAATGTGAAGCAGATCCGAGCAAGGAAACAGAAATTATAAGGGATTTACACAGCGTTAAGGTTTCGAACGCACCAAGTCTGTAACCTTGACCCTGGGCTTGGCGGGGGCGCGACAAATGTGAATTTGTCACAGGGTGGCAGAGGACCATTGGAGTAATGCGTGTGTGAAATGTGAAGCAGATCCGAGCAAGGAAACAGAAATTATAACGCATTTACCCAGCGTTAAGGTTTCGAACGCACCAAGTCTGTGACATTGACCCTGGGCTTAGCGGGGGCAGCACTAATGTGGATTTGTCACAGGGTGGCAGAGGACCATTGGAGCAATGCGTGTGTGAAGCGTGAAGCAGATTGGAGCAAGGAAACATAAATTATAAGGCATTTACTCGAGCGTTAAGGTTTCGAACGCACCAAGTCTGTGACCTTGACCCTGGGCTTAGCGGGGGCGGCACAAATGTGGATTTGTCACAGGGTGGCAGAGGACCATTGGAACAATGCGTGTGTGAAATGTGAAGCAGATCCGAGCAAGGAAAAAGAAATTATAAGGCATTTACCGAGCGTTAAGGTTTCGAACGCACCAAGTCTGTGACCTTGACCCTGGGCTTAGCGGGGGCGGCCCGAATGTGTATTTGTCACAGGGTGGCAGAGGACCATTGGAGCAATGCGTGTGTGAAATGTGAAGCAGATCCGAGCAAGGAAACTGGAATTATAAGGCATTTACCCAGCGTTAAGGTTTCGAACGCACCAAGTCTGTGACCTTGACCCTGGGCTTGGCGGGGGCGGCACGAATGTGGATTTGTCACAGGGTGGCAGAGGACCATTGGAGCAATGCGTGTGTGAAATGTGAAGCAGATCCGAGCAAGGAAACAGAAATTACTAGAAATGTGGCATGTCGGCACACGAATGCCCCCGCTAGCAACCAAAGAAAACGAGGCATATTTGATTATAAGCCATTTACACGAGCGTTAAGGTTTCGAATGCACCAAGTCTGTGACCTTGACCCTGGGCTTAGCGGGGGCGGGATGAATGTGGATTTGTCACATTGCGGTAGAGGACCATTGGAGCAATGCGTGTGTGAAATATGAAGCAGATCTGAGCAAGGAAATAGAAATTATAAGCCATTTACCCGCGCGTTAAGGATTCAAACCCACCAAGTCTGTGACCTTGACCCTGGGCTTATCAGGGGCGGGATGTATGTGGATTTGTCACAGGGCGGTAGAGGACCATTGAAGCACTGCGTGTGTGAAATGTGAAGCAGATCCAAGCAAGGAAACATAAATTATAAGCCATTTACCCGAGCATTAAGGTTTCGAACACACAAAGTCTGTGACCTTGACGCTGGGCTTAGTGGGGGCGGGACGAATGTGGATTTGTCACAGGGCGGTAGAGAAACATTGGAGCAATGCGTGTAAGAAATGTGAAGCAGATACGAGCAAGGAAACAGAAATTATAAGCCATTTACCCGAGCGTTAAGGTTTCGAATGCACCATGTCTGTGACCTTGACCCTGGGCTTAGCAGGGGCGGGACGAATGTGGATTTATCACATGGCGGTAGAGGACCATTGGAGCAATGCGTGTGTGAAAAGTCAAGCAGATCCGAGCAAGGACACAGACATTATAAGCCATTTACCCAAGTTTTAAGGTTTCGAACGAACCAAGTCTGTAACCTTGACCCTGGGCTTAGCGGGGGCGGGACGAATGTGGATTTGTCACTGAGCGGTAGAGGACCATTGGAGCAATGTGTGTGTGAAATGTGAAGCAGATCCGAGCAAGGAAACAGAAATTATAAGCCATTTACCCAGAGTTAAGATTTCGAAAGCACCAAGTCTGTGACCTTGACCCTGGGCTTAGCGGGGGCGGCACGAAACAGAAATTATAAGCCATTTACCCAGCGTTAAGGTTTCGGGACGTACGTACGTACGGACGCCGGTAACATTATATGCCCCCCTCACCATTCGGTGGCGGGGGCATAAAAATTGTCAATAAATGAAAATGTGTTGTTTTTATTTCCAGGGAATTAAGCAGAATCATCAAGAATTATTTACTGCAAACAAAACTAAACCTCATTGAACTAGATTGGTCAGTAAGCGAGGCTTGCCCAGGTACTCCTAAAATATGTAAAAATTTCCAAGTGTGTGGGCTTGTGACCTTGACTCTGAGATTAGCGCGAGTGGCATGAACGTGAATTTGTCATAGGGTGGTAGAGATCCATTGGAGCAATGAGTGTGTGAAATGTGAAGCAGATCCGAGCAAGGAAATAGAAGTTATAACCGATTTCTCTGATGTTAAGATTTGTAAAGAGACTACCGTATAACCTTGAATTAACGCCCCCGGTGGCGTTACATTTTACAAAAGGGGGGGGGGACGTTTATTAGCCAGTAAAAAAAAAAAAAAAAGAATAAAAAAAAAAAAAAAAAATTTACCAAGGACCGCCAATTTCAAACACAAATAAGGATTTAACGATTAATTATCTTTGAAATTGGCGGTCATTGGTAAAAAAAAAAGGGGGGGCGTTAATTCGAGGTTATACGGTATGTATGTGACGTTGACCTCGAGATCAGCGGGGATTTGTCACAGCATATGAAATATTAAGAATTTTCAATGAAAGAAATAGAAGTTATAACATATTTCTCTGATGTTAAGTTTTGTAAAGAGACTAAGTATGTGACCTTGACCTTGGGATCAGCGGGGGCTGGACAGTCGTAGATTTGTCACAGCATGATAGTACAACCTTAGAGGAATGCACAAGTGAAATAATAAGAATTTTCAATGAAGGAAATAGAAGTTATAACTTATTAAGCTTTGTAAAGAGACTAAGTATTTGACCTTGACATTGGGATCAGCGGGGGTTGGACGGTCATGGATTTGGCACAGCATGGTATTAGAGCCTTACAGGAATGCATGTGTGAAATATTAAGAATTTTAGATGAAGGAAATAGAAGTTAGAACAATATTTCTCTGATGTTAAGTTTTGTAAAGAGACTAAGTATTTGACCTTGACCTTGGGATCTGCGGGGGTTGGACGGTCGTGGATTTGGCACAGCATGGTAGTAGAGCCTTACAGGAATGCATGTGTGAAATAGTAAGCATTTTAGATGAAGGAAATAGAAGTTAGAACAATATTTCTCTGATGTTAAGTTTTGTAAAGAGACTAAGTATTTGACCTTGGTATCAGCGGGGATTGGATGGTCGTGGATTTGGCACAGCATGGTAGTAGAGCCTTACAGGAATACATGTGTGAAATATTAAGCATTTTAGATGAAGGAAATAGAAGTTATAACAATATTTCTCTGATGTTAAGTTTTGTAAAGAGACTAAGTATTTGACCTTGACCTTGGGATCTGCGGGGGTTGGACGGTCATGGATTTGGCACAGCATGGTAGTAGAGCCTTACAGGAATGCATGTGTGAAATATTAAGCATATTAGATGAAAAAAATAGAAGTTATAACAATATTTCTCTGATGTTAAGTTTACGGACTAAGTATTTGACCTTGACCTTGGGATCTGCGGGGGTTGGACGGTCGTGGATTTGGCACAGCATGGTAGTAGAGCCTTACAGGAATTCATGTGTGAAATATCAAGCATTTTGGATGAAGAAAATAGAAGTTATAACAATATTTCTCTGATGTTAAGTTTACGGACGGACGGACGAACGGACGGACAACCTGACATTGGCATCGTCCTCCTGCATGTAGTATATTTGCTGTTGGTTAGTTCGACCAATATGCATACATTTGCACTTACTTGCATTGAAGCGTAACTGCCAGGTGTCTGACCACTTTGAGAGCGAAATTAAGTCTGACTGAAGTCTCTCACAATCTGAAGCATCCTTGACTGTAGCTGACAGCTTGGTATCATCTGCGAAAATTTTAACAAGATTTTCGACTATTTCTGGTAGATCGTTGATAAAGAGTAAAAACAACACGGGTCCGAGGACACAAAAAATACCCTGCGGAACTCCTGAAATTACTTCTGCCCATTCTGACTTTTCACTATTGATAACTACTCTCTGTTTACGGTTCTCCAAGAAACTTCGAATCCACAACAAAACACTACCTCTTATTCCGTACGCATGGAGTTTACTCAGTAAACGTTCAAATGGCACAGTGTCAAACGCTTTTCGAAAGTCTAAGTATATAATGTCTATACAATCGCCACTGTCTAGTATATCAGTCCATATTTCTATCACTTCTAGCAACTGAGTTACACAGGAATGTCCACGACGAAAGCCATGTTGGTGATTTGAGAATAGATTATGATTGTCCATATGTTTCATAAGTTTCTCCTTTACTATTCGTTCAAGAAGTTTACATGTTGTTACCGTTAAACTCACTGGCCTATAATTTTCCGCTAATTTTTTACTACCCTTTTTATATATAGGTGTGATAAATGCTTTCTTCCATTCAGTGGGGACTGATCCAGTTGATACTGACAGATTGAATAGAGTTGTCAACGGTTCGCACAGTACGTGTCTCAGTTCAAATAGTACTTTGTTGTGTATTCCATCCGGACCTGGTGTCTTCTTCGTGTCTAATTTGGTTAAATGTCTCATGACATCTTCTTGAGTTATCTGTATTTCACTCAGTTCTGATGTGAATGTCCTATCAATAATTGATGGAATTGTTTGTTGTAATTTCCTGTGTGAATACACTTGCGAAAAAACTATTTAGTACATTCGCTTTCTCCAAGTCAGATGTAGTTAATTGGTTGTTTTCCATAATTAAGTCACTTACACTATCCTTTGTTTTAGTTTTAGATTTAATGTATCTCCAAAATGACTTATTATCTTCTTGAATGTTCTCAGCTAGAGATTTCTCATAGTTCTGCTTTGCAGTTCTGATAATGTTTGTCGTTTCGTTCCGCTGCTCTGCATACGTACAGAAATTAGTGTCGTTTCTTTGGTTTTGATACTTGACCCAAGCTCTGCGTTTCTTGTCAACAGCTTTTGCAGTGTCCTTATTCATCCAAGGCTTTCTGAAACATGCTCTACTTCTGATTGGAATGTGTTCCTTCATAGATAAATCTATTTTCCCTGAGAGAAATTCCCAGTATCCGTCCACTGATGTAATGGGAGCATCATCCCAGTCTACACTTTGCAGGTACTCACTTATAGCAGTATAATCTCCTTTGTAATAATTTAGTCTTTGAGCACCTGCATCATGGGGCTGAGTATAGCACTTATAATCAAATGTTAGTAGACGGTGGTCACTTTTCCCTAGTCCAGGTAAGTATTCTAGATTACTAACCATTGATTCCTCGTTTGTAAAAATTAGGTCAAGAATATTAGCACTGTGACCCTCTCTGAGTCTTGTTGGTTCAAGCACGTGTTGGAAAAAGAATGTATCTTTCACAACCTCCAGGAAAATTGATGTTTCACTTTGAATCGATAGACTACAATGTCCTTCAAACCAATTAATGCTCTTATAGTTGAAATCACCTGATATTAATACGTGTGAATAGTTTGCATCTGCAGCACGTTTCAACAAAATGTTCAGATTTCTATTGTTATCTGCATCGCTCTTATCTGGGCTTCTATATATGCATCCAACTAGTAATTTATCGCTACTACATAGCTTGATTTCACAAAACACTGCTTCTTCATATTCTATGTCCTTAAATAGGTCTACACTCAGTGCTGATTGGCTTTTATGAATGTAGATTGCAACTCCTCTACCTTTGCTTAGACAAGGAATGAATGATTCGTAGTCTTCAAGTTCATATTCTATTCTCTCCATAAGACTGCTCGAATGTTTGGGAAATATTTCCGTCAAAATAACGATATTAGGTTTTTCTGTTGAAATTAAGCACTCAAGTTCATCTTTTTTGTTCAACAGTGAATCACAGTTTGTATATACAACTTTAAAAGCACTATTTACAGTGTTATTTAAAACATTATTCTTCCGTAAAATAGATTCCCTAAAAGGGCTCCCCGGTGGAAGATGCTGTGGCACCACCGCCTTCTGCAGATGAGCGTTTCAATATTTTGCCCCTAGAAATGTACAAGTCTGTTTCACCTTTGTCTTTCCTTGAACGTAATTCAGTTTCAAGCAGTTTGTAACTTTCTCTCTCCGCCACAGTAATATCTCTGGATATAGAAACAGAAGCTAAGTCTTTATTTGTCGGATTTTTCAATAATCGCGCGTTAGTCAATATTTGCCGTCTCTCGGACTTCTCTATGAAGGTTGTACGGATTGGCCGTGGATTAGTGTAATAATCTCCCCCTGTTCATTTCTACGTAATTTGCCAACACGTATAATAGACGATATTTTGGGGTCTGGAACACCCAGTTCAGTACCTAAGCATTTCATAAATTGTCTATCATGGTCTACTCTCTTTTTAGCGTCGGTTTCCTTTGATTCCTGAACTTTATATATAAATAAGTTTCTTTCGCGCTTGGCTATGTCCTCCCTTTCTTTGAATTTCGTTTCCATGGCATTTGTTAGCTCTTTAGATAATTCTTCTCTCATTGTTGACAAGTCTGATGCAACTTCCTCTCGTATTTTAGTTTTCAAAATATTAGTTTCCGCCACGATCGTGTCTTTAAATGAAAGTTCAAGATCCTTCACCTTGTTCTCAATAGAATCGAACCGTATCTGGTTGTCAGTTTTAATTTCATTGAGTGTAGAACTGATACTACTAAGTTTTGGAAATACTGGAGCACAGTGGGAACAACTAAATTTCAGTACGCCCTCTTTGTGGTTGTTTATCTCTTCAAACATGACTTTAGAAAGATGTGAGCATTTAAAACAAATCCAACTACTGCACATGTCACACTGAATACTCTCCTTGTAGTCGTCTCTCTTGCATATCAAACATTGTACCTGCTTTGATGCCATATTTTCTTTTCCCTTTCTGTACAACGTGCCGAGACTGTTTCTAGACATATTTGTGAAGTTATGTCAATAAATCTTCAATAGATACTATTTATAGACATATACATGTGTAGAATATAATTACAGTTGATTTTCTACTTCATAGAAGCGTTTATATGTGGTTACTATTCAATTGTTCTATAATAAACGAACTCGGCATGGTTTTTCATGGGGGCAGCCATCTTGGATTTTCCACCGGAAGTTGTACAAATTCACCTTTAGACCACTTTAGACCACTAATATGGCTAAACTGCAAATAAGTTCACATCAAGTTCTAACCCAATCGATAAAGTAAGTCTTGTTGTACCTTCTCACCATACATTAGTAATTTACAATGTTTAAGTTTCTTAGTTAAATCGCCTATTTTGATTTCAGATTTCTCTCTTGAAAATTTTACAACTTGCCACCGCGCATACAATTTCAAACTGCCGGTTTACTCCGTGGGTCGGGCACGAGTGTTACCGATACATATTAATTTTAAAAATGAAAAATTGTATTTATTTTTTACTTGGTTTGAGCCAAATACATTTTTATATTGCATCTTTGTTACAATTTATTTCTAGAACGGACTCTAATACGCAATCCGCTACGAACAACACAACACTTGCTTACTTGATTTAAGGACATTCCATCTCAAATCGTGGATGTCAGTAAAACAAGTGTACCATACGCTGCGATCCGGTCGCTCATCAACAGCAGCCAACCAGAACACGACTTATAATTCACTGCGGATTGGTCTCCATGCCAGCAGTAAACATATTCTATTTTTGTAAATCAGGGCAAATCAGGGACCGTCGATAACGACGATTTTTTTTTAGGCCTGATGGGTTGACAAAACTTACCTGTATCGCAAGCACAGGCATTTTTTAACACGGTAAAAACGGCTCTGTGACGCTGATTAATGTATTTTTAAAACAATAATCAACGTAAATTGTTACAGTCAGGTGACGATTTCTATAATTTCAAGGGATTTGAATAGCCTGTTGATTTACCTGTTGCGCACCTTGTATCTTATACAAGTAACAACAGACTATCAGATTAGTTGTTCCCATCACCTGTGGTACAACGTACTTCAGGAAATTTTTTCTGTCGTAGATTTCACGTAGTGATTTTACGTTTTATGACGACATTAACAAGACGTTTTCACAATGACGTTGGTACAACGTATTTCAGGAAAGTTTTCCTGTCGTAGATTTCACGTAGTGATTTTACGTTTTATGACGACATTCACAAGACGTTTTCACAATGACGTTGGTACAACGTACTTCACAAGACGTTTTCACAATGACGTTGGTAGAACGTACTTCAGGAAAGTTTTCCTGTCGTAGATTTCACGTAGTGATTTTACGTTTTATGACGACATTCACAGGACGTTTTCACAATGACGTTGGTACAACGTACTTCAGGAAAGTTTTCCTGTCGTAGATTTCACGTAGTGATTTTACGTTTTATGACGACATTGACAAGACGTTTTCATAATGACGTTGGTACAACGTACTTCAGGAAAGTTTTCCTGTCGTATATTTCACGTATTGATTTTACGTTTTATGACGACATTCACAAGACGCTTTAGTAATGACGTTGTAACAACGTACTTCAGGAAAGTTTTCCTGTCGTAGATTTCACGTGGTGATCTTACGTTTTATGACGACATTCACAGGACGTTTTCACAATGACGTCGGTACAACGTACTTCAGGAAAGTTTTCCTGTCGTAGATTTCACGTAGTGATTTTACGTGTTATGACGACATTCACAAGACGTTTTCACCATGACGTTGGTACAACGTACTTCAGGAAAGTTTTCCTGTCGTAGATTTAACGTAATGATTTTACGTTTTATGACGACATTCACAAGACGTTTTAGTAATGACGTTGGCACAACGTACTTCGGGAAAGTTTTCCTGTCGTAGATTTCAGGTAGTGATTTTACCTTTTTTGACAACATTCACAAGACGTTGTCATAATGACGTTGTAACAACGTACTTCAGGAAAGTTTTTCTGTCGTAGATTTCACGTAGTGATTTTACGTTTAATGACGACATTCACAATACGTTTTCATAATGACGTTGGTACAACGCACTTCAGGAAAGTTTTCCTGTCGTATATTGCACGTAGTCATTTTACGTCTTATGACGACATTCACAAGACGTTTTCACAATGACGTTGGTACAACGTACTTCAGGAAAGTTTTCCTATCGTAGATTTCACGTAGTAATTTTACGTTTTATGACGACATTTACAAGACGTTTTCATAATGACGTTGGTACAACGTACTTCGTAGATTTCACGTAGTGATTTTACGTTTTATGACGACATTCACAAGACGTTTTCATAATGACGTTGGTACAACGTCTTCTAATTTCACTAGTGATTTTACGTTTTATGACGACATTCACAAGACGTTTTCACAATGATCCGGTAACGTACTTCAGGAAAGTCGTAGATTTCACGTAATGATTTTACGTTTTTATGACGACATTCACAAGACGTTATAGTAATGACGTTGGCACAAAGTACTTCGGGAAAGTTTTCCTGTCGTAGATTTCAGGTAGTGATTTTACCTTTTTTGACAACATTCACAAGACGTTTGTCATAATGACGTTGTAACAACGTACTTCAGGAAAGTTTTCTGTCGTAGATTTCACGTAGTGATTTTACGTTTAATGACGACATTCACAATACGTTTTCATAATGACGTTGGTACAACGTACTTCAGGAAAGTTTTCCTGTCATATATTGCACGTAGTCATTTTACGTTTTATGACGACATTCACAAGTCGTTTTCATAATGACGTTGGTACAAACGTACTTTTCAGGAAAGGTTTTCTGTCGTATATTACACGTAGTGATTCACATGACGTTGTCATAATGACGTTGGTACAATGTACTTCAGGAAAGTTTTCCTATCGTAGATTTCACGTAGTGAATTTATGTTTTATGGCGACATTCACAAGACGTTTTCATAATGACGTTGTAGCAACGTACTTCAGGAAAGTTTTCCTGTCGTAGATTTCACGTAGTGATTTTACGTTTTATGACGACATTCACAAGACATTGTCACAATGACGTTAGTACAACGTACTTCTTGAAAGTTCACGTAGTTATTTTACGTTTTAAGACAACATACCCAAAACATTGGCATATCGACGTTGGAACAACGTAATTAGGAAAGAGTTCCTGTCGTTGATTTCACGTAGTGATTGTACGTTTTAATACAACATTCACAAGACGTTGGCATACTGATGTTGGTACAACATAAATTGGTAAAGTTTTCCTCACGTAGATTTCACTTAGGGATTTTACGTTTTATGACAACATTCAGAAAACGTTGGCATAATGACATTGATACAACGTAGGGAATTTACGTTGTGCAACAACATTCCTGAAGCGTTGGCATAATAACGTTGGTACAACATATTTTATGAAAGTTTTCCTGTCGTAGATTTCACATAGTGATTTTACGTTGTATCATTGTCATAATTTTAACGTTGGTGCAGCGTTATCCAGAAACGTGTTCTTGGCTAGATTTGACGCAGTGATGTTACATTGTATGAAAACATTCATTGACATAAAATTTCACGTAGTGATTTTTATGTCACATATGTTCAAAGTTTCCTTGAAGTACAGATCACAACGTAAATTCACACACTGCATGTCAAGAACGTCATTACGACCACGTTTTCATACAATGTAAAATAGTGCTACATGAACTCTAAAACGAGAGAACGTTGCTGGTATGTAAAAGCATTAACTTAGCCACATTTGGTGATTTGTTTTATTTAAATCGGCATGACACAACTATGGAAGCGTCCTGGTGCCAATGAAGTATCTTTTATCTCCTAATTGGATAGCAACTCCTAATTAGGACCTATTATCTCATAATTAGGACTTAGTATCTCCTAATTATGACTTACGATCTCCTAATTAGGAATTACTATATGTGTCAATGCTAAAAACATCTCCTTAGTGTCTCCTAATTAGAGATAATAACTTTCAATTATGACTTAGTATCTCCTAATCAGGAGTTACTATCTACTAATTAGGAGTTAGTATCTCAATTAGGAGATACATGTAGTATCTCCTAATTAGCAGTTACATATAATTTAGCATTGGCATCAGGATGCTTCTATACACAACAGCAGCATTTGGAGTAAAACGGTATTGCTTTCACCAGCAATAGAATAGAACATTACTATCTTAGTCCAGTAATCAGTGGCACAAATACACCAGAGTAGTGCACTTCCGGCGGGAAGCACCAAATTTGGCAT
This sequence comes from Conchocele bisecta, assembly GCA_029237695.1. Classification (NCBI taxonomy): domain Eukaryota; kingdom Metazoa; phylum Mollusca; class Bivalvia; order Lucinida; family Thyasiridae; genus Conchocele; species Conchocele bisecta. The sequence continues at coordinate 27,672,167 of CM055275.1, read as the reverse complement.
ACGGGGGTTTTCGGGTATGCTGAACAAAATGAGTCGAGGAGACAATCGATAAAATTACTACTTCCGGTTCAAAATGGCGGATTTCAAAATGGCCGTCAATCAAATTTTCTTTGCCTGTAGCTTGACCTGTGATGCACGTAGAAGCTTGATTTTGGTGGCTACGCTCATGTTTTCGGGGTCAGGGAATACGATATTAGCAATATTAAACTCATCGGCGCTTTAACATTTGGTGGAGGCAGACATCTTGGATTTAAAAAATTTTGTTGTCCAAATATCGATAATTCTGACTCAGCGTGGCTATTATTTCCGTATATTATATAACTGGGTATGCAAAGTTATTACAACTATAATAATGTGTATAATGCATTCAAGTTGGAACGTTGTGCTGAAGCAGTGATCGTTTTTTTTTTTACATATTGCACCATGTCAATTTCGCATCACAAATTCCGTCTGAATCGCATGGATGAAAACGTGTAAAGTAGCAAAATATAGCATGTACTCGTATATGTTTACGTTTATCTTATAACGAACAAATAAACATTCTACGAGAAGGCATGTTATATTATTGCGGAATTATTACCGATATAAGCCACCATACTTTTTTTACTGCATGTATCATTCTCCAACTACAACAACAACAACAAAACAACGGCAATAATATCGCTTTCCGTAGAAGAACAGGCATCTAGCATGAAGAAATCTGGACCAGAAGCAGGTGAGATGACTTTTATTGATCACATTTTCACCAAATATAGGCGACAGTTATGTGTGGATGTACATACGGTTTTATTGCAGACGACGTGTCACCTGTGTCATGTGTTTTTCGTGTTTATAAAATAGCAATTGAAAACGGTTTAAAATGTGTCTAAACCTGATAAACTGGTGAATAATTATTGTACAGTCCAATTATTGATACGTAGATGAAAAAATAAATAAAAAATAATACACTAGCAAAGTTCTGCCCAAATTATAAATGTATGGAAGCCCATGTCGGCCATAAGAAATTAAAAAAAAAAAAAAACGTTTCCATTTATTGTTTCAGCTCTGGACACGGCTGCAGGTGACCATCATCGCCAACAGACCGACGACACACCGGAAGACGTCTTACTCGCAAGATATTAACCAGGACTGTAATGCGGTGCAATGACGTCACTAAACACTTACTCCATCCGATACAAAGACTACTGTGACTGACTGGTCGTTATGTGTCATCTGTCAAGCATCGAGTGATGACGAGTTGTTAGATCCAACGAAGAATCCAATTGCTGCCAACAGATACACTGGATATCGGACTTTTGGCGACAAATATACAGATATTGAATGACTTAGACTCTCTACCCCTTCTCATAAATATTGCCAGACTCGACGATGGATCGGGTAATATTGCTAATACACTCACTAGAAACATTGCTAAATGGCATAAATCGTGTTATTCATCTTGTAATAAAAACACATATTGACAGAGTCCGGAAGCGGAAAGCTGAACATTTTACCGAAATCCATTCAAAACACCACACTCCTGTTAAAAATAAACTCCGTAGAAGTTCTTCTTTCGATAACTCCGATCAGACGTTGTGTTTCATATGTGACAAGCCTATATCAAAGGGCCAGAACTATCAGTACCATAGAGCACAAACACTAAATGTTGGTAGCAATGTGTCATATATGGCTACATGTGTTAGTGATACTAAGCTGGAATCTAAACTTACCTCTGGAGACTTGCCCGCTAAAGACGCACACTATCACAAATCTTGCTTGACAAATCTACATACAAGATACAGATCGTATTTACGACAGCGAGTGACCACTCAACAATCGGATGACGTAACGCCAGAAGCAGTGGCATTGGCTGAATTGGTAGCTTATATTGAAGACGTACACCAGTGTGATGACAATCCTCATACAATTTTCAAACTTCACGACCTTGTTGATTTGTACAAACAGCGCATTCGACAACTCACTGGTGATGAACCACGGTATATCCACGCGACTAGAATAAAAGACAAACTCATCGCTTTAGTGCCAGGTTTAGAGGTCAACAAATCAAAATCCAATGATGTGATCATTTCATTCAAGGACGATATCGCGGATGCATTGCTATCAAATAGCCAGTTCAACAAGGACAGTGATGCTGTCACCCTCATGAGGGCCGCACAGATTGTACGCGGCAAGCTGTTCCAGGCGAAGAACTCATTCTCAGGATCGTTAATTGACTCCGACTATAGCTCCCTTCCATCATCTTTAGTAGCGTTGGTACAGTTGCTATTATGTGGAACAAATATCAAAAGCCTGTCGTCTTCCAACACAAACATGAAGAACGCAATATCGTCGATCTCACAACTGATTAGTTTTAATGCCGTGAAACGAGTTCACAAAGACAGTGTCACTGTAAGGCACGACCCAGATCGTGAGACGCCTCTTCCACTGTATATGGGTCTACTCATCCATGCCAAAACTAGAAAGCGCGATCTCATCGACATCATGTTTGAACGAGGTATATCTGTTTCATACAGAAGAGTCATGCAAGTATCGACAGTAGAAGCCAACAAAGTGATAGATCAATACAACCGTGATGGTGTTGTTTGTCCTACTGCTCTCAAGCATGGACTGTTTACAACCGGGAATCTGGACAACATTGACCACAATCCTTCATCAACGTCTGCACAAGATGCATTTCACGGCACTGCATTATCGCTATCACAACACACAACTCATGACAATTCTGGTATTACACGTGTACATAATGAAACAGTTATTGAACAGTCAGAATCTAGAACAGTGAAACAATTACCAGATGAGTATACATATGTACCGCCAGCACAATTCCCAACAGAGAAACCGACGCCATGTGAAACATATCGAACTGTTCCTTCAGATAACACACCGCTTGGTGTCGATGAGACCCAACATCAATGGCTAACGACAGTACTTGAACTCACGAACAAACACGAGCTGGACAAGAATGCGAACATATCATGGTCAGCATACTTTGCCAATACACAGCAATCGGTACCACGCCCCACCAGCAATCACAAGTATGATGCCCATGTTTCGAGACTCCGCTCACACGTTAGGCATGGTAAAACATGGAATGGACCTTATTAGAAAATCAACAGAACACGTTAATCCCGGTCAGACTCCTGTCATAACCCTAGACCAACCGTTATTCGCCCTTGCTAAGAAGGTGCAGTGGTCATGGTCATCTATATATGGAGCAGACAAATACATTGTACTACTCGGTGGACTCCATATAGAGATGGCCACCACTCAGCGTGAATGGGCGACTGGCTGGAAGGGAGCGGGTGGACAGCTATGTTGGCAAACGCAAACGTAACCACCGAAGGCCGTGCTGAAAGTTTGCAGCGGGGTTCCGATATAGCTCGAGCTCAATGGGCACACCAAATAACGGCAGCGGCTCTGTTCATACTACAGATGCAGTCGTACACCACTGCTAAGGATGCGGCATCAGCTACTCGTTTGCCATTTCCAGATTGGTGTAAGGAGATGGAACGGAAATTCCCACAGTTCTGCTACTGGAGCAAAACACTACAACTGGAGCTTCTTTTTCCTACAGTTCCTCCGCTCACAACGAGAAGGGAACTTCCAGTTGTATGTTGACTCTCTACAACAACTACTGCCATGGGTTTTCGCGCTAGACCACTACCACTACGCCAGGTGGCTCTCGGTTCATGTCGCCGACCTACTCCAGCTGGAAGTGACTAGTCCAAGTACATTCGTTGAGTTTCGGAAAGGGCATTTTCGTAACACAGAAATCGAACCGCAAATTCTCTTTGATTGCCCATGATCAGATCCACGAACAACTAAATGCGGTAATCAAAGGGGACGGCGGTGCTATTGGCATCACAGAACACGAAGACGCATTGCGACGTTGGATGGTAGCAGGCCCAGAGATAACTGCAATACTGCACGAGTATCAAGAGTCTAACAAATCACAGACTGTAGACCATCGTCACCACGAACAGACACCAAGCAGACAAACGGCATTCGCCACGGGTGTAACATCAATGGCACGTGTTATCGACGAAATGGGAAATCCATTCGCAGACGAAAATGTCAAAAACAAAGACAAAATTATCAAACATGAAAACCGATGTTGAACTATTTTCTCGTATGTACATTTCTTGCCAAACGAGAGATGGAAACCTGTCCACATTCTTTGAACACGAGAATCACTCATGGCCCCATCATTAGCCACTGACAACATGCTGAAGCAGGGAAACAAATCTGAACTGGTGGAGTGCTTAGAAAGTCTTGCTCCTCGCCCTATAGAAACACCCGTTGTTGACGTAAAGATCATTGACGGCGCAGCCCTGGTTCATAAGCATTAGATCCCAAGAAATCAACAGCCAGTGTCAAATCATTTAGTGGCTATGCAGAACGGGTATTCATGCCGTATATTCAAAAGAGAACTTAGAAACTGCAAGCGGTTGGATGTAGTTTGGGACGTTTACGAGAAAAACAGTTTGAAAGCACATATTAGACAGAGTCGCGGTGAAGGCCTCGCGCTCAGAGTAGCTGGTAACACATCCATGCCACGGAACTGGGCAAACTTCTTGCGTGTTGACTCGAATAAAACCGGACTCTTCGCATATTTGGCAAGTGAAATCAAATGCAGTTCTGTTCCAGAAGGCAAGCTGTTGCTTTCAACAGACGGTGAAAATGTATTGTCATCTTCTGAAATGGATGTATCGGGGATTGATCGTTGCACACACGAAGAGGCTGATTACAGGATGCTGCTGCATGCCTCACATGCTTACCAGCAGGGCTACTCTCGTATCCTCATCCGCGCTACTGATACCGACGTACTGGTACTGGCAGTTGAAGCAGCCAGTGTTTTGGATGGATGTGAACTATGGCTGGCCTTCGGTCATGGCACTAGATTTCGATATATTCCTGCACATGCCATTGCCGCGGGCTTTGGGACCTGAGCGGTCATCTGGTCTGCTTTTCCTACACGCAGTATCCGGTTGCGATACAGTCTCCTTCATCCATGGCGTAGGAAAGAAGACTGCCTGGCAAGTATGGCGCTCTCTACCGCAGCTTGGAACTTTATTCCACAAACTGTCTCATACTCCCGCATCTGTATCTGCTAGCGATATGGCCGAATTGGAACGATACTTCGTATTGCTGTACAGCAGGACGGCGACTTGGAACACAGTCAACGATGCTCGTCAGCACATGTTCGCACAGGGCAATCGGAAGCTAGATAACATACCTCCCACCGCCGGAGCACTGGAACAACATGTAAAGCGAGCAGCCTACCAAGCGGGTCATGTTTGGGGACAGGCATTTATCCCGACACCCATCCTACCGTCACCAGAGAACTGGGGTTGGACGAATGAAGCCGATGGCAGCTGGTCGCCTATGTGGACATCTCTCCCAGAAGCATCAGAAGCGTGCCGCGAGCAGATAAAGTGCCGCTGTAAAAAGGGATGCTCTGGAAGATGCAAATGTGCCAAAGCAAGTCTTCCATGTACACAGCTGTGTCTGTGTCTTGGAATGTGCTCACACGATTGAATATCACATGGTAGATATTTGGAGATGCGCCGTATTCTGTAATGTTCTTACAAGTTGATCACGTGTGTTGGATAACATCCAATACGAACAATTAGCTGATCATCACTCTTGTAAGGTATACGAAACACTCATTACGTTTGTCCTTTTAATTTCATATTTCATATATTGAATTCATAAACATTCAGAAGAGATTCATTGAGAGAGAACAAAATCATTAATACAGATTATTATATAACCTGGAAATTATATCGTCATAAACAGGCATATTATATCTAGTTTTCCCCGAGTATTATTGAACCGTGAACCTCATCAGTTGTGAGTTGTAATATAATAGCAATTTCAGATGTTGCTAAATAAGACGGGAATCTACCTGCACATTCAGACAATACATGAATGCACTACTTACTACACATTCACCACTGTCAGCACCAACTTCAGGTTTCAAGTTCCCAGATTTGGGTAAAAAACACGTTTTGGCGGCCATTTTGTAATAAATTAAAGATGTCTGCCTCCAACGAATTATCCAGTGTTTTTTATTATTGCTCTCATCGTATTCGGTGACCCAGAAAACATGGATAGAGCCACCAGAATGAAGCTTATAAGTGCCTCACATGTCGAGAAATGGTCAAATCAATGCTAGGTGGCGGCCATTTTGAAATCCACCATTTTGAACCGGAAGTAGTTGTTTTATCGATTGTCTCCTCGACTCATTTTTTTCAGCGTACTCGAAAACCCCTGTATACCAACTTTGGTGCTTCCCGCCGGAAGTGCACTACTTTTACCACTGATTACTGGACTATCTCGGTTGAACAGAAATACAGTTACATAATATTGATTGTGACAATCTTGTCAACAGCTATTGTCAGTTTAGGTCGGGTCGGGTCGAATCCCATGAAGTGATGGAACTTTAGGCAGAGCTGGCAGAAGTTGTCTACGTAGTGCCGTAGTCTCGTCCTTCTTTGGTTCTTGGTCAATCTCGCACATTTCATCGTCTCCTGTAAAATACAGACTTGTACAGCCAAATGAAACACCATCTATGTTCTGGTCTACCAATACCAGCCAATATGTTACGGCTAATACATAACATAAAATAAGAGTGCCGTAGGTCATAATATACGCTCGTCGAGGCATAGCCAGTAAACGAGGGGAGATAACACGCTGGAAAAAAATAAGAAACTCAATAGGGTTCTTTTTCTTGCCATAATAAACAAGTATAAATTGTGATCACGAGGACAAAGATACAGACGCGAAAATTAAAAATAGCCATTATAAGCGCGGAAATAGCTCATTATTTTGTTTTGGAAAATCGATCAATTCCCTCTTGCATATGTATACCGAAGCATAACTTGCGTTATTGCATGGAAAATGACATAGAAGACGAGCGTAAAAAAATAGCCACCAAGGGGACATACATAATTCGATAGTTTTGAAATGTGATTCTTCGTATTGCCGTGATAAACATGTATGCTGAATTTGGTGGTTCAGATGTGTCAAGTGGGACTTGAGTTATTGCGTGAAAAATGTTACATAATGCGAAAATTAAAAAACTGTCCACCAAGGGGAGATAAGTCATCTGCAACTTTTAAAAATCAATAGGGGTCTTTGTCTTGCTGTGATAAACATGCATGCCTAAGTTGGTCACGGTCCGTCGAGTAGCACTCTAGTTATTTCGTAGACAAGCTGTGTCCATGGCCCGCCGGCCCGCCCGTACATGGTGAATACAAATACGTCCTCTATTTTTGTTTCGAACGGGCATATACACAGATAGTACATGTATTGCATTAATAATATAATTCCATTATTTATTATTCAATGTATTTGCAACTCAACTTTGAGTTGATTTTATGTTTATAGCAAAACATGAAATACAAATGTACATGTGGGAATATTGTACGGTTACATGTACGGGATTATTTTGTCCCGAAAATACTACATTTGGCCGAGAGAAAATATGTATTTGCAGAACAGACGCAACACATTAACACAAAATTGACAATGAGATTGAGTGCTGAAGATGACAGCTGCTCCAATCGGACAAAGGGTTAAATTGTATTTGCAAAACAAAAGAAATACATGCAAATGATAAAAACGTGAAAGTCCTCAGTGACCTTGACCTTGGGGAATCAAATATGAACACACAGGGTAGTGAACCATCAATGCCAGAAAGGCATGGATGAAGTTTGGTGGTCCTGAGCCCAGAGAAAGCGGGAATTTTAAAGAATGTATAAACATATTGGCGAATAGGTGAATACGTCTACCACACACATGTGTGGGCGACACAAAAATTCCGTTTAAATCCCGTTGATAGTGGAGGAACTGTAATAGTACTATGGTGGCTCGTTAGGGACATTTCGTCTCTTCGTGGCGACAGAACGAAGATTAACGAAGAGAAGAAATGAGGTTTATAATTAAACTTCGTCTTCTCTGCACGCTAAGTATCGTCTCTTCGCCCCGAAGGGACGAAAATTATCGCCCTATAAGGTCGATTAAATTAGAGCCGCGTAAATTTGCGCCTCTCAAATTAACACCCCTTAATCTTCGTTTCTTCGTTTCGTCGCCACGCTGCTTAACGCCTGCAGGACGCGAATTATCGTTCCTTCGCCACGAAGGAACTAGTCAAGAGACGAAATTTAGT
>CM055275.1:27578436-27663494 GCA_029237695.1 Conchocele bisecta | reverse complement strand
GCAATACAGGTGACACTAGTTCAGCTATTACAGTTGCAGTGTCGCAAACACTTCATGATCACCAATACGCTTGTAATATGCATGCCTCAAATGGTAACACACATTCAAATGCCAATAACAAAAGAACATCGGCTGTTATGTTGGACCATTCTTATAGTACGATGGGACAAGATACCCATGAACACAACACGTCATCGGATGGTATTATAACACAAACAAATACTGTTCAATCCAATTCGTTCACTGTAACACAACACCCCGCTGTTATGTCTGCATGTGGCTCTGATACCGTACATACAGATCATAGCGCACAGGCAAACACTCATTCTCAACACAATAATGGAACGTTACCACAAATTTCACAAATACATGTATATCAGATCTCTATGACTTTCGTAACTATCTTGGTAAGCAAAGCATGTTGTCAATTGAAAAACATACATATACACAATTTGATGTACCAGGAGACGGAAACTGTTTCTTTTACTGCTTCAGCCTTGCCACTTTCGGAGATTTCTCCGCAAGTGTCATGTATAGAACTGTAATATGTCAACACATTTCCAACAACTGGGACCACTGGAAAGATCTGATAAATGTTTCACATGATCTACAAATCAATTCAGTACAGACATACTCCGATTTGATGCTACATCAGAATGGCTGGGGTACAATCTGTGAAATAAAGGTGGCGTGCAATTTGCTAAATATAAACATTCATATCTGGCTTAAAGGGATCAAATACAATGATACATTACATCGTTACGAGACATGCTATAACATTGAAAAGTATGCCCCTGACAGTGACACGGACAGGCTGATAACACTGTTGTTATGCAACAGCCATTTCACTGTATTAAAGGAGACAACAACTACCACAACATACACAAACACCATGACTTCGCATTCGGAAACTTCACCAGTCACATATTCAGATACCAGTAGCCGTTCCGTTCTCAGTGAACCGACACTAAACAGAAAAAGGCAATCCAGTTCAGATCTGCATTACACAGCGAGCAAACGAAAGCGAAACACTTGCATGGAAGCATAAAACTGTGAAACAGACGCAAATACAGACTTGCTACCACTTTCCTATGAATGTGACATGCAACGCAATTGTAGAAAACTGGGCGTCCATTTCATTCCATCAGTACCAAATGAAACAAAGCCTGCAAACAATGCACGCATGGTTAAAAACAGGTATAACCTGAAACGTGCCGAAAAGCAATTCAACGTTACTGTTGACAATTTACCAGACCCGCCACCTATATCGTCTGACACACATTTCAATAAAGTTATGGACAGTATCAGATCATTTGAATTGCAACAAATGGCATATAATTTCAAACAATGTGCTGAATGCAACGAATGTAGACTGGAAATGAAAATGGCTGCAAATAACCGTTGCCGGCGATGTCATGCCGATAAATTACAACCAACAATGTTCTCGTCTACGAATAGCATGCATCCTGGAAAGGTCCCAGCAGAATTGCAAAGCTTAACACTTGTTGAACAGCAGCTCATATGTCGCATTGCACCAGCTATGCACATTCACATGCTGAAACATGGCGGAATTGCTGCAAATGGTCACTGTGTGACATTCCCGCAAAATGTGAACGAGCCATCGCAGATCTTACCAAGACTTCCACAGGATGTGCATATACTCCGCGTCAGGAAAACTGGTCGTAATGACACTAGCAAATACTTCAACGTTCGTCGTGCTGTCGTACAACACGCTCTTTCTTGTAGTCCAGTAATCAGTGGCACAAATACACCAGAGTAGTGCACTTCCGGCGGGAAGCACCAAATTTGGCATACGGGGGTTTTCGGGTATGCTGAACAAAATGAGTCGAGGAGACAATCGATAAAATTACTACTTCCGGTTCAAAATGGCGGATTTCAAAATGGCCGTCAATCAAATTTTTCTTTGCCTGTAGCTTGACCTGTGATGCACGTAGAAGCTTGATTTTTGGTGGCTACGCTCATGTTTTCGGGGTCAGGGAATACGATATTAGCAATATTAAACTCATCGGCGCTTTAACATTTGGTGGAGGCAGACATCTTGGATTTAAAAAATTTTGTTGTCCAAATATCGATAATTCTGACTCAGCGTGGCTATTATTTCCGTATATTATATAACTGGGTATGCAAAGTTATTACAACTATAATAATGTGTATAATGCATTCAAGTTGGAACGTTGTGCTGAAGCAGTGATCGTTTTTTTTTTTACATATTGCACCATGTCAATTTCGCATCACAAATTCCGTCTGAATCGCATGGATGAAAACGTGTAAAGTAGCAAAATATAGCATGTACTCGTATATGTTTACGTTTATCTTATAACGAACAAATAAACATTCTACCGAGAAGGCATGTTATATTATTGCGGAATTATTACCGATATAAGCCACCATACTTTTTTACTGCATGTATCATTCTCCAACTACAACAACAACAACAAAACAACGGCAATAATATCGCTTTCCGTAGAAGAACAGGCATCTAGCATGAAGAAATCTGGACCAGAAGCAGGTGAGATGACTTTTATTGATCACATTTTCACCAAATATAGGCGACAGTTATGTGTGGATGTACATACGGTTTTATTGCAGACGACGTGTCACCTGTGTCATGTGTTTTCGTGTTTATAAAATAGCAATTGAAAACGTTTAAAATGTGTCTAAACCTGATAAACTGGTGAATAATTATTGTACAGTCCAATTATTGATACGTAGATGAAAAAATAAATAAAAAATAACATACATAGCAAAGTTCTGCCCAAATTATAAATGTATGGAAGCCCATGTCGGCCATAAGAAATTAAAAAAAAAAAAAACGTTTCCATTTATTGTTTCAGCTCTGGACACGGCTGCAGGTGACCATCATCGCCAACAGACCGACGACACACCGGAAGACGTCTTACTCGCAAGATATTAACCAGGACTGTAATGCGGTGCAATGACGTCACTAACACTTACTCCATCCGATACAAAGACTACTGTGACTGACTGGTCGTTATGTGTCATCTGTCAAGCATCGAGTGATGACGAGTTGTTAGATCCAACGAAGAATCCAATTGCTGCCAACAGATACACTGGATATCGGACTTTGGCGACAAATATACAGATATTGAATGACTTAGACTCTCTACCCCTTCTCATAAATATTGCCAGACTCGACGTATGGATCGGGTATTGCTAATACACTCACTAGAAACATTGCTAAATGGCATAAATCGTGTTATTCATCTTGTAATAAAACACATATTGACAGAGTCCGGAAGCGGAAAGCTGAACATTTTTACGAAATCCATTCAAAACACCACACTCCTGTTAAAAATAAAACTCCGTAGAAGTTCTTCTTTCGATAACTCCGATCAGACGTTGTGTTTCATATGTGACAAGCCTATATCAAAGGGCCAGAACTATCAGTACCATAGAGCACAAACACTAAATGTTGGTAGCAATGTGTCATATATGGCTACATGTGTTAGTGATACTAAGCTGGAATCTAAACTTACCTCTGGAGACTTGCCCGCTAAAGACGCACACTATCACAAATCTTGCTTGACAAATCCTACATACAAGATACAGATCGTATTTACGACAGCGAGTGACCACTCAAGTCAATTCGGATGACGTAACGCCAGAAGCAGTGGCAATTGGCTGAATTGGTAGCTTATATTGAAGACGTACACCAGTGTGATGACAATCCTCATACAATTTTCAAACTTCACGACCTTGTTGATTTGTACAAACAGCGCATTCGACAACTCACTGGTGATGAACCACGGTATATCCACGCGACTAGAATAAAAGACAAACTCATCGCTTTAGTGCCAGGTTTAGAGGTCAACAAATCAAAATCCAATGATGTGATCATTTCATTCAAGGACGATATCGCGGATGCATTGCTATCAAATAGCCAGTTCAACAAGGACAGTGATGCTGTCACCCTCATGAGGGCCGCACAGATTGTACGCGGCAAGCTGTTCCAGGCGAAGAACTCATTCTCAGGATCGTTAATTGACTCCGACTATAGCTCCCTTCCATCATCTTTAGTAGCGTTGGTACAGTTTGCTATTATGTGGAACAAATATCAAAAGCCTGTCCGTCTTCCAACACAAACATGAAGAACGCAATATCGTCGATCTCACAACGATTAGTTTTAATGCCGTGAAACGAGTTCACAAAGACAGTGTCACTGTAAGGCACGACCCAGATCGTGAGACGCCTCTTCCACTGTATATGGGTCTACTCATCCATGCCAAAACTAGAAAGCGCGATCTCATCGACATCATGTTTGAACGAGGTATATCTGTTTCATACAGAAGAGTCATGCAAGTATCGACAGTAGAAGCCAACAAAGTGATAGATCAATACAACCGTGATGGTGTTGTTTGTCCTACTGCTCTCAAGCATGGACTGTTTACAACCGGGAATCTGGACAACATTGACCACAATCCTTCATCAACGTCTGCACAAGATGCATTTCACGGCACTGCATTATCGCTATCACAACACACAACTCATGACAATTCTGGTATTACACGTGTACATAATGAAACAGTTATTGAACAGTCAGAATCTAGAAAACAGTGAAACAATTACCAGATGAGTATACATATGTACCGCCAGCACAATTCCCAACAGAGAAACCGACGCCATGTGAAACATATCGAACTGTTCCTTCAGATAACACACCGCTTGGTGTCGATGAGACCCAACATCAATGGCTAACGACAGTACTTGAACTCACGAACAAACACGAGCTGGACAAGAATGCGAACATATCATGGTCAGCATACTTTGCCAATACACAGCAGTCGGTACCACGCCCACCAGCAATCACAAGTATGATGCCCATGTTTCGAGACTCCGCTCACACGTTAGGCATGGTAAAACATGGAATGGACCTTATTAGAAAATCAACAGAACACGTTAATCCCGGTCAGACTCCTGTCATAACCCTAGACCAACCGTTATTCGCCCTTGCTAAGAAGGTGCAGTGGTCATGGTCATCTATATATGGAGCAGACAAATACATTGTACTACTCGGTGGACTCCATATAGAGATGGCCACACTCAGCGTGATGGGCGACTGGCTGGAAGGGAGCGGGTGGACAGCTATGTTGGCAAACGCAAACGTAACCACCGAAGGCCGTGCTGAAAGTTTGCAGCGGGGTTCCGATATAGCTCGAGCTCAATGGGCACACCAAATAACGGCAGCGGCTCTGTTCATACTACAGATGCAGTCGTACACCACTGCTAAGGATGCGGCATCAGCTACTCGTTTGCCATTTCCAGATTGGTGTAAGGAGATGGAACGGAAATTCCCACAGTTCTGCTACTGGAGCAAAACACTACAACTGGAGCTTCTTTTCCTACAGTTCCTCCGCTCACAACGAGAAGGGAACTTCCAGTTGTATGTTGACTCTCTACAACAACTACTGCCATGGGTTTTCGCGCTAGACCACTACCACTACGCCTACCCAGGTGGCTCTCGGTTCATGTCGCCGACCTACTCCAGCTGGAAGTGACTAGTCCAAGTACATTCGTTGAGTTTCGGAAAGGGCATTTCGTAACACAGAAATCGAACCGCAAATTCTCTTTGATTGCCATGATCAGATCCACGAACAACTAAATGCGGTAATCAAAGGGGACGGCGGTGCTATTGGCATCACAGAACACGAAGACGCATTGCGACGTTGGATGGTAGCAGGCCCAGAGATAACTGCAATACTGCACGAGTATCAAGAGTCTAACAAATCACAGACTGTAGACCATCGTCACCACGAACAGACACCAAGCAGACAAACGGCATTCGCCACGGGTGTAACATCAATGGCACGTGTTATCGACGAAATGGGAAATCCATTCGCAGACGAAAATGTCAAAAACAAAGACAAAATTATCAAACATGAAAACCGATGTTGAAACTATTTTCTCGTATGTACATTTCTTGCCAAACGAGAGATGGAAACTGTCACATTCTTTGAACACGAGAATCATCTATGGCCCCCATCATTAGCCACTGACAACATGCTGAAGCAGGGAAAACAAATCTGAACTGGTGGAGTGCTTAGAAAGTCTTGCTCCTCGCCCTATAGAAACACCCGTTGTTGACGTAAAGATCATTGACGGCGCAGCCCTGGTTCATGCATTAGATCCCAAGAAATCAACAGCCAGTGTCAAATCATTTAGTGGCTATGCAGAACGGGTATTCATGCCGTATATTCAAAGAGAACTTAGAAACTGCAAGCGGTTGGATGTAGTTTGGGACGTTTACGAGAAAAACAGTTTGAAAGCACATATTAGACAGAGTCGCGGTGAAGGCCTCGCGCTCAGAGTAGCTGGTAACACATCCATGCCACGGAACTGGGCAAACTTCTTGCGTGTTGACTCGAATAAAACCGGACTCTTCGCATATTTGGCAAGTGAAATCAAATGCAGTTCTGTTCCAGAAGGCAAGCTGTTGCTTTCAACAGACGGTGAAAATGTATTGTCATCTTCTGAAATGGATGTATCGGGGATTGATCGTTGCACACACGAAGAGGCTGATTACAGGATGCTGCTGCATGCCTCACATGCTTACCAGCAGGGCTACTCTCGTATCCTCATCCGCGCTACTGATACCGACGTACTGGTACTGGCAGTTGAAGCAGCCAGTGTTTTGGATGGATGTGAACTATGGCTGGCCTTCGGTCATGGCACTAGATTTCGATATATTCCTGCACATGCCATTGCCGCGGCTTTGGGACCTGAGCGGTCATCTGGTCTGCTTTTCCTACACGCAGTATCCGGTTGCGATACAGTCTCCTTCATCCATGGCGTAGGAAAGAAGACTGCCTGGCAAGTATGGCGCTCTCTACCGCAGCTTGGAACTTTATTCCACAAACTGTCTCATACTCCCGCATCTGTATCTGCTAGCGATATGGCCGAATTGGAACGATACTTCGTATTGCTGTACAGCAGGACGGCGACTTGGAACACAGTCAACGATGCTCGTCAGCACATGTTCGCACAGAGGGCAATCGGAAGCTAGATAACATACCTCCTCCCACCGCCGGAGCACTGGAACAACATGTAAAGCGAGCAGCCTACCAAGCGGGTCATGTTTGGGGACAGGCATTTATCTCGACACCCATCCTACCGTCACCAGAGAACTGGGGTTGGACGAATGAAGCCGATGGCAGCTGGTCGCCTATGTGGACATCTCTCCCAGAAGCATCAGAAGCGTGCCGCGAGCAGATAAAGTGCCGCTGTAAAAAGGGATGCTCTGGAAGATGCAAATGTGCCAAAGCAAGTCTTCCATGTACACAGCTGTGTCTGTGTCTTGGAATGTGCTCACACGATTGAATATCACATGGTAGATATTTGGAGATGCGCCGTATTCTGTAATGTTCTTACAAGTTGATCACGTGTGTTGGATAACATCCAATACGAACAATTAGCTGATCATCACTCTTGTAAGGTATACGAAACACTTCATTACGTTTGTCCTTTTAATTTCATATTTCATATTATTGATCATAAACATTCATGAAGAGATTCTTGAGAGAGAACAAAATCATTAATACAGATTATTATATAACCTGAAATATATCGTCATAAACAGGCATATTATATCTAGTTTTCCCCGAGTATTATTGAACCGTGAACCTCATCAGTTGTGAGTTGTAATATAATAGCAATTTCAGATGTTGCTAAATAAGACGGGAATCTACCTGCACATTCAGACAATACATGAATGCACTACTTACTACACATTCACCACTGTCAGCACCAACTTCAGGTTTCAAGTTCCCAGATTTGGGTAAAAACACGTTTTGGCGGCCATTTTGTAATAAATTAAAGATGTCTGCCTCCAACGAATTATCCAGTGTTTTTATTATTGCTCTCATCGTATTCGGTGACCCAGAAAACATGGATAGAGCCACCAGCCCAACCAGAATGAAGCTTATAAGTGCCTCACATGTCGAGAAATGGTCAAATCAATGCTAGGTGGCGGCCATTTTGAAATCCACCATTTTGAACCGGAAGTAGTTGTTTTATCGATTGTCTCCTCGACTCATTTTTTTCAGCGTACTCGAAAACCCCTGTATACCAACTTTGGTGCTTCCCGCCGGAAGTGCACTACTTTTACCACTGATTACTGGACTATTGGCTGAAAACAAATAATCCAGCATATGCAGATATCATTATCAGAAACGAACGACTGGCCATGTTGCCCAAGAATGACAATTTCGCTTTAGATAATATCGACGTATGTCCAAACAAGAAACAGCCTGTCGACCTCGGTCCTGCTCCACAACAGATATACATAGGAGAAGTGGATGATGATACAATTTCGTATGTAACTCTGCCAGAACCAAGCATCGACATCAGAAAGGAAGTCGAACAAGTTGTGGCGGATGTAGTTGGTCCCAGTCATGGACCTGTTACAATTAATAGAACAAAAGTAACGATACCTTGGCCAACCCGTGATAACATCCCACTCTCTGAATTCACAACAAAGTACTTCTTCACTTTGGCGTTTCCTTGCTTGTTTCCGGATGGAAAATGCGATTTTCACATAAAACGCCAACGTTCATCGATGTCGGACTGGGCAGAACATCTCATGTGGTACAGTGACGGACGTTTTGCTTAGCACAAATATTTCAAATTTGTTGTACATAACATCATTATGCGCAAAAGAACTCTCGAACAGAGCTCATATATTGTTAAGCAACAACTAGGTGACGGACAGGTAACAATATCTGAATTGAAAAGCAGAATCGAACAAGGAGACGAATCAATTGCAAAGAAAATCCTCTATTTTGGAGCATGCTTACGAGGTACATCTCAGTACTGGTATCAGCGGGCAAAAGACTTGAGAGGGCTCATTCAATACCAGATCAATGAAGAACGAGGTCTCCCCTCATTTTTTACTACTGGCAGCTGTGCAGAGTATTATTTCAAAGGACTTAGACGTCTTTTACAGCTATACAGCCAGCATACATCCGCTATTTCCATAAATTTGGACGACAACAACGAAATGTTCTCGGCATTACAGAAAAAAACACACATAGTTTCACAGTATTTTCACTTGCGTACACAATCTTACTTCGATACAGTCATGCGCAGTGCATTTAATGTTGATACGTACTGGTACAGACAGGAATTCGCTAAGTCCAGGGGCATGATACACTGGCATGGATTATGCTGGTGTAGTGACAGCGAACCGCACAAACTGCTGAACGAAGCGCTTGAAGTTGTATTATCAAATGACGAAACTGCAGATACACTTTCGCAGTGGGCTCAATACAGGTTCGGTATGACTGCATCTCATCCAGTTGGAACAGATGATGAAGGCAATCCGAGGAAAGACTTGTGGCCCCCGCCAGAAGGCACTGCACCACCACCTTCCGATGGAAACAACCCATTACTAAAGTTGTTGTTGGATGTTAGTGAAACGCAGGACAACTTACTTCATGATCATTTTCTACTGACGAACCGAATTAATTTACACAGGTGCTCAAGTTATTGCTTAAAGCAGCGGAAGGCAGGCTACGACAAAGTATGCCGCCTAGAATTTGGTAGTGAGAAGGATCCGGGAAAATCGCTCAGATCGTCCCCTGCGATTGTCAAGGACAAAAATGGATCTATGCGCCTGGAAATGAAACGGCATCATAAAATGTTAGTTCAACATTCACGATATCACACACAAGGTTGGCGGGCAAATGGAGACATTTCGGTCATACTCTCAAAAAGTCATACTCTCAAAAAATCCATCGGTTGATGACATTATCGCCATGGAAAAGTATATCACTGGATATGCATGTAAAGGAAACCAGCCAACAGAGTCATTAGTTCATCTATTCAATGACATAACAAATTCCGTTGACAGTATGTACAAAACTGCTGATGAATACAATCAAACGTGACATTTCCAGCGTTGAAGCAACATCGTATGAACTTCTGTCACTTCCACTATACTGCTGCAGTCACACCTTCCAGCCAGTAAGTTTTACGGGCTCGAGAGTCCTCGAAAGATCTGGCGAGACGTTAACCAAGAAAACGCCATTGGACAAATATTTGAGCAGGCATGGTAACGATGATGGCTCATGGTACCAGTTTATATGCAAACAAGGAAAGGTACCTGTCAATAATGCATCCAGCAACAGGGTTGTGTGGCCATTAACTGAAGACTATGCTAGGGCTGTTTTGCTGTTGCATTGGCCAAACTGGCGCCAAATATCAGACATCAAACCTGCTGACATTAGCTGGGTGGTTGTTCTTCAGAACTTCCTACAAACTGACAGCTGTCCAAATTTCATCAAAGCAAATGTACAGAGGGCAAAACGTCACCAATCGCCGGATCCTGTCGTATGTGAAAACTCTCAAGAGAGCGGTGAAAATCAAAACGATCAACCAGAGTGGATGCAATTAATGGAATCACAACAAACTTTCGAGGAACTTACAGCAACAAATTTTGTGTACGATGACGGCGGACCTGACTACAATTGGGCACTATCAGGGGAAACGTATCCACATGGACTGGGTCTGAAATGGTCAAAAGACCTATCAAAACGGCATCAAAATGAGAATATTTTGGACATTCCAGATGTTAATGTGGCATCCTTGAATAAAGATCAGACGTTTGCATTCAATCTTATCATGCACAAACTTATCACACACACATAAAGACCACAGTCAGCAGACCCATTGCGTTTGATAATAAGTGGTACAGCCGGCTCGGAAAAATCATTCTTGATCGAATGCTTGGTACATACCATTAGAAAATTATACAGGACCAACAACACTGTCCAGGTCCTGTGTCCTACTGGTAACAGCGCCAACCTCATTTCGGGGAGAACAATTCACAGTTTCTTTAGCGTGCCCACATCCTTACAGGCAGTTAAGGAAATGACACCACCGGACGGAGAAAAGGGCAAACGTTTACAGAACAATTGTCAGGACGTTGTAGCTTTACTTGTTGATGAAAGATCGATGGTGGGATACAGAACTCTTGGGTGGATGGAGTTCCTCTGTCGTCATGGCATGAAGACAATGTCATCGTCTTGGGGTGGAATTCCTGTTGTAGTTTTCCTTGGAGACGATGTCCAGCTTCCACCTGTATTGGATTCGCCAGTATACATGTTAACTGGTCGATGCCCAGCCGCAATGCATGGCACATTAGTGTGGAAAGAATTTGACAATGCAGCCATCTTGAAAACCATTATCAGACAAGATGAGAACCAACTTCAATTGAAGAGTGTCTTCATGTTATTGCGAGAATACACAACTACCAAAGCTGATGCTGAGTGGTTACAAAAATTCCAATGGGATACTCTCAGGTCATCCCATGGTGCTGGTTTGTTAGCTGACATGCACAAAAAAGTTCTGTTTGTTTTTCCAACACATGCTGCAGAATGGGAACACAATACAACCAAGTTGTTAATAGCCAATCAAACAGCTCCTATAGCAAAACATGTAGCTGTTAACACTGGCGTACACACAAAAGGAGCAACTCGCGAGATGGGAGAGGTCATTGATATAATATACCTCGGCGGCAGAAAACCGACGGAGTCCCTTCCAGATGTTGTAATGGTTTCTTTCCATAAGTACACTGGACCACCATTTGTGCATAATAAACCTACAGTGGTGCCAATTGTTCCCACAGGTGGAAGACTCGGACCTATGACACCAAAAATATGCCTATTAAAAAAAATCCCATTACCCCACCCACTTGGTCTCGTACATTACCATCTTCTATTTATAGAAGGTGGGTATGAATATGGCAATTATAGAAAGAGCCCTCTATTTTCCGATTCGCACAAACACAATAAACATCGATTAAATGTATGAAATAATGTATCTGGCAATCGATAAAGGTATTAGGTGTGTGAATATACTCACTTCAAATCGCTTTTTCAAGTATTTATTGAGTTATTCGCGTTTTGATTACCCCATCCAAAGCGAAAGTTGCGTGTACGAAAGAATCTCACACAGAATCGGAGGCCGTCCGGCGTGGATTATCGGTCATATTTGACCAATAACTGATCGCCAGCTCAAACTAAAGTGGTGCACCATGACCATATACATTAGCAACTCCAACCATACAAAGTTCGTCCAATTGTGATCGTTCACCGATCTAAAAAACACATTTTTTTCTACTTTCATTCATGATTCGCGTACTATCAGATTATGTCTTCCGCAATCCCGAAATAGGTTGAATGACGTCATGCAGTTTAGATTTAGCCAATCAGAGATGTTCTTTACATAGACGCTTCCGGTTGTATTATGGAAGATGGTGCATTGACCCAGTTCCAGATAATGAACGAAATTAGACAAAAAAGTGTTTTTTAGATCGGTGAACGATCACAATTGGACGAACTTTGTATGGTTGGAGTTGCTAATGTATATGGTCATGGTGCACCACTTTAGTTTGAGCTGGCGATCAGTTATTGGTCAAATATGACCGATAATCCACGCCGGACGGCCTCCGATTCTGATAGATACCATTACGACTTGGATGGGGGACAACGATTCACCGTTGTCAGGGTATGACGATTGGTCAAGGAGAATCGCACAGATATATAATCATTGACCCAGGTTCTAACAAATTTGAATCGCAAACACCCGGTGCTTTATTTGTTGCAATGTCTAGATCAAAATCTGCAGGCGGGTCAAGTGCTCCTCCTGATTTCGCTTGGCATCCGCACGTTTTGGTAGACGAAGATCGGCTTCGCCATGCTGTAAACACTCCAACAACAAGAGCAAGAAGTCAGGAGATAACTAGGATTGCACGCATGGCAGAATTGACAAGGAACAAACATGCAGAATTAGACCACGAACATATTTTCAACAACATATGTTCCAAAGCTGACCTAGAGGCCAATATGCAAGAAGAATAGTGAATACAAATCTAAACATAGGTCGCAGACGTCAGGATGATAATTTCATGTCGTTTCATATGGTCATTCTGTGACACAATATACTCAAGCAGTGGTTGTGAACGGTGGGTGGTATGCACACTGTTACCGATATACAATCATATTCTTATAGAATATAACTCACGATTCATGGCCAGAGTAGACGATAGCATTATGCTACAACATCACAAAACAGTTTAACAATATTTATGTTTACTTCACATGTAAAACTGAAGAACACAGTTCTCAGCCAATCATGTAATACTTATACATGTGTATATGCCATTTGTTTCTATTCAATGTCTACAGTGTTAATTGGGGATTTTCTATAGTAGTAAAATGTACATAATTTCACTACAAACTCAAACACGCCACTATTGTACAGTGACATGCATGCCATAAATAAAATCTAAACATAGGTCGCAGACGTCAGGGTGATAATTTAATAAGTCGTTTCAAATGGTCATTCTGTGACACAATATACTCAAGCAGCGGTTGTGAACGGTGGGTGGTATATACACTACTACCGATATACAATCATATTCTTATAGTATACAACTCACAATTCATGGCCAGAGTAGACGACAGCATTATGTTACAACATAACAATACAGTTTAACAATATTTATGTTTACTTCAGATATAAAACTGAAGAACACACTTATCAGCCAATCATATAATACTTATACATGTACATACACATATATGCCATTTCTTTCTATTCAATGTCTACAGTGTTACTTGGTGATTTTCTATAGTAATATAATGTACATAATTACACTACAAACTCAAACACGCCAGTATTGTACAGTGACATGCAGGCCAGAAATATCAGACTCAAACATCGTGGCGACTTTCAATTTTATCTTTTATTGCCCTACAATGTCTTCTACCAACACTTTGGTTATACCATGCACATGCCCGTATCAAACATTTTGCTACTGTATTCTTTAAGTCACAACATTGAATTAATTTCTTACACACATCCTCAATAACAATTACACTTACTTAACATGCTTAACAAGTAAATTGTATTTCAAACACAATATCACATACTCACTGTTGCATAATTACTGTTTAACCCATCTTGGAATTTCTACATTCAACTTTCTACGGTAATTAACTAGCAGTAGCAAAACTGCTGAAATGTCGTCTAGTATGTCCACTTGATATATAATACATGTACGCCATATGTTCAACCCCGGGCGTAGGCATATATCCTACATCAGTAATGTGCTGTTCCATAAAGAAAGTCATTTCAAATGTTTAACACTATGTACTATAGAATCACTCCATTGCACATAGTTATAAATTGTGTATACATGTTACATAGAATTTGAATGTTCATAGTTTTTGTACATACATGTACATACACTTTTTAAGGTAATTTTATTTCATTTCTATATTACATGTACATGCAGGTTAATTATCATATAAATAATAACATTGAACATACAATGATACCCGTATTTCAGGTTAAGTACCTCATCATTGCCACCGACTCCAGAGGCGCTGGTTTAGGTCCATATGTTCTGCACAATGTCGACAGACAAATTACGACAGATCTTATTATCAAATCAGGAGGGACATTTCACAACGTTTTAACGACATCTATAAACAAAGTTTCTAAGCTACAAAAGACCATTGCACATGGTGACACTATTACTGTTATCATTGCTGCAGGAATATGCAGTTTGACATCACAGATTAGACATGCTGGAGGGGTAGAGGTCTGCTATAACACTGAAAATGAAAAGAAACACGACTTGATACACGAAATGTCCTATGCATACAAACAGTCTACAGCCAGTATAAACTATAAAGTTGTTCACATACCCCCGGTTTCACTTATCAAATCCGCTGAGGTTAATTTGAATAGGCAAAGGTTACAACAGCCTATGTACAGTGATATTCAAAAGAGTGAACAACAGAAACAGCTTGAAAATGACATAAAATATATTAATTTGCACATCTCACAAATGAATGAATTGCATGGTCAGACATCCATACGATGGGATAGAGATCTGTTAGTGTGTCGTACTAAAAAAAGGGGTCGTAATGGTAATAGTGTAAGACATGTTCAGACTATTTCATACAAAAACCTGTATGACGGGGTTCATCCTAACACCTTCTTATCAAACAAATGGTATAACTTTATGTGCAAATCAGCAGTCCTATCTATTCTCAAAGATATCCAGTCGGCAAGTTTTTCGTCCAATGATAGCGAAAATGAAAGTGAAAACAGCTGGGACTTCAAACGACGAAACATACAAAACTGACCGCATGTAAATTACCACATAACTTCTTTTGTCATCTTTTTTGCATACTCCTACATTCATAATCCATGTACTGGCATATTCCATTTTTGTAAAGTCATGTCTTCACGCTTGTTCCTTATGGTCATTCCAACACAAGAATCAAGGTGTGCACTTCATAAATTATTTCACATACTTATTGCTTACTCGTGTGTTGTGACATAAACACATACAGATATTCACTAAACTTACTTGCGTTAAATATGCAAATCAACATACATGTAAACAAATTACCTTAATATGGAAACATACATTGCTCAGTGAATGTGGTCAATGTGGTATGTACGCCTCGCACCCTGTCATTTTTGTTAATGTATTCCGAATATACAATCTAAATTACACATTTCAGCATATTTACGTCAAATACCTAAAAATGCCAAATCCCAATTTGCTTCTCAAATGTTAATACAGAGTATACAGATACATGTAGTACAATATTTCCAAAACCACGAATGCCCGAAATGTACCACGACAAAACAAGACCTGGAAATGTCCATTCGATACCAGCCTGCCTTCATGAACTGAACCACTGCTGCACAAGGGTAAGCATATTTGGTTTCTTTTAAAAGTTAATATTGTTAATTTCATTGCTTGTTTGTGCCGTTTCAGCAGTATATTAATTGTCACGTTTCTTGAAGATAGCACTCGGTAGCAAAACCTGGAACAGACAGTAGATCGGCATATGCACATAATATCAAATGTATGCTTGTAAATGAAAGCTGAATCTTCAAGCTTAATATAACTTTTGGCTATTTAACACATTAAATCTAAAAAATATTTAAACGCAAGCAGTTTTTCATCAATAACAACAAAATCACCCTCCCCAAAACAATTTATTTCATGAAATTCCATCATATATTGATTTTATTGCGAAAAAAAAAAATTCCTATCCGAATTTAACACATCCGTAGAGCTGAGATTTTATAAGCTAAAGGTACTCCAAACAACCACAGTACCAGTACTCATATTTGGTGTTTTCTATTTGTATCATAATTAGCTATTGCTCAGTTATACTTACCTTGCAATAATTATTGTACTGTTGAAACAAGTTAACTTTCCAATATTCATAATAAAGTTAGCAAATGACAAATTCACTTCATACCTTCATGTCGCCCGTTATAGGCAGTGCCTAATTCATATTATTCACTCAGTTAATAAATAAGTTAAGGCGTTTTAATCAGATTATTGTTTGGAATCCTGTTGTGTGACACAGGTAACATCGCAAAACTAAATATTACCCCACCCACTTGAACCCACATTAAAGATTTACAATGTGAATGCATGCGTATTGACTTGAAAGTTGAATACAATGAACTTATTTTAGTGGCCATGTGGTTTAAGCAGGTCATGAATGACATGTTTTCAAGTCAAGTTGAATGTAGCTTAGATAATCTTGGCTATACGGATAAGACTTTTACTACTTCATCTGTCTTGTATGATTTCTGTATCCTAGCTGAGACACCTACTGTGTTTTTTTTGTCACAATAACAGCTTTTTATTTCTCCCGAAGCTTATTCTTTCTCCAGAAGCACTTGTAAAAAAGCATGTTTTATACGGGTAAGTAAAAAATAACTCGAAAATGGCCAACTGGTGACCCCAGGACCCCTATTGCGACCTCTTAAGGGGAATGTGACGGCATGAACGCCCATCTATGTTGTCTAGTATACATGTCCCAACAACAGGAACACACGATTGAGTGGGGCACTTCTCCCGAAGCAATTGTAAAAATTCTATTTATCAGGGTATGACAAAAATAACTCGAAAATGGCCAAATGGTGACCCCAGGACCCCTATTGCGACCCCTTAAGGGGAATGTGACGGCATGAACCCCCGTCTATGTTATCTAGTATATATGTCTCAATAACAGAAAAACACGATTGAGTGGCACACTTCTCCCGAAGCACTTGTAAAAAATATATTTATCAGGGTATGACAAAAATAACTCGAAAATGGCCAACTGGTGACCCCAGGACCACTATTGCGACCCCTTAAGGGGAATGTGACGGCATGAACGCCTGTCTATGTTGTCCAGTATATATGTCTCAATAACAGGAACACACTATTGAATGGGGCACTTCTCCCGAAGCACTTGTAAAAAAGTATGTTTTATCCGGGTATGACATAAATAACGCGAAAATGGGCAACTGGGGACACCAGGATCCCCATATGGACCCCTGAAGGGGATGTGACGGCATGAACCCCCGTCTATGTTGTCGAGTATATATGTCTCAACAATAGGAACACACGATTGAGTGGGGCACATCTCCCGAAGCACTTGTACAAACGTATGTTTTATCCGTGTATGACAACAATAACGCGAAAATGGGCAACTGATGACCCCAGGATGCCCATATGGACCCCTTAAGGGGAATGTGACGGCATGAACCCCCGTCTAAGTTGTCTTGTCTAGTATATACGTCTGAATAATAGGAAAACACCATTGAGTGGTGCACTGCTCCCGAAGCACTTGTAAACAATTATGTTTTATACGGGTAAGTAAAAAATAACTCGAAAATGTGCAACTGGTGACCCCAGTACCCCTATTGCGGCCCCGTAAGGGGAATGTTACGGCATGAATCCGCGTCTATGTTGTCTAGTATATATATATGATTAATATGAACACACGATTGAGTGGGGCACTTCTCCCGAAGTATTTATATAACAATATGTTTTATCCGGGTATGACAAAAATAACTCGAAAATGGGAAACTGGTGACCCCCAGGACCCCATTGCGACCCCTTAATGGGAATGTGACGGCATGAACCCCCATCTATGTTGTCTAGTATATATTTTAGAATAACAGGAAGTATAGATTGAGTGGGGCACTTCTCCCGAAGCACTTGTAAAATAATATGTTGTATCCGGGTATGAGAAAAATAACTGGAAAATGGGCAACTGGTGACCCCAGGACCTTCATTGCGACCTCTTAAGGTGAATGTGATAACATGAACGACCGTCTAAGTTGTCTAGTATATATGTCTGGATAATAGGAACACACGATTGATTGGGGCACTTCTCCCGAAGTACTTGTACAAAAAAATGTTTCATTCGTCTATGAAAAAATAACTCGAAAATGGGCAACTGGTGACCTGAGGACCCCTATTGCGACCACTGGACCTTGGCTACATAGAGTACGTGACATTAAGGAAATCCCATTATTTTGCAAAAGCAGCAAATTTCTGGTAGCCAATGACCATTTTAAATGTTTGTAGCAACACTTTTTCATAGGTGGCCGGGTACATAGTGTGATATCGACCTTGTACAACATGTCACATAGTGTTCCCGCGGGCTATACTCCTCCCGTGTCGCAGACATATACAACATGTCACATAGTGTACCCGCGGGCTGTACTCCTCCCGTGTCGCCGACCTATACAGCATGTCACATAGTGTGCCCGCGGGCTGTAGGCAGACCATACTTATCCCGTGTCCCCGTCATTTACAACATATACCGTAGTGTACCAACGTACCGTACTCCTCCCATATCGCCGACATATACAATATATCACATAGAGTACAGACGTACTGTACTCCTCCCGTGTCGCGGACATGTACAACATGTCACATAGTGTACCGTGTACCCGCGGACCGCACTCGATATGTACCACATGTCACATAGTGTACTGGCTGGCCAAGTCACATAGTGTACCGGCGGGCCAAGTCACACAGTGTACCGATGGGCCGCACTTCCCGCTCCACACCTGTGTCCCCTCCCCGGACCTATACAACAGTCAAATTAGTGTACAGGCAGGCCATACTTATCCCGTGTCCCCGTCATTTAAAACATCTAACCTAGTGTAAGAACGTACCGTACTCCTCCCGTATCGCCGACATATACAACATGTCACATAGTGTACCGGCGGGCCGTACTCTTTCCGTGTTGCCGACATATACAACATGTCACATAGTGTGCCGGCGGGCCGTACTCTTTCCGTGTTGCCGACATATACGACATGTCACTTAGTGTACCGGCGGGCCGTACTCTTTCCGTGTTGCCGACATATACAACATGTCACATAGTGTACCGGCGGGCCGTACTCCTTCCGTG
The DNA here is from genome assembly GCA_029237695.1 of Conchocele bisecta. NCBI lineage: Eukaryota > Metazoa > Mollusca > Bivalvia > Lucinida > Thyasiridae > Conchocele > Conchocele bisecta. The sequence goes on along the minus strand of CM055275.1, from coordinate 27,644,217 downwards.
TCGCCGACATATACAACATGTCACATAGTGTACCGGCGTGCCGTACTCCTCCGTGTCGCCGACATAATTATACAACATGTCACATAGTGTACCGGCGCGTCGTTCTCCTTCCGTGTCCCCGCCCTGTACAACATGTCACATAGTGTACCTGCGCGCCGTACTACTTCCGTGTTGCCGACATATACAACATGTCACCTAGTGTACCGGCGTGTCGTACTCCTCCGTGTCTCCGACATAATTATACAACATGTCACATAGTGTACCGGCGCGTCGTTCTCCTTCCGTGTCCCCGCCCTGTACAACATGTCACATAGTGTACCGGCGCGCCGTACTACTTCCGTGTTGCCGACATATACAACGTGTCACCGTGTCTCTGACATATACAACATGTCACATAATGTACACTCAGTCGTCACCCTCACTCCTCCCACCACCACCCACCCCCCTCCCCCCTGCCCCCCTTGTCCCCGTCATTTCCAACTTGTCCCCGTCATTTACAACATATGACAGTGTACCAACGTACCGTACCCCTCCCGTGTTCATGACCTGTACATTATGGACAATAGTAATCTACCGGCAAACTTTAATCATTTTTTACAGACCCTTTATTAAAATGAACATAGTATTGGATTTAACAATGTTATGTTTATCGGTTTTGTCAGGCCTTGTAGTGCAGCGGCTAGCATACTGGTATTCGTACTAGTGACCTGGGTTCAAGTCCCAGTGGGGCACATTCTCGTTAAACAAGCATTGTTATTTTCAATTCTACTGCTAGACATATTGAAGGGTGCTTTCTCTGCATCTGCCTGTGTATTGTGTTAGCCCGTTTCTGACGGAATGCAAAAGCTATAGCTTGTACCACAATAACCTACTGCGTTGTACATTAGAAACTGAAGTTATTGTTTATACTTTTAGCTAGCCATCATGCATGATCTTTACCTATGTACTTTTTATGCTCAGTCGTTTCAACAAATTTAATTTGCTTCCAAGATAAACTTGGAGACTGTCTCAGAGATGATGTCTCAAATATCCAATATGTATTTTTTCTCTACATGCACAGTAACTGACATTTTAAATCCAGCACATGAAGCCCTGTCTATGTTGTATAATACATATATCTGAATAATAGGAACACATGATTGAATGGGACGTGTGATCTCAGGATCCCCATTGCGACATATTAAGGGGAATGTGACGGCATGAGCCCTGTCTATATTGTCTAGTATAATCATCTCAATAACAGGAACACATAATTAAATGGGGCACTTCTCCCGTTGCACCTGCAAAATATTGTTTTATGTGTGGTTGATAAAAATAACACGAACATGGGCAACTTCTGACACATTGTGACCCCTTAAGGGAAATGTGACGGCATGAACTCTAGTCTATGCTGTCTAGTATATATAGCTGAATAAGGAGAACATACAAATGAGTGGTCACTTCTCCCGACGCGCATGTAACATATTATGTTTTATCCGGGTATGAAAAAAATAACACGAACATGGGCAACTGGTGACCTGAGGACGCCATTGCGACACCTTCAGGGGAATGTGACGGCATGAACGCCCGTCTTTTTTGTCTAGTATATATCATTAACTGTCTGAGTAACAAGAACACAGGATTGAGTGGGGCACGTCTCCTGAAGCACTTGCGACGGCATAAATCACCGTCTATGTAAACACAATTATTTACAAGTGCTTCGGAAGAAGTGACCCACTAAACAGTGTGTTCCTATTATTCAGACATATAAAAACGACAATACAGACGGGGGTTCATGCCGTCGCATTCCCCTTAAGGGGTCGCAATGGGGTCCTCAGATCACCATTTGCCCATTTTCGCGTTAATTGTTGTCATATCCGGATATAACATATTTTTCGGGAGACGGGCCCCACCACTCAATCGTGTGTTCTTGTTATTCAGACATATATACTGGACAACATAGATGCGGGTTCATGCCGTCACGTTCCCCTTAAGGGGTCGCAATGGGGGTCCTCAGATCACCATTTGCCCATTTTCGTTTTATTTTTGTCAAACCAGGATAAAACATATTATTTTACAAGTGCTTCGGAAGAAGTGGCCCATTCAAGCGTTCTTATTATTCTGACATATATACTAGACAACATAGACGGGCGTTCATGCCGTCACATTCCCCTTAAGGGGTCTCAATGGGGTCCTGGGGGTCACCAGTTGCCCATTTTCGAGCTATTTTGTCATACCCGGATAAAACATATTTTTGTATAAATGGTTCGGGAGAAGTGCCCCACTCAATCATGAGTTCATATTTATCAGATATATATACTAGAAAACATAGACGGGGGTTTCATGCCGTCACATTCCGCTTAATGGGTCGCAATGGGGGTCCTGATGTCACCAGTTGCCCATTTTCGAGTTATTTTTGTCATACCCGGATAAAACATATCGTTGTATAAATACTTCGGGAGAAGTGTCCCACTCAATCGTGTGTTCCTATTGTTGAGACATGTATACTAGACAATATACATGCTGGTTCATGCCGTCACATTCCCCTTAAGGGGTCGCAATACGGGTCCTGGGGTCACCAGTTGCACATTTTCGAGTTATGTTTTGAATAACACGTATAAAACATAATTGTTTACAAGTGCTTCGGGAGAAGTGCCCCACTCAATGGTGTTTTCCAATTATTCAGACGTATATACTGGACAACTTAGACGGGGGGTTCATGCCGTCACATTCCCCTTAAGGGGTCCATATGGTGATCCTCAGGTCACCAGTTGCCCATTTTCGCGTTATTTTTGTCATACCCGATTAAACATATTTTTTTACAATTGCTTCGGGATAAGTGCCCCACTCAATTGTGTGTACCTATTGTTGAGACATGTATACTAGACAACATGGACGGGGGTTCATGCCGTCACATTCCCCTTAAGGGGTCGCAATAGGGGTCCTGACGTCACCAGTTGGCCATTTCGATTTATTTGTGTCATAGTCTGATAAAATACACTATTTTTACAAGTGCTTCGGGAGAAGTGCCCCACTCCATCGTGTGTTCCTATTGTTCAGACATATATACTAGACAACATAGATGGGGGTTCATGCCGTCACATTCCCCTTAACAGGTCGCAATAGGGGTCCTGGGGTCACCAGTTGGCCATTTTCGAGTTATTTTTGTCATACCCGGATACACATATTTGTTTACAAGTGCTTCGGGAGAAATGCCCCACTCAATGGTGTGTTCCTATTATTCAGACATATATACTAGACAAGATAGACGGGGGTTCATACCGTCACATTCCCCTTAATGGGTCGCAATAGGGGTCCTGGGGTGACCAGTTGCCCATGTTCGTGTTGTTTTTGTCATACCCGGAAAAAACATACTATTTTACAAGTGCTTCGGGAGAAGTGCCCACTCTAGCGTGTCTTCCTATTATTGAGACATATATACTAGACAACATAGACCGGGGTTCATGCCGTCACATTCCCCTTAAGGGGTCGCAATAGAGGTCATGGGGTCACCAGTTGCCCATTTTCGACTTATTTGTGTCATAGTCGGATAAAACATACTTTTTTACAAGTGCTTCGGGAGAAGTGCCCCACTCAATCGTGTGTTCCTATTGTTGACACATGTATATTAGACAACATAAACGCGGGTTCATGCCGTCACATTCCCCTTAAAGGGTTGCAATAGGAGTCATGGGGTCACCAGTTGCACATTTTCGAGTTATTTTTGACTTACCAGTATACAAAATAATGTTTTACAAGTGCTTCGGGAGAAGTGCCCCACTCAATGGTGACTTCCTATTATTCAGACGTATATACTGGACAACTTAGACGGGTGTTCATGCCGTCACATTTCCCTTAAGGGGTCGCAATAGGGGTCCTGGGGTCACCAGTTGCCCATTTTCGCGTTATTTTTGTTTTGTCATACCCGGATAAACTTATTATTTTACAAGTGCTTCGGGAGAAGTGCCCCACTCAATCTTGTGTTCCTATTGTTGAGACATGTATACTAGACAACATAGACGGGGGTTCATGCCGTCACATTCCCCTTAAGGGGTCGCAATAGGGGTCATGTGGTCACCAGTTGCCCATTTTCGAGTTATTTGTGTCATAGTCGGATAAAACATACTTTTTTACAAGTGCTTCTGGGGAAGTGCCCCACTCAATCGTGTGTTCCAATTGTTGAGACATGTATACTAGACAACATAGACGGGGGTTCATGCCGTCACATTCCCCTTAAGGGGTCGCAATTGGGGTCCTGGGGTCACCAGTTGGCCATTTTCGAGTTATTTTTGTCATACCGGAAAACATATTTTTTTTACAAGTGCTCGGGAGAAATGCCCCACTCAATGGTGTGTTCCTATTATTCAGACATATATACTAGACAAGATAGACGGGGGTTCATGCCGTCACATTCCCCTTAAGGGGTCGCAATTGGGGTCCTGGGGTCACCAGTTGGCCATTTTCGAGTTATTTTTGTCATACCCGGAAAAACATATTTTTTTACAAGTGCTTCGGGAGAAATGCCCCACTCAATGGTGTGTTCCTATTATTCAGACATATATACTAGACAAGATAGACGGGGGTTCATGCCGTCACATTCCCCTTAAGGGGTCGCAATAGGGGTCCTGGGGTCACCAGTTGCCCATTTTCGAGTTATTTGTGTCATAGCCGGATAAAACATACTTTTTTACAAGAGCTTCGAGAGAAGTGCCCCACTCAATCGTGTGTTCCTATTGTTGAGACATGTATACTAGACAACATAGACGTGGGTTCATGCCGTCACATTCCCTTTAAGGGGTCGCAATAGGGGTCCTGGGGTCACCAGTTGGCCATTTCCGACTTATTTGTGTCATTGTCGGATAAAATATACTTTTTACAAGTGCTTCGGAAGAAGTGCCCCACTCAATCGCGTGTTCCTATTGTTGAGACATATATACTTGACAACATAGACGTGGGTTCATGCCGTCACATTCCCCTTAAGGGGTCGCAATATGGGTCCTGGGTTCACCAGTTGCACATTTTCGAGCTATTTTTGACTTACCCGTATAAAACATAATTTTTTACAAGTGCTTCGGGAGAAGTGCCCCACTCAATGTTGTTTTCCTATTATTCAGACGTATATACTAGAAAACTTAGACGGGGGTTCATGCCGTCACTCACATTCCCCTTAAGGGGTTCAATTGGGGTACCTCTTGGGGTCACTAGTTGCCCAATTTCGTGTTATTTTTGTATTTTAATATTTTTCAAGTTCTGTTTTCGAAGTGTAACATTCTATTAACTTTTCATTATTATTACGATTATCTATATATACAAACAACTTTCTTCACAGTCCGTTGTGTGATCTTGCTCCTTGTATCCTTGTATAATACACGCTTGGTCCGTTATAAACTATTGCTAATGGGTCCGAAAGTTATCGCTAGCGGGTTATTGCTAGCGCTTAACACTGTACCACAGGTTGAAGTAACGGACCGAGGTCTATAAATATATTAAATATGCCTAAAAGCATCAATAAATGAAGATTTTTTTTTTTTACCCCATCCATCTAATCTTATGGGGAAGGTGTCCAACTTTTTAATAGGCCGAGCCCATACGGGCTCGAGACAACGGACTCTCACGAATCGTCAACTGAGTTATATCATGGTCGCCTATTGCAGAAGTTGGGACAATGTTAGTATTCCGCAACGATATATTCCCCATTGCGCTATGTCAACGCGTTTTCGAGCTATCGATTGTTTTGTTGTAAAACAAGTATCATCATTGCTAGGTCGGGAAAGAACGGACACATTTCCGAGGCCGATATTGCTATATGAAGGAGTAAACATCGGGTTCAAAATACACTTTTACGTCGTCCCGGCCCGTAAAGAAACATTTTGCATAGATAAAACATTGTTTCCAATCGAACATTTGATCAAACCTACATTTATACCCGTCCTGTGCGTCAGACAGACAATTTTAATCACACAGACACATCATTTCTATCATTTCTCGGGAAGCCATTTTGTATAAACATCGTGGGACAGGTTTATTCGCCGGAACTCGTGCACTTACTATGTGGTAAAAAAAACGGAACTTTTAGAAACGGTTATAATTCATATTTTATAATACCTATGTTGATGATAAAAGTATCAAGTTAAAGGTATGTCTCTCTACTCCGATTTCAAGTATTGTCAAAATATATTTTTTTCTAATAAACATGTTTTGGCAGCATATGAGAATTGTCCGTGGGGTCAAATTTTATTTTTGACCGAATATGATCATGTTATATGTCAAATCGAAGGTATCAACTAGGCGATCACTCTGGTGCATTTTTTTTGTCGAAATCGGATGGCTATGTCATCCAAGATGGCCGCCGAAAGGTCAAAAGGTCGTTCTTTTATTAGAGATTTAAAAATTATTCTTCACATGAACCGCTTGGCCCATGGTGGCCAAACTTAAAAAATGGGGTCAAATTGGGGTAAAATTTTATTTTTGACCGAATATGGTCATGTCTATATCAAATCGAAGGTATCAAAGAGGCGATCGCTCTGATACATTTTTTGTCGAAATTGGATGGTCATGTCATCCACGATGGCCGCCGAAAGGTCAAACGGTCGTTCTTTTATTAGAGATTTCAAAATTCTTCTTCACACGCACCGCGTGGCCCAAAGTGGCCAAACTTCACAGTTATGGTCCATGAGTGAAGCCTTTTCAGATTTGTTAAAACGGAGGTCGTCGCTAATCAAAAATCTTCGTTCTCATGAACCGCCAGCTACGCCCATTTTTTACCCCTGGGTCACCATTTTAGCAACTTTGAAAGAGCATTGTACATCGATCATTCCTACCAAGTTTCGCCGAAATCTGGCTGGCGGTTCATGAGAAGAATTAAGAATTTATGCTATTTTCAGACGGCGGCCATCTCGCCTTCCGCTTTTGGAAATATATTTTGCTGTAATCCGAATTATAAAATGCAGGTAACGCAGGGCGACTTTCCCCGTGTTACAGACAGAAAATTCGGGTTAGTTTTGCTCATGCGTGTTGATGAAATCATGAAGCAAAAATGCGCGATCTTCCATCTACGGGGGAGAGGTTACGAAAAAGCAAGATTGGATAGGATAGAATCTCGTATTTTCGTCTCGCAATCTCGTGATCATACTTCACATTTTCGCGATCAATATATGCTCGATATCGCGAGAACGCGAGATTGTAAAAGTTTTGACCCCGTTTCACCATTTTAACAATTTTGAAAGAGCATTGCGTATCGATCATTCCTACCAAGTTTCGTCGAAATCCGGCTAGAGGTTCAAGAGAAGAAGATTTTTTAAGAATTTATGCTATTTTTAGACAGCAGCCATCTTGGATTAGCGATGACCTCCGTTTTAACAAATGTGAAAAGGCTTCACCCATGGACCATAACTGTGAAGTTTGGCCACCATGGGCCAGCCATCTGCCATGTGGTTCCTGAGGAAAAACGTTCAAAATCTCGAATAAATGGACCTTTTGGAGGCCATCATGGATGACATAATCATCCGATTCCGACAAATATTGCACCAAAGCAATCGCCTCATCGATACCTTCAATTTGATATATGACATGAGCATATTCGGTGAAAAATAAAATTTGACCCCACGGGCCACGCCCATTTTTGACCCCGGAGTCACTATTTTAACAACTTTGAAAGAGCATTGTACATCTATCATTCTTACCAAGTTTCGTCGAAATCCGGCTAGCGGTTCATGAGAAGAATATTTTTTTTAAGAATTTATGCTATTTTTAGACGGCGGCCATCTTGGATTAGCGATGATCTCCGTTTTAACAAATCTGAAAATGCTTCACCCATGGACCATAATTTTTAAGTTTGGCCACCATGGGCCAAGCGGTTCATGTGAAGAATAATTTTTAAATCTCTAATAAAAGAACAACCTTTTGACCTTTCGGCGGCCATCTTGGATGACATAGCCATCCGATTTCGACAAAAAAAATGCACCAGAGTGATCGCCTCGTTGATACCTTCGATTTGACATATAACATGACCATATTCGGTCAAACATAAAATTTGACCCCACGGACAATTCTCATATGCTGCCAAAACATGTTTATTAGAAAAAAATATATTTTGACAAAACTTGAAATCGGAGTAGAGAGACATACCTTTAACTTGATACTTTTATCATCAACATAGGTATTATAAAATATGAATTATAACCGTTTCTAAAAGTTCCGTTTGTTTTACCACATAGTAAGTGCACGAGTTCCGGTGAATAAACCTGTCCCACGATGTTTATGCAAAATGGCTTCCCGAGAAATGATAGAAATGTCTGTGTGATTAAATTGTCTGTCGTGACGCACAGGACGGGTATAAATATAGGTTTGATCAAATGTTCGATTGGAAACAATGTTTTATCTATGCAAAATGTTTCTTTACGGACCGGGACGACGTAAAAGTGTATTTTTAACCCGATGTTTACTCCTTCATATAGCAATATCGGCCTCGGAAATGTGTCCGTTCTTTCCCGACCTAGCAATGATGATACTTTTTTTACAACAAAACAATCGATAGCTCGAAAACGCGTTGACATAGCGCAATGGGGAATATATCGTTGCGGAATACTAACATTGTCCCAACTTCTGCAATAGGCGACAATGATATAACTCGGTTGACGATTCGTGAGAGTCCGTTGTCTCGAGCCCGTATGGGCTCGGCCTATTAAAAAGTTGGACACCTTCCCCATAAGATTAGATGGATGGGGTAAAAAACAATTTTTCTTCATTTATTGATGCTTTTAGGTATATTTAATGTATTTATAGACCTCGGTCCGTTACTTCAACCTGTGCACTGTACAGGTAAAGAAACCGCAATTTCCGATATTTCCATGCTGTCACAGCTGTCAGACGGAGATAGTTTTTGCCTCGGTTCTCCCCACACACAACGTATAATCTTGTGTGTTTTGCTGACATTTACTTTTTTAAATTACTATGTTACATTATCTATCCTTGCGTGTCCGATAATCGTGAACCTATAAGCATATATAACGCATTAATAGCTATAACATAAACTTCAAACACATACTTACCATTTGTTTTATCGTCCAATGTGTCTAAGATGCTCATAATCACAAAATATATTGTTAAAGTAACACTGCATAACCAGGCGCGGATACAGAAATCATTTCAGTGGGGGGGGGGGTCTGTAATTACAAGTCGTCATAGCCGACCTCCGCGAGCGCGAAATCGTAAAGTAGGGGGTCTGGGGGTCCTCCACCAGGAAATTTTTAGATGCCAGATCGCCGCAGATGCGATTTCCTGACACCTAGGTCACGAAAAAAGTCATCCACCCCCCCCCCCTGTATCCGCGCCTGATAACAGAGAAATACTGCATGCATATTTGCGAGGAGGCCGCTCAACTTATGAATAATATAGACGGTAAACCAGTACGGTGTACAGCTTAGCAACAAGGAGTAAATTCTCAGGACAACGGCATTGATTGTTATTATTATGACAGAGAGAAAATAAAATAGATGCTACAGGAAAGGTATGTCTGTGCCAAACATTTTATTATAGTATATGCATGCTCTACACATGCAGGTTAAAAGTGTCTGTGTGCAACTTGATGTGGGGGGTGAGATGGAGATTTTGAAAGTGAAAGTAGACGGTTCCGTCAAAAAAGGGGAAATAACTCATGAAAATCAACCCGCATGACCCCGTGTTTGGCATGGATCTAGAACCGGCTTAGGTCACTGACTCCAGGAATGGAAGTAACAGGAAGTTTGCGATTATCATGTTTGTGTGAATGTGGGTCTATGGGAAATCAATTGGTTGCCCGTTTCCTATAAAGATCACGTTCCGCAAAAGTTTAGAATGTATGGAAGGCAAGTAGTGCCATTAACACTACTGAAAACCTAAATTTTATGTGTTTATTTTCAACTTTTAAATTTTTTATAAAAATGGAGAGGAAATATTTTAGACTTTATGAAAATGATACATTGCATCAGAATATACTTGTTTATCCCGTCAACGCAATGCCTATGTGCCGTGAAACACGGTGCCGTGAAACATATTTGATGTCCTGTCAATACGACCTAATCACAATTCATACGCGTCATTCGTGTTGGTGACTACTTTTGCCAGTATACTTCTTCAGTTGATTGAATAGTCTGATTGAAATGGAACTGTTCACAGTGTGAGGGTTAAATTTGGCAAATAAAAACGTTATCGCAGGAAAATAAAATTAAGTTTATGCCATTTTCTGGATGCCAAATCAATTTCCATTACTACCCTCAATTTCCAATTACGTTTGCTCTCTACCCATTCCGTGCGTCATTCAGACATGGCTGACGTCATAATTATAAGTACGTCAATAAGTCTACTACGTCATTAAAATAAAAATGGCTGCTCCCAGTGATTCCAGTCAGGTAAGGAAATAAACGAAACAAAATGGTGTTTGTGTTGTTGATTTTTATTCTGAACAGATCGCAATCGTTGCAGAATCTGTCCCAAAATGAAAATGGAGGGATCTGGTGAATTTTGAGAGCGTATTTCGTTGTAAAGAAGCTGTAATTTCACATTGTCGGTGACAACATATAAAGTACCTGCCTGAAGTAAACGTTTTTAATGGTTAATTCGGGATGCATGGTCGCCATTTCAAATAGGATTAAATCGTAAATTCGCCATCTTTTATTAAGGGATTTTACAACCATACTTTAACGAACTATGTTCTGAGCGCCAAGGAGTGTTTGATGTAATTCGGTTCTAACTTATCTCGCTTTTTAAGGCTAAATTAACTATAGCTAAATTAAGTTGATGTAAATTCTGTTTTAGAATTTTGACGGGATAAATACTAGAATAGTAGGTTAGTGCCGTGAATGGGAAAAACTATCTCACTCGGCACGGAAACAAGATGTGCTCGGCAAGCCTCGCCCATCCAGTTTCCTAAGCCTCGCCAGATATTTTTTCCCATTCACGGCACTAACCTACTATTCTCTATATTAGTGTAATAGATAAGCGCCAGAAAACACCAGAGTAGTGCACTTCCGGCGGAAAGCATGAACTTTGGTATACAGGGGTTTTCAAGTATGCTGAACAAAATGAGCCGAGGAGACAATCGATAAAACGCCTACTTCCAGTTCAAAATGGCGGATTTCAAAATGGCCGCCATGGAAAAGTTAATTTATCTATATCTCATTGTATTGGATTCATAGACACTCAATTTTTGTACCATTTCACGCCAACTAACGCCATATGAGCTGTAAATCCTGATTGTTGCTTAGATATGCGAGACAGCCATGTTAAATTTCAAAATGGTCGCCATTCAAATCGTTTTTTTTTCTGTATTATTTTAATATAAGGTGCTAATAAAAATGAATTCTTACATCTATTCCCATGTTTTCATGGACGATGTACACAATGCATATTACATCAACTGTAATAGCAAAATATCGAGTTAATAAAGCTATATTGACTTTCAAAATGGCCACCACTAAGTGTGTTTTCAATATGAGATCCATCGGTGCTGAACTATCGTTTTCAGTGCCAATTTTGATCATCAGGAAATGAATATAAAACAATAGTGCTAGATTTAGGCATTAAACTGCTGTGCTAATCTTGAATTGATTTTAAATTGGCCGTTAATTAAACTTACAAATTCATTCTGTTCTTGTGTTAGAATTGTAATAAGTGTCCATTAATCTACCGTTATATTGAACAAATGTATCGCCCCCCCCCCCCCCCTCCCCCCACCCCCCAAAAAAAACCCGTACTTAATGGTCATATATTGAAAATGCACGTATTAACGATGCAGTTGATGCTACTTATATAGCTGTGCCAATTTTGATCAATACTCGTTACGTGGCACATATTAGACACCATACATAATTTGACGGATATTACTGATGTGATAACAACAACAACAACAACAAAAGAAAAGAAAAACTCTGCAGTTGGTGAGCTATTTTTGTTACCCATATTGACATCATACGGAATCGTGTTTCCATGAGAAGCAGACAAATTGGCAATTGCAGACGACGTGTTTTCTATGTCATGAGTTTTCGTGGTTAAATAAAAATATTGACAAAATTGATATGTGTTGTAAATGTACAAACTATTTTACGTAAAAATGATCATTTAGTATGCATAGAATACCGAAAATAAAGAAAAATAATATTGTAACAAACCCCTGGCCGAATTGTAAATGTATGGAAGGCCAGTAATGCTCTTGGTCGCCTTACTTTGCACATGTGCAGGAATTCGTACCACGCCTCCCAGCAATCACATGTATGCTGCCCATGTTCCGCGACTGCGCTCATACGTTAGCCATGGTAAAACATGGCATGGATCTCATCAGAAAATTGACAGAACATATCAACCCAGGACAAATTCCTGTCATAACATTAGATCAGCCATTATTTGCTCTTGCAAAAAATGTTCAGTGGTCATGGCCTTCAATTTATGGAGAAGGCAAATACGTTGTTCTACTGGGAGGCCTTCATATAGAGATGGCAATTCTGAATGTCATGGACGACTGGCTGGAAGAAAGTGGTTGGACGACTGTATTGGCAAGCGCAAACATAACTACCGAAGGCAGGGCAGAGCATTTACAGAGGGGTTCTGATACATCAAGGACACAATGGGCTCACCAGGTGACAGCTGCTGCCCTTTTCATGCTGCAGATGATATTCATACAAAGCTGCAATGGGTACATCATCGGATGTTAATTTACCTTTTCCAGATTGGTGTACAGAGATGGAACGTGACCACCCGCAATTTTGTTATTGGAACAACACGATGCAGCTGGAGCTACTGTTCTTGCAGTTTCTCCGTTCGCAATGGGAGGGGAACTTTCAGCTATACGTGGACACTCTATGCAGGATATTGCCGTGGATGTTCGAGCTATATCACTACCACTATGCGAGATGGCTGACAGTGCATGTCGCAAACTTAGTGCAGCTTCAAAATACATGCCCAAGCACGTTCGCTCGAGGAGTTTAGCAAAGGACATGTTGTGACCCAAAATACATCACACAGGTTTTCTGCGATTCAACTAAATGCCATGGTCAAAGGAGATGGGGGAGCTATTGGCATCACGGAAAATGAAGCAGCATTGCGACGGTGGATCGTCGCCGGCCCTGATGTGTCGAAAATTCTACACGAATATGAGAACTCTGAAAAGGCACCCACTGTAGACGGCCGTCATCACGAACAACGAGCAAGCAGGCAAAATGCATTTGCATGTGATGTGAAAAATGCAGTCCGAGTAATTGACGAGAAGGGAAATCCATTCGCTGATGAAAGCTGTGAGCTATGTAGCTTGGATAAGAAGGTGATTATGTCGGATGATGTCGTCAAGAGCGTACATGCTATAGAACACGTTGGAAAATTCCAATACAACGACTTTGTCGATAACAGAATTACACAACAGCGAACTTCATTCTATGACACCATAAGCAAGAACAACTTACCTCTATTCAGAACAGGCTGCAAGAAATCCTCAAAGACAAAATCGAAACTAACCAACATGAAGACAGACGTCCAACTCTTCTCCAGGATATACATATCATGCCAATCCAGAGATGGAAATCTAACAACCTTCTTCCAGCATGAAAATAACATTTTGCCTCCGTCATTGGCGAATGATAACACACTGAACCAAGGAAACAAATCAGACCTGATTGGTTGTCTTGAAAGTCTAACTCCTCGTCCAATTGAAATACCCCTCGTTGATGTAAAAATAATAGATGGCGCTGCCCTGGTACACACTTTAGATCCCAGGAAATCCACTGTGGCTGTGAAATCATTCAGTGACTATGCCCAGCGAGTATTCGTGCCTTACATTCACAGGGAACTAGGTAACTCCAAGCGGCTGGATGTGGTGTGGTGTGGGATGTTTACACATATAACAGCTTGAAGGCTCATGTAAGACAGAAGGCTCATGTAAGACAGTCTCGAGGCGACGGCTTGGCATTCTGGGTAACTGGCGACACGATGGTTCCACGACATTGGGCAAACTTCTTGCGGGTCGACTCCAATAAAACTGGACTGTTCAAGTACCTGGCAAGTGTAATTAAATACAGCAGTGTCGCTGACGACAAGCAGCTGCTTTCAACAGACGGTGAGCTCATTGTTTCTCCATGCCAGCTGGATATATCGGCGATCAACAATTGTTCTCACGAAGAAGCCGTCTGCAGGATGTTGCTGCATGCAGTACGTGCGTACCAACAAGGCTACAGATGTATTGTAATTCTGGCCACAGATACGGCAACCCTAGTATTGGCTATTGCCACAGCCAGTGTTCTGTAAGGATGTGAATTTTTGGTGGCATTCGGACATGGTACCAAGTTCAGATACATTCCTGCACATTCTATTTCATTACTCATTCATCCACAGAGTTGGAAAGAAGACGGCCTGGGACGTGTGGCGTTCTCTGCCACATCTGGAAGAGGTGTTCAACAAAATGGCACATGCACCTGACACAGTATCCGATGCTGTTCTGTCCGAAATGGAGAGATACTTCGTGCTACTGTACAGTAGGACAGTACAGCAACATGGAATACTTTTAATGATGCCCGTCAACAAATGTTTGCCCATGGAAATTGGAAGTTGGAAAACATTCCACCAGACAGCATGGGCTCTGAAACAGCAAGTTCGGCGATCAAACAAGTCACGTCTGGGGCCAGGCACTTGTCCCAAATTCAACGCTGCCTTCGCCAGATGAATGGGGCTGGACAAGAGAGAATGATGGAAGTTGATCACCGCTATGGACAACTCTCCCCGAGGCATCAGAAGCATGTCGCGAATTTATAAAGTGTCGCTGCAAAAAATGATGCTCTGGAAGGTGTAAATGTTCCAATGCAAGCCTCCCGTGTACACAGCTATACTTATGTGCAGGACAATGCTCGAGAGATTGATACAAATGGGATCTACCATGTATGTACATTACTTCAGCAAACGGGATAGTCAAACAGTTTAGTGAGCGGCTCCCATAGCCTTAATCGCTCAACAAAGTGTTTCCCATATCGAAGCATGCACTATACATACATATTTGTTATTGTGGATTTTATTGGCAGCCATTTGAAATATAAAGATGAGCTAGTGTTATAAATTGTATTTATTTTGGGTTTATTGGCCAATAAGCATTGGCATATGCATCCAATCCATAAAATGTGTAAGTCTCACATGCCGAGATATGGGGAAACAACTTCTATAGGCGACCATTTTGAAATTAAAGATGGTTACATCGGCTGAATAAGTTACTATTATGATTAATGTTTGCAATTTGTATATTTACAGTGACAACATTGGTAATATATATCAGAATTCAACTTATATGAGTCAATTGTCAAGATTTGTGGAAAATCCAAATTTATTGGAGGCCATTTTGAAAATCAAGAAGATTACGTGGACAAATGCCCAAATTTGATTAATTCCAATATTCATGTGTTTCCTGGCACTGACAGCAGAGCATAAACACGCAAATTAAGTGTCAATGATACTTGTATATAATTATATCGACAAAAAATAGATCGTTTGGCGGCCATTTTGAAATCCGCCATTTTGAACCGGAAGGAGGCATTTTATCGATTGTCTCCTCGACTCACATTTTTCAGCATACTCGAAAACCCCTGTGTACCAAATTTCATGCTTTCCGCCGGAAGTGCACTACTTTGGCGCTTATCGATGCCACTATATATGTGTCATGACAGTAATAACAATTAGTAAAACCTGAAGTTTATGTGTTATGCACAAGTAAAGGAGGAACATATAAAAAGACAGAATCTGAGAATGAAAGACCTATGTTTTCCTGATTTGCTGCTAATTCAAGTTGTATTATGCTTCTTGTAAATGGTGTTGTTAACAATAAAAGAAGATGTGATGATGTATTACGAAAGGTAATGCCTTGTTTTACTGGTACATACTCAGTTTTGTTTTCGTTATTGATTCAATTTTTAAATGTCATGACCCCAATATTGGCAATAGCCCACCGACGAAAACCGGAGCACCGTGCGGTATGACTGAAGTACGAAATGGGCGAAATGGAGATTGTCGGGCGAAATTGAGTTTTATATCGCATATAACTTGCTAATTAATGGATGAAATTATTGTTTTTCTTATTATATATATTATACAGTTGTATATGTATAATATATAGTTGAAAACAATGGGTATTTTTTACATAATTTGATTTTATATTAAAATTATAAATGACAGTGCTCAGAATATGTCAGGCGAAGTGGAGATTGTCGGACGAAATGGAGTTTTATATCGTCTATAATTTCTATATTCATGCATTACCAAAATGCCTAAAAAATACCCTTGTTCTGTTTGTACAGGAAACTATAAAACCAGCTGCATTCTTTGTGAGGTAAATATACCATGTTTTGTGCGTGTGTATGTCACTTTCATGAATTTGCGACATTACTGATTAAGAGATATGCTTTTTTTCTAGTATGGCACACCAAATGCTGCCCTAGTATGGAATATGTGTGTGCCAATTTTCAGCAACATACGTGGATTTAAATTCGTGTTTATTAGTTTATTAGAATTTAGTTGAATAATTACTTGCTATTTCCTTGCAGACATGCGATACATGTGTCCACTACTCATGTGAAGGTATAGACGGACCAGACTAGAAACAGTGGCGCAATATCAACTTTGGATACATATGCGTCAGCTGTCGTAGCAATGATGGGACGTTCGACTTACTCATGGGCCAGGAAAGGCTCATAAAGGTATGCAGGGGCGTAGCTAGCCAATTTGAATCTGCAGGCCCGGTTGACGACTTCGAGCACCGTTGGTGCGAGTATGCTAGGGGGGTCTGGGGGCATGCCGCACATGATGCACTCTGGCACCTTTCAAAACACCTTTTCTCGAAAATTCTGCAGGCCCGGGCCTGCAGTGCCTTAATGCAGCTACGCGCCTGGTATGTGATGTTACAGTATTGTAAACATTATTGAGATTCCATTCAGGTGTGATTAGTTTTAATTATTTAAATCAAGTATATGTATCAACTTACATATGTGGGCGTTATATTTATATTATTCCATCTTTAACGGGTCACTGTAGGATTTTCTTCAGAAAATAAATGAAAAATACAAATGTGTTTTTATCATGGCCCTGTGTATAGTGGTTTAATTGAAGATACATGACGATACTAGGACCGCTGGGATGTTTCTATTTTCACCAATATCGGTACATAAATATCACATTTTCTATCTTACTGAACGCAACAAGATAGGAAATCTGATAGTTATGTACCTCTATTGGTGCAAATAGAAATAACCCAGCAGTCCCAGTATCATCATATATCTGCAATGAAACCACTTTACACAGGGCCATGATAAAAACAAGTTTTTATTTTTACATTATTTTTTCCAAAAAAAAAATACATTGTACCTTAATTTACGCTTGTAGAAAATACTTTATCATTCTAAAGCCTGGTTTTGTGAGACACGTGCCGTGGGGGATTACATTCGTGTTGTCTATCTAATTAGTGGCAGTTAGCTACTGATGAAATGATGGGATTAAATAATCAATGCCCGGCACCCCATAGCGTAAACTATACGGTGGTCACTTCTGACCGCGTTAACAAATTTATGATGGGATTAAATAAATCCGATTAACACCCTGTGTATTCAGTGACCATCACGTGGTGGCCGATAATTACCTTAATGACATCTTGTATCTGGTGCCTAAAATCTGACACACAATTGCATGTTATATGTGTGTAGAACAGAACAGAACAGAACATACTCTTTATTTCGCAAAATCTCAGACCACGCAGTGGTACATGAGTGCATACAGGTACATGTACAAGCATATCTTGTATTGTCAACAACAACAAGACGGACGGCATGAATACATATAAATATGGTGAACAACCGATTTGATAAGAATATGTATGTATGATAGTGGTTGACAAAGCTGGTATATACTCAATACTGGTCGATAAGCATGCAATTAAATACAACTATCTGAGCACGTACCAAGTTCTCATAGACGTCTCGCAAGTAATGGATTATGGGTGAGGGTGAGATTGTGTGTTTGAGCGAGTTTGTTGGGAGAAATGTATTACACCTTTGTGGCATGGTACGGGAAACATGAATTAAACGGCAGATCAGTGTAGATACACAAGACAGTTTACTGGCTTACGTTTCTCAAGATCGGTTCGCTTGATTTCTATAATCAAGCTAACCCAAATGTTGTACTGATTCTTTATGTTAATGGTAGGAGACATGGGGCACACCCTCACATGCGGTCGAAACGCGAAAGTATGTGAGGGCATGGTAGGTCACCTGTACTTGGGGAATGTACATGATAGTGTTACAAGTGAACAAGCAAGTGATATGAATTTGATACCGGTATACAGACACAACATAATTCCTACATATACTAATGACTAACAGGCTATAAAATATCATTTGTTTCAATTTTGGAATACTGTTTAAGTAATAAGTGATACATTGCATGTACATGTATATACAATTTATAATGCTACTTGTCATTACTCAGTATTGAAAAACAGCATAATTTCAGCAATAAATAGGCTTAGCCGTTTTAAACTTAGTTCTGACTTGCTGGTAAAGAGTTCTTTATATTTGATCACATTTGGACGTATATAATAATATTTCTTTAGAAATTTCTTACGTGATTCTACAAAAGACGGGCAGACTAAAATATAGTGAAATTCATCTCCCAGGTCATTAGTATTACATAAATTACATTTACGATCTGAGTGGTTTATACCTGACCATCTCCCTGTTTCTATTGGTAATTTATGGTTAGCTGTTCTATAACGAACCATGTTTAAACACATCGATGTCGGTAAGATACTAAAATATGGCTCTATGTTTGTGTTATCCTTGAACAAAGTGTATAGTTTTCCCTTGTTAGACTCCGATGTTTGGGAATGCCATATAATACATATATATACTAAACACGTTTTCTCGACTCAACACAAATATGACATACTTTTCCAAAATACACATATAAAATGCAGTGAATATTTGTGTTATATTTGGATCTGGTTTTAGGCACCAGGGTCTATACAACATGTACTTAAACAGAAACTAGACAGTGGTCAGTTGCGGTGCAGTTTATAATTATTTTTCACACGTTGTCCGCCCTGTTCAATATGTTATGATACGTATTGAATTGCTTTATGCATAGGCTGATCTGGGATTGCGCTCTTCGAAAATATCATAATGTCCCTTTTCCCATGGACTATACAACATGTCCTTGAAAATAAACTGGACGGTGGTCAGTTGCCATGCATTTTATATATTTCACACGTCGTCCGCCCTATTTCATGAGCTTTATAATATTCATTACAGAATAAGGCTGATTCACTCCAACAGTTACAGAATTATTGACGGGGCCAGACCTCCCCAATAAAGAAGTTGACAGTTCAGATTTTCGTACGTCTTATTTTTGACAAATACTACTGTTAATACTATGAAATAATGTCATAGACATACACTATATTTGCCTTTAAAAAACTGCATTAGAAACTTCCCAATGTTACATAAGATGTCCTTGCACTATGTATCTCACTTGTCTCCTCATGTTTTGTCTTGTCTGTTGTAGACCTTCAGTAAATAAGGAACACCGAAACGATCGACAGGGTTAGGTGTGGCGAGATACCGACGAGGTCCAGGCATGATCCACGGAAGAAATAAAAGACTTCGTTGCTGATACATCATACTTTCTTACTTGCTTAAATAAAACGGTCTAACAGTGAATGCGGTTTTGTTTCAGATGACATGGATAGCAGAAGTATGATGTATGTGACAATACAATTTTAATTCAGTACAAACAACAAAGACGGCACAGCGTTGAAATAGATAAGTCTTACATTACACAGCCCCATCTCTCCAATCAATGCATATGGGAATTACGCTGAATTATTTATAAATACCGTACAGGTTTAGTGGCTCGATATATAAATTGTATTCGGTTCAGTCTGACGTGACAGTTTTCATAATAAGCAGTTAATCATAAAGGACAGCACCTACGCGTTTGTTTGTTGGCATTTTGAATTTGCTGTTGCGACTGTCCAATAAGATGGCGCGAGTAGGGTTCGGGCGGGACAAATAAAGGCCGAAACGACCCTTTAGGCTTATACATTACTTCGCGTTTATATGAAGGTACTTTAGATATCAATATCATTATTCAGTGCACTGTATTATGCTACATGGTTGCGGTATAACTGCACGTATTGGATATAAGAAGTCCATAATATTATATTTCTTATATTTAAGGGTGGGAAATGGCTCCAATACCTTCCATACATGGGAGTCCATAATAAAGGCAGGTTTATCATATACTGGGTAGCTGGGTTCGTTCTGATTATATGTATCTTTCTGAATATCAAGATACACACCACACACACGTAAACTCAGCTTCTTAATCATGTTAATTATGGAACATTGTACAACCACTTCCCAATCTTAAATATAATTATAAGGTAAGTATGTAAGTGACACATACGTGTCGATTGTGGTAAACAGTCACTAACTATTTGTAAAATACTAATATCATTGGAACAAGCATATTAGTACAATTCATAAGAAATTAGTGTGCGGGTTATGAGTGCGCGACACCTAGATCCGCGCATGCATCTTCAATACTGTTACGCTACTGCGTACGCAAGAATGATTGGCAGTATTACTTTTTGCTATTTGGGAATGTGCCTGTATATTTTAAATAAATAAAAAGTGTTGTAAACACAGAAATCGTCAAAGTGGTACACATGTATGGTGTCTGGTGTCATATTTCTGCCTAGTACTTGACAATTAAGTTATAACGTCATACATAAGTCGTGTTAATTTGCAATTTAATTTATTTTATTTACACAATTACATATCGTATCAATAGACTTGCTATTTGATGAAGACGACATAAATTGTGTGATGTAGTTACACGAAATGTATTAATAATTTATCTTTTGCACAAATTTAGTTTTGTTTTCTTCTAACATTAGGTCATTATGCCGATTTATTATTACATTAAAATCTCCTCTTCATCAGTTAGTACATCTAGTTTAATGAAACCATAGTTATGTAGTGAGCACGCATTGTAAGGTGGCTTAAGATAACTTACATGAAATGTTATGACGTTAAGCATGTTAAGTGCATGCACAAATATGCAACCATATTGAAGGCACTGTTTCAAATGATGTCGCAGATATCCAATATACAGTTTTTCGCTTCACACACAGTAAATGGCATATATAAACCAATATATTCACGTATTCAATGCTATCAGACACATGATATCCAAGAGACATACCTTGGCTTGGCATAATTTGCCATTTTAGTTATATTAATGTACTATAATGTAATAAAACATTGTGACATTATCCTACTGTGTAATTAATTTAAATAATATAAATAATGATCGATTCCGAAATATGTTACAACATTTAGTATTGAAAATTAACAGGGATTCCTAAGCGGTACTTAATTTTTTCTGTCTTACCAACACTTATAAATTACTGTTTTCATATACACCACATGTTTCAATGCTAATGTATGGTTTATATATGTGTTGTATATGTTTATGCTATGCTAGCCATGTATGTTTTTCTGTTTCATAATTTATAAAAGGCACACATACTGTAAATGTTTTCCATTAAGGTAAATCAGACTACATGACAACCGTGTACACCACATATGCACATTATTCCAATGGGAATTGTGTGAAAAATATTTATTTGGAAGACGTTCGATTAATTTCTGATAAGTTATTTTAAATATATCGTTATAGTGAACGAATTTAATATATTATGGTATTGAATCACATGGTTTCGTAACCATAATAAGTTATTTCTTAAGTCATTGTGACAGTAAATGTTATATAAATATCGGCCAAACCATACGGATTCTGATACAATGTAGTATATGTAGTGAAGATGACATCTGACTCGATTTTTAACTCCATTATTTCACTAAACAATAAATATAATTGCGGAAGTGACTGGAGAAATGTGCCTTATGTGTTTTGGCCACCAGTGTAGATCGAGATCAACCCGTGCATTTGCGCACAGTCTGTTCATGATCGACACTGTTGGTCAATTCATCACCTAAACAGCCGTCATGCTAGTAACAATCAATATAAATCGTTATCAGGCAATTGTGTGTGTTATTTGATCAGACGCTACACTTGCCACAAATATCATAAGCCCCATTTCTCCTTTCATAGTCAGATACAGGTCAGTGGAAAATATTGGCATACGACAACTCGGTCCGATCTGGAACAGTGTTGCCATATTTTAACGTAAATTACTTTTAAAATGTTGTATTAAACTTATTAATTATAACATACGTTGGAAAGGTTAACACTAAAGTGTGTATTTGCAAAGGATTAAAAATATACATTTAAAAAGTTACCGTTATAACTGGCATATAACGTACATGTTATGATATTTTACATTATATGGTATCCCTAGGACACGATTTATCTCGCTTAAAGCATGTATGCCTGATAGGGGGGGGGGGGGGGGGCAGCAAACCGGTGATACGGTGTACAAGGGGGCGAAAAACGGTGCACCGAGGATCGGAAAACGGTGTTCCGTGGGCGGAAAACGGTGTGCCGTGGGGCGGAAAACGACGGTGAAATCGTAAACGGTGTGAGGGTGGAAGGTGGGAGAGGAGGGGTGGAAGGTGGGAGATCCCCCTGCCCCCCCCCCTGATACAGAATTGAACCCATGATTCAAAACATCAATAACTTTTGTCAAAATTAAGTGAATGTATATACAGCATTATATTTATTTGCGGACGATCTGTAAAGAAGAGAGATAACTCTGGTTGAACAATACAAATGTATATAACACATTAGATTCCCTTGACTTTTCATGCCTATGTGGTACGGGGCGCCAATTGGGACATGGCTCAATTTTGTCAACAACATTCATTTTTGTACCCATAAACTTGACAAAAACAAAAGAAAATTAAATATATACTGATTTTGTCAACAAAATTCACTTTTGTGCCACAAAACTCAATTCTGTGTCACACAATTCACTGTTGTGCCACAAAACTCAATTCTGTGTCACAAAATTCAATTCTGTGTCACAAAATTCAATTCTGTGTCACAAAATTCAATTCTGCATACGTTTCGTATACGTATTTGCATACGTTTAGATTCTGTTGCCCAAATATGGCACACGCATGTAAGAAGGACTACCATTGGTCAGATACAGTATGACAAAAATGTGGCCTGAATAATATGTGTAAAAATATATCGGCAACACACATGATGGAACTTGGATGGAAAATAACATTTTGTGAATTGGTTGCCATGGAAACCGTTTATTGTAATTATGTATTGACTATGTACATGATGTACATACATTTAATAACGCTATCCCAATGTTGATTACTTGAAATAAAACGATGCTATTGTTAAAATGTTTATATAAACTAGTTGATATTTGGCCGCCCTGGCATCCGCATACATGATTAGTCACAATAAGATTCTTTACTTTAAGCATTTCAACCATAGCGGCCACAAAGACAATATCTGCAAACACTGTAGATCTAGATGAGCCGGCTGATAACGAGCCGTCTCATCAGTATCTGCAGCATGTGTCACTATTATTCATATGTAAAAAAAAATCCACATTTTGTCATAAATGAAACAGTAAAACAAAACCTAATGTAAGATATGTAATCTGATAAGTGTGTCTTGAGTAATTACAACCTAAATAAAA
The DNA here is from genome assembly GCA_029237695.1 of Conchocele bisecta. NCBI lineage: Eukaryota > Metazoa > Mollusca > Bivalvia > Lucinida > Thyasiridae > Conchocele > Conchocele bisecta. Next base: position 27,620,561 of record CM055275.1, on the reverse strand, counting down.
AATCTAGAGCACGTTAATATAACAAATAAACGGTACTCGAGTGGTCGTGAATCTTATAAGCTAAATATAAGTCACATATTACGTCACGTCGCAGAATGTCATTCGGAATCATTTGTAAACCATGGGATTCTATAGCCTGATACAAATTTATGTTTATGGAACATGTTCCATAAGTTTGCAGGAAAATACAGTAGAACTTCTATCGCTCGAACCGGCAACGGAATCGAGTTTGAGTTCGAGCGATGCATATAGTTCCAGGGAATGAAGTTTCAAAAATGTACTGTCACATTCAGTCAATAAAATCACTTATGTGAATATATGAGATGACCGATGTGACATGCCATTGTATATGCATTACATTTGGAGGGAGAAATGAAAAATAACAAATACAATTGTAAAGTTGCTGTTTTATTCAATATTTACATGTAATTATACGTCAAATAAACCGCTATGTTCCGCTTTGCGTCTATACATAATACTGATATTCCCAGTGTCTAAAAAATAGCACATAGCACAGTGGTTGGAATAAATATACAAACGGAAAATATAAACGAAACAATGTCAGTATACAATTATAAACACTATAAATTAACGCCTGAAGAATTGCATGATCTCGGTTTGTTTCTTATTGGCAATAGTCGCTCAACAGCCAATTAAACATTACATAAAATGAATTTTGTTCAAATCACTTAATTAGCGTGGACATCATAACGCCCGTAATTCACGCCGCTATTGATTGTGATTCGTGATTTAATGTCATCCCGCGTCAAGGGAAACTACTCAACGCGACCGCTCGCAATGGTGGAATTCGTACCTCGTCAGACAAACAGCTGATCACAGACTTACCAGATCGAGTTATTAGCGGTAATTACCACTGTTTGACCATCCACGGGACTAATCCACAGGTTCGACTGTTCGAGTAATTCATAGTTCGAGTTTAAGGTGTTTTATTACATGAATTATATAGGAAATTTGCCGTGACTGTCGAACCAGTTCGAGTTTTCCATGGTGTTCGAGCCAGACCTGTTCTAGTTATCGAAGTTCTACTGTACATACTACTCGTGTGATATCAATCAGTCAATCTGCGCAATGCGGTCAAAATATACATAATAACATTGTAGGCTGCATTTGGTGGTGTGAGTGCTAAGTTTGTGACCATTATCTTGGGGAAAGGGGTGGTGGGGGTCATGGATTTGCTGTATCACAATAGAGGATCATCAGATGAATGCATGTATGAAATATCAAGGCGTTCCTTGTAAAGAAACAGAAGTTATAACGGAATGAATGCATGTATGAAATATGAAAGCGTTCAAAGTGTAAAGAAACAGAAGTTACACAACATTTACCCCAACGTATAGTTTATGAACATGCTATGTTTGTGACCTTGACCTTTGGGTAAGGGGTGGGTTATGGATTTACTACATCATGATAGAGGGTCATCTGAGGAATGCATGTATGAAATATTTATTTATGAATGTGCTAAGTTTGTGACCTTGACCATGGGGTAAGGGGTGGGTCATGGATTTGCTACAGCACGATAGAGTATCATCAGATGAATGCGTGTATGAAAGATCAAGGTGTTCCATGAAAGGCAACAGATGTTATAAGACATTTACCCCAACGTTAAGTTTATGAATGTGCTAAGTTTGTGACCGTGACCTTGGGGAAAGGGATGGGGGTGGGTCATGGATTTGCTATAGCACGATAGAGTATCATCAGATGAATGCATGTATAAAATATCAAGGCGTTCCCTGTAAATAAACAGAAGTTATAAAAAGACATTTACTCCAACGTTAAGTTTATGATGTTGATCTTGGGGAAAGGGGTACGGTGGGTCATGGATTTGCTGTAGCACAATAGAGGATCATCAGATGAATGCATGTATGAAATATTAAAATATTAAGGCGTTCCATGTAAAGAAACAGAAGTTACACAACATTTACCCCGAAGTTAAGTTCATGAACATGCTAAGTTTGTGATCTTGACCTTGGGGGTAAGGAATGGGCGGTGGGTCATGGATTTGCTACAGCATGATAGAGTGTCATCTGAGGAATGTATGTATGAAATATCAAGGCGTTCCATGAAAGGAAACATATGTTGTAAGACATTTACCCCAACGTTAAGTTTATGAATGTGCTAGGTTTGTGACCTTGACCTTGGGGTAAGGGCAGGGTGGTGGGTCATGCATTTGCTACAGCATGATAGAGGGTCATCTGAGGAATGCATGTATGAAATAACAATGCGTTCCATGAAAGGAAACAGAAGTTTTAAGACATTTACCCCCAACGTTAAGTTTGTGGACGCCGACGAGACGCCGACGACGCCGGGGTTATGCCATAAATATGTCATAGGCGAGCTAAAAATGGGACCTCTTGTCAAAAATAAAAACAACATAATTTATTATTTTCCGATAACCTCCGAATGGAAGCATTATACATTGCACATTATTTTAAAGTCACATATTTTCTTAAATAGTCGACTATATAATGTTTATCAAAATATTTTGACAGTCCTACATGTATGTGGCGTCAATGTTGTAGCAGTGAACTGGATGTTATGAGCCGGACGACTAGAGGTCGCGCGAGCCCAATTCACTCGAAACTTCACATGTGTCTTTAACATCATCCATAGTTTCATTCTATGCCCAACCCGTGCGGCCCCCGTGTCCAATGTCAAGGTCAAATTGACCTTCACTTTTGTTTGTGGATTTAGGTTAAAGTTTTTAACAACACTATAACTGTGAAACAGCTTTGCTATTTCACTCGAAATTTCACATGTGTGTTTATCATCATTCATATTTCATTCTGTACCCAACCTGTGCGGCCCCTGTGCCCCAATGGCAAGGTCAATTTACTTTTTCTTTTTTTTTGATCCCACATTTTATATCAATAATATATTTACTACTACTCCTACTACTTTTACTATATTCTATGTAGCAGTATAGAGGGAGTCAAAATGATACCACCAACGTTTGTAACATTATTGAGCTGTATTGTAGCTCCCACCACCAACCAAAATTTGGTGGTGGTATTGAATGATAAAAAGTGGTCTTGTAGTCCCAATTATATAAAACAGAAAAAAACAATACCAATTATACCACTATTTTTAGAGAAAATGGATAATAAAATACAATGGGAATTGAAAGTTTATAATGACTGTGTTGAAGAAGTTTTCGAAGAATACGGGGGTTATAATCCTATATATAAATTCTATAAATTGAAAACACTAGTCGATATCGAATACATGAAATATCAGCGTAATTTATTACGCTCCGATAAAAACGTTGCATTTACAATATTATACCGGCAATTATGCGAACTATGCAAGAGGCAAATACAAACATTAAGACGGATAATGCGTATCGGATATGAAACTAAGGTGTATTATATACAATTGTTAAAACCCAACGATTCGTTTACGAACATACATTTCTACGATATTGTTTATAAAGATATTGAAAAATTATTATTGAACAAGCACAACGAAAAATAGCAAAAGCCTCCACTCGTGCACACCCCCGGCGACTGGGTAGATTTCTTAGCCGGCACCCAGTCACTGGGGTGTTGGACCTTTCTTTAAGTCCGTGCATCTGTTGGCTCACAGTCTAGTTTTAAAGGGTCGCCTTTAACCTCATTGCCAATTCCTCTCCGAAACGAATTGAGAGAAACCAGCGAAGTAAGGCGAGCCTATTTTGTGAATTTGGTTTCCGAAATTGCAAGCTCTTAGGCAGAAATCTTTTAGGCCGGCACCTTTGAGCTATGCAATTCCATCACCAAATTCACATATTTAGAGACTGCTACCATTAAACATACGAGACGGACGTCATACCGGATCAACAACATGGCATGCACGAGATGAGACCAATTGTTGAACGGCAAACAAACGTATATATACTCATCAGTTTCCTATGCAACATACAAATGGTTTGCAAATTATAATTATTTATAAACACTTAGAGAGGTTCACGAATTTCCGGGATGGTTCGTTATTTAATTAATTTTGAAAAAATTATTAATAATTTAAAGCTGAACACCCCCTATTATTACAAAATTAATTAAAAAATTAATAAAATAATAATTAATATAAGAAAAAAAAACAACAAAAAAACACAACTATTTCCACCAACAAAGTTAGGTTTTGCCGGCGCGATTTCGAGCCTCGGTGGGACCTAAATTGTTTTTTTTTTTTTTTTACTGATTTAAATTGTTTACTGCACCAATATAATTAATTTTATAATTAATTTTCTTAAAATTAATTATAAAATTAATTATTTAATAAAAATTATAAAATATCACAATTTCGGGATGGTGGTGCTGTAACATTTCCTCCGACTTTATCTCCAAGTTTTACGCAGATTGGGTGAAATTGGAACAGTAGAGGGAACTAGTGTCACAACCCACAAGGAGGAGAAATTAGGGCTCGTCGTCGCCCTCATGGCGATAGGACTACTCGCGCTTTGGTTTTAGGAACTTCCAATCTCTATTGGTGGCGAAGAATAGTAGAAGACCGGCGATCGCCACGATTAAAGCTCAAGTATTTTTGGCTAGCCATCCGGCTGTTTTTGATAATATAGATAACAAGTAAGAAACGATACTTCCGATCAACCCAGGCAGTGCGGCAGCCGCCTTTTCGGCTAATTTAGCCAGGACATTGGCTAAGGCTTTTAGTTGTTTTTTTACCCACTCCTTAGCACCACCGGATGATGGCGCGGGTCTGGCACGGGTGCTGGCGTGGGTGCAGTTGCACCACCAGTGAAAGCTAGAACTATGGTTGATATAATCATGCCGACAGCTGCGAGGATGCTTGCTATCGTGACGCCCTGCTCTCTGAACAGAGTGCGAAGACGCTCACCGAGTGTCGTCTCCTCGTGCAGAACCCTCGAGATTGTTTCGCGGATCCGACTTATTTGGGTGCGGAGAGCCTCACCGCAAGCCGATGCAGCCTCCAAGCGAGCTGCTTTCATCCCCCAACGACCACAGGTGTTCGGTGATTCGCTCGGTAGATTCTCTATCGTCACGGGCTTCATCCAGTTTTCTTTCTTCTAGCGTGATATGTTCATCCAGCGCCGTGAGTTTGGAGAGGTTAAGGACCAGTTCGCCCGGGACTGTTTGCAAAGCCTTATCGAGTCCCCGGAGTTCGCGAAGAGGTAACGGTGGGTCATCGTTAGACCCATGGTCGAGGTTGAGTATTTCGTCTATTTCGCTGAACGTGGTCTCCACCGTGGGAATAGCGTCGGTGGCTACACGAGGGGGGACCTCGTTGAGCTCGACAGTTTCTATTTCGGCGGCCGTCTTCGCCATCGTTTCGTCGGTAGAATGTAGGGTCTCTACAGCGCGGGTTGGCATAATTGTTTTACCATGAATCCAATCCGCGAATCCTAGTTCGCTCCTTATGATTTGGTCACCGCCCCGACTTCAGTGCTAGGGGTTTTCCGGTCCTCATGTTGACGATTGGGACATTTTATGCTTTTAGTCGCAACCTGCCCTTCAGATCCAATTCGAACTTGGAGTAGTCGCGGCCAACAGATGGGAGCTCACCTTTTTCTGCCAAACTGTTGTAGTAGTCGTCTACAGTTGACTTGACTAATTCCTGGCTTAGACTAATGGTGTTGGTAGCTCCACCTATTTCCCCCAATTGCGATTGGATTGGAACTGGAGTCTCTATGAAGGGTGTTTCGGCGATGGTCGTGAGGGAATCCTCGATGTCATAATCATCACCATCGAGGTAATCATCTCTGCCGATTTCATCCATGTCAATATCGTAATCAGCCATCTTTATAATTATGTATTAAAGACAAAACCAAACGGGTTTAATAGAGATATTTAGTTTCACTGAAAATATGTCTTCGAGTCAATACGGTCGCAAACTCAATCCATACCGCAGACTGCGCGAGCCCCTCGGGCAAAAGGCGTGAGACAGAGTGTCGTTATTACGAACAACCCATCGACGATCGACCAGAACCAGCAGCTCTTAGTCCGCTTCACCAACCTCGGAGCTAGCGACGTCATAGTGCCGGGGACTGTTCGCCTCGCTTTCATTATTTCGCTGACGTCGACGGACGCAGACCGAACCGTTGTTCAGAACCTGGGTCGCGCCATCGTCAAGACGACCATGATAACGATTTCTGGTAATGAGGTGATGTCGATCGATGACAGCGACGTCTATCATTGTTATCAGGACCTGTGGAAGACGGCGCAAGAACGCGAAAACGCCGCCTATCAGGGTATTGACACCAGCAAAAATAAGAACGTATCCAAACTTAGAATCGGGGCTGGTAACAAGGCAGATAACAACGCGAGTGACAACGCGGCCGCTTACGGAAACCGCTTCTACATCCCGCTCGACTTTGAGTTGCTGGAGAGTCACATGCCCTACTATCAGAATGCTTTGGCGGACCGCCTCGAATACGAACTAACGTTCAACGACTACGGCCGAGCTCTCATAGCCACCGACATGTTATCGACGTATACGATCGACAATGTTTCGCTGGAGTACGACATGGTCACGATGCCCGAACTCACGCGATTAATCAGATCCAAGTATGCCGGGCGCGTTGCTATACTTTACGACCGAGTTCTTCGCCACCGCAAGATGATGAAAGACAAAAGCGACACATTGTGGAATATTAACGTCAACGTACCCGCCCGCTCGATGAAAGGTATACTGATGTTGTTTGAGGATGCTCGGTTCGCGCTCGGTGCTAGAAAAACCGACAAATTCTATAACCCCAAAATCACAAAGGTAGAGTTGACGATTGAGGGAGTCCCCAATCAACTCTACAGCGCGGGTCTTCGCGCGCACCAGCAGTGGGATGAACTCAGAAAGCAGTTTGCTGCCGGCCCTAAGCGCTCCCCGGAGGTTGCCGCGGTTGCCAAAGACCTGCAGCTCTCGGACGTCTCCCTCGCGGAGTTCCTGACTACCAAATACGCGTTATGGCTGGACATGCGAGCCAGTGACGACGACCAAATGCACGGTAGTGGGCGCCAAGTTGAGAACGCTAGTGAGGGTGTGATGATCCAAATAACCGAAGAGGCGGATGGAGATGGGCCATTGAACGTGTACTTATATATAATTACAGACGCACAACTCAACATCGAAGATGGTCGATACGTCTCAGCACTCTACTGATTTAATAAATCAACACCAATTCACGATTGGATATTTAACTCTACCTTCAAACTTTAAAGTTTGTGATGCCCAATCTGCCATAATATGTGGGCAGACAGGATGTGGAGGGAAAAAAAACGGTTTTCATCCTCGACTTACTCGAGGGGTCCTACCGCAATGTCTTTCGACACATTGTGATCCTGTGTCCCACTGTGTGACACAACGATACTTATCAGAGACGCCCGTGGATATGGACCGACCCTGAGGTATACGTTATTGACCCCGGTGATAGGCTTCACGATTGGCTGCGTGGTTTATACCAAATATTCCAGGGCGAGCCCACCCTATACGTGATTGACGACTGCTCGGCCAAGGCGGCGATGACCAAAAAGAAGGACATGCTCTCCGAGCTCGCATTTTCTGGCGGCCATGCGGGGCAAAGCGTATGGATCTCCACTCAGAAGTACAACGCCGTCCTCAAGGATCTGCGCGAGCAAACGAAATGGGTCGCCCTCTTTCACTGCAAGGACCGAGACTCATTCGATGACTGTCTTCGAGAGAACGACGTTATCCCAACGCGCGAGGAGCGCCTGGAGGTTCGACAGATACTTTCGGAAACTAAGCACACCAAGCTTCTGCTAAAGACTGATCAACCCACAAATTATGAAGTTATCAATTAATTAATTTTAAGAAAATTGCAAAGTAATAAGCAATTGCTGAACAACTAATTTTAAGAAAATTAACAAATACTAATGTTAACAATTTGGTGCTCCGCTGCGAGCTTTGTCGCGAGCATAACGGTGATCATAAGTATCGGGTGGTGCTCTTGGCAATATGTTAGACTTATGAGACTTGTCAGAATAGTTAAATTAATTTTAAGAAAATTAGCAATAATGAACTGCGACGAACTTCTCGATCAGTTAATGGAAGAAACCTCAACTCCGTTGAAGCCGACTGCCGACACGACTGCCGACACGGTCCTGAAAGAGCAATCGGGGATTGCAACGGCTGCCGGCACGGTCCTGAATGAAAATGACAACGTGGCGCGACGCGAGCGGCTAGCTGCGCTGGTTGCTGGGGGACAATCAGCGCATTATCTCGGTAGGCGTCTCTCAGTTTGTCAGGTGGATAAGATGTCAGATGCGGAGGTCGATAAAATGTATGCGCGATACTAATCTAGGTTAGGTGCAGAGATGACAAATACTCTTGGATCGACGGCTATTCATTTGTACGCTACCACTGTTAGTATACTTCTCCCTATACCAAACACCGCGGGTTGATTCACGATCTAGAGACGACCCTTTTATAGGACACACTCTTAGAACAGCCTGCTGCTCAATTTATCACAAGTTTGGAATGTACTTAGCTCCGCTGACAACCGCGTTGACCACGGGTAAACACTGTCAATTTGGGCATATATGCCCACGAACTATAAGCTCAGAAAATGATGACACAAGACACACCTGCGAGAGTGACGGAACCCTCAACTCTCAATCGAGATTGGATGAACCCGATTGCTCCAACCCAATCGAAATTGGAGTTGAACCCGATTGCACGATATAAAAACCCAAAAAGACAGGCAGCTGGGCGGGCAGCGGCTGCCGGCCGAAAAGTTAAACAAGATAAAATACTCGCCGAGCTTCGAGAGGCCAAACAGTCGTTGCAATCCCCGATTCCTGTTGAAACAGCAAAACACCCGGTGGCAGCTGTTTCTCCCCCAATCCTTCCAATCGCCATTGTATTTGAACAGGAAGAGCAATCCCCGATTGCTATAGCTCCTACCCCCTATTACCTCAACATTGTTGAACCTTATTGGAAGATCGTCCTGTGGGTTGTTGATGGTGGTCTGGTAGTTGTGGGCACCCTGTGTGTGATGAAATACCCCCTATTACACCAATCCAGATTGGAAAAACAACCCGCATCAATTCACGAATTGCAGTTGGAGGCGGTTCCGAAGAAAGTTACGAAACCAATTGCGCCCCATTGATCGCGCCCCATTTTATATGCAATAATTATAGCTATCAACAATGGCTGAAAACGATGGTAAAATGATAGTGAATGCGCTTTATAATGGCGTGGTGATATCGGTTTTCAGTATCGGGTATGCTCAACTATTTAAGATGATCTTAGGAAGGCCCACTCCCAAATAGGAATTTACTGTGAAAGACGCCTGGCTCGTGGCCGGAGATATAGCGGCCGCAGTTGCGACTCGAGATAATCTAATTAAAGCTGGAATTCTACCCTCTAATATATGGAAATAATGGCTTAGATCGCAGTAATAGTAGGTGGTGCAGTCGTGAGCGCTGTGGCATTCGGCGGTAGCAACTATTTATTCTTGTTAATAGGAAAATCGGACGTGGATGAGGAGCGCAAGCGTCACGATTTAGCTGCAGAACAACTCAAGAGCGCAGACGCAGCATGGTCTAAAAAACTAACCGCCCATCTGGACTGGGTCAACGAAGAGCTTCGCCACGAGAATCACGCCGCGCAAACTTTCCAGAACGTTGAAGAAGCCAACCGCGAGTACGCGCTGGCATATCCGCAGAAAAGTCTCGCGCCGCCACATACCGAGCCCCAACTTTCAGATTTCTACGTACCGTCAGAGGCCCAAAAAGACCGCGAGATCGCGTCCATCGTCGTGGGAATGGGTGTGGTGGGTATCGTCGGCTACTATATTCAATCGACATTGAAATAAGCAATAATTATTTTAATTTTTTTTAAATATATATATATATATATAGAACGATGTTAGTTGACGAACTTTATTTGCTATGATCGATGTAGGCTACACTGCCCTTAAACACCGTTTTGCTGGTGCAAAGGGTATGATTCGTCTGGCCCAAGATTCTCCCGAGACGTGGCGCGAGGACGAAAAAGCGGCCACCCTTTTCGCAAAGCGGATGTTAGATTCCTCCACCAATCCTGGGGAATTGGACTCACAATCGAGATTGGATTAATTAGATTTTCCCAAGTTCCTTCAGAACTTAACCCCCAATCAAAATTGTACTTCCAACAAAGGTTTATTATTAACGACGCAGTTACCGGACGATCTGGCGAGGGCATGTTGGAGATTGTCCGATCTATTAGAATACTTCGCATACGATGAAAGCGCGCAAACTTAATACCAAACTATCGGTTCGCCTAGTGCGTAAGCTAGCGAACACATACTATAGCCCCTGCGGCTACTGGAAGGGACTCGCGGCCATCAAGAACCTCGCGGCGGCGACCAAGGTTTCAGAAAACGCTGTCAAGGAATGGCTCAAGAAGCAGGCTATCTGGCAGATCTATTTACCCGCGCCTCACAGTATTCCGCACCCGAAATTCGACGTGCTGGTGCCGAACCAAGTTCACCAAGCTGACCTCCTGTTTCTCCCTCACGATCGCGTCGGTCGCAAGACGTACAAGTACGCACCGACAATCGTTGACGTAGCGAGTCGTTATAAGGGCGCTGAGCCGTTGGCCACTAAATAATCTAAGGAGGTGGCCGAGGCTCTTTCCCGAATATATAAGAGGAGTCCTCTCAAATGGCATAATCTTCTCCAGGTCGATCCCGGCCGCGAGTTCATGGGCGCGGTCTCTCATCTATTGGCTAAACACAAAGTTTCTATCAGACGCGGCCGCGTCAACATCCACCGGGACCAAGGGATCGTGAAGCGGTTCAATCGAACCCTGGCTGAGAGACTGTTCGGTCACCAATATGCCAAAGAACTTGTAGACCCTCATTCTCGATCGACCGAGTGGGTGACCAGGCTACCCTCCGTGGTCTCTGCACTTAACGGCGAGGTGACTAGATTGATCGGTAAGAAACCCGTAGATGCTATCAAGGCAAAAACGGTGTGGCACAAACCATCCGCCGTCTCGCGCGGGCGCCCCGTTGGTTTAGCGGAGAAACGCCTTGCATCGGATGTTGCCGTCCGGTACCTCTATCAACCGGGAGAGCTCGAAGGTGGTCGCCGCCGTGCGACTGATCCCGTGTGGTCTCTGCATGTATATCATCTAGATCGATCTATTACCAAATCCGATGAGCCCGTGCTCTACTATTTGCATGATGGTCCATCTCGCGGGTTTGTTCGCGAAGAACTTCTTATGGTGCCTTCTGACACCCAGCTACCCCCGGATCGTCAGAGTCTTTAGATTGATTTATTAATAAATCGTTAGATTTAGTAGAGAGGTTCTGTATGTATTCCGTCTGGTAACACGCGTCTTTTATCGTAGTACGACGAGAGTCCTAATTTGTGTTGACAGTACGTTTTCATAACACCGTCTCTCATTTTAAATCCTCTATTTTGTGCTACATCTATAATGTGTTTTCCATCTTCTGTAGTTTCACTTAGTACTCGTTTATATCTATCCCAATTTAAATTGTTAGTTCTCTTGGACATTCCTTTCGCAGAGATTTTATTTATGGAATTGAATTTTTCTACAAAATAACACTTACTAGATAACGCTATCGCCCTATCTCCGCTAAATTCTAGTTTGAAAAGCCCGGGCTCTCTTTCACTCCATTTATCCCAAGCCAACCATTTATTTTTTTCTTTTTCAAACTCGTAGAGTAAGTTAGGTCTAATCAATTCCTCTATTGTTTTTCCACTAACTCCTATATACATACTATCCGTGTCCATCTGTATTAATTCAAAGTCTTCTCTTTTTACGTATTTGTCTAGAAATTCGCAGTAATATTCCAACATTCTCAATTTAGCTAGTTGATAAACCGCTATTCCGCAGTGGAAGGGTCTCTTTACTGCACACCGGGGTTTTCGGGAAGATATTTCGTACGAATCTCCTATCTCTTCCAAATCATCAAAATACGCGGATCTTAATGCTTTGTCAACACAGGTTTCGTCTTGTGTATATGTCGTATTTAAATGTCTCTCTGTTGCCTCTATCATTTTTCCACAACACGAGTTTCCTAATAATTTCATTATATCCGCTATTGGTTTCTTATTTGGTTCTCCGCTACTGGTTTCTTATTGGTTCTACATCGCCTGTTCGTCTTGCGGCTGTAACTTCTTTTGCGAACCATTCGAATGGTTTTCCACTAATATAATCTATAACACGATGAACTCCAGTTATTTCTAGGCCGTGTTTTAAATACCATTTCAAAAACGGTGCGTACAGCAATACTTTAGTGGCGGTCATAGATCCCACCAATTTTATTCCATTTCCTCTAGTTTTGCCAGTATCTTCCAAATATTTTATCATGTGTTCTGGAACCTCATCAAAATCTACTTCTCTGTTTATAAAAAGTGGAGACATTTCAGAAAACTTATCCACCAAGTTGCGGGGAACTTCTATATCCACCTCCGCAAACCCAAACCAGTCTCCGGATAAAATCCTTTTACTAAACTTTTTAATAAGTTTAGGGTTTTGTGGGGAATCTATATGATGTATAGTTTCTTTTCCACACGGCATATCTTTAGTTAACGTAGATAAAGATAACGCATTTGCATCGTACCCCAAAACAGCCTTGCAAGGTTTGGAACCCACCTAATATTTGAAACACCGGCTTCTGCATATCGTGTAAATACTATTGATGGACCGCCAACTAGAGCGTCTTCCATCATTTCGTATGTTTCTTATTTTGGTGTATATAGAGCATCCTCCGGTATACTCGTATTGGAAGATTTTTGTTCTTTAATGGTTCCTCTCAATAAATATTGTATAGCTACTCCAGGTAGTGTTACCGCATCTTTGAAAATATCCACACCTTTGTGTTTATAAAATTCACACATTTTCCCCCACGGCTTCTAGGAACGGTGCTACATCTAAATCGTTATAATATTTCAACCAATCTCTGAAAATGTTCATATTCTTTTCTTCGAAAATTCTACGACATTTACTTAATTCTGTTTCATCTATTAACATTTTCCCCGATAGTTTGGAATACCAATTCTCTATATCCGGTAGTCCTGGATAATCCAGTTTGTCTGGAGAATCAAACCACTCGTAAGGAAAGAAAGATTTCTGTCCTTTGCAGTCGGTCCTAGGTAAAGTATTACATCAAGAAATCTAAACCGCAATAAATATTGTTGTGTTTGCAAGTTTTCCGACCATTACTTTCTTTGTTGTTGATTCCAGTTCGCCTACTAGGTATTTCTTTTTTAAGTTTATTTCGTACTTACTACTGTTAAAACCTATAACCGGTACTTGCTCTATCCACTGTTCGATCTTGGCGATTTGGTTTTTACGTAAATGTTCCGTATTAAACCCATATCTTAACCATACTTCTTCTCTTATAGATTTTCCTTTAACTTTCAAATCTTCTACGAATTTTTCTATAAGTTTTGCAGGATCTTTATCACAAATATGAGTTACTGTTCCTGAGAAATTATCTCCTATACTAACACTTACCGGAACGTGCTCGGCCTCGTATTCTAAACTATTACCTAGCGTTTTAAATTCTGGGTTGAGATACGCCTCAAAATCATATACTATCTGATATGGATAAAGAGTAGTGTCGCAACCGATCTTTATGTCTTTACCCGTTCTTTGGAATTCGCATTCCCACATAACCACTAGGTTGAATTATTTGCTTCTAATACATTTATCTCTTCTCATAGTGGATGCGCGTTCTTCTTTTCTATGCTTTGCATGAATCTCGCACCCGTGCCAGTAACAGCCGTGATATTGATATACGGTATTGGTTTCTGGACAGTATCCATCTACTGGAGCTCCTAAAATCCATCTTTCACCCCCGTGTCCGCACTGTTCGTTGTCAATGTGAATTCCATCCTGCTTTCCCACAGAGTACATCCAATCGATCGCCCCATAACTGTTAGAACCTTTTGGGTAGAAACGCTTTCTCAAACGACGAACGCGGGCGCTCTAAATAATTACCATCACATATTACTTTTGTCTCACCTTTCATACATTTTGGTCCGTGTCTCTTCATATTACTCGCTTTCGTGAATTTCTGTTTGCAATTATCGCAGGCGTAAAATTTAGATAGGTTTTTAAGGTTTTTTATCAGAAATGCGTAATTATTAAACAGTCCTATTGTCATTGGTTTATTAACTATTGCCTTATAGTGCGCTGGTACTTTTTTCAACCACCATACGTCACATTCGATGGGTTGATATACTTCTATAACGATTTTAAAAAACTCTTGAACCTTTTTCAGATCTGAAAAAGGAATTGGTGAAACCACATTACTACCGAAATATTGCTTACTAAGTTCTTTCGCTTTTTCTGTACATCTATCAGGTCTTTTACCTGTCATATGCATAGCTAGACACATGAACAGACAAAGGTCGTCATTATACTTATCTAAAGAATACATACCTTTTCTATTCCTCATCCATTCTGGAAGTTCTCCTCCTGTTGCTTCTTTGGATTGTAGTCCCAAATCTATTCCCCTACTACCCTGTATTAGCTTTACAAAAACCTCTACCCATCTTACAAACTTCCACTTTGTATTTCGTCTGTCTATTTTATCAGACATTATTCGTGTTTACTCCTTTTCTGACAGCCTTTTTTAACTGTTTTCATTGATGATAGTGGTTCGCTACCACCGATATTTTTGTGAAATATTATAGTTATAGGTTTTCCATTTTTAGTTTCCTCCTTATGTTCTATCTTGTAAGAATATGAATATCTCAAATAACAATTGGTTGTTAGATACGGAGCGAGTTTATCGGACATGCGTTCAGACTCGTTAATGTCAATGTTTTTACGAAAGGATAATGTAACTACCCGTCTTCCCTTTTCTACCTTTTCCAATGTTTCATCATGAGCCCCCAATATTTCTTCACCTTCTGCCACTATCGCGCGAACGATATATTTGTTCTTATTCTCCAAATTATTTGGTATTGGGTCTGGAATTGGTGCTTGAAGGTTTTATTACTTCCTCTGCTAGTGAGAGGTCTTTAAAGGCTCCTCGTTTGTGGGCTCGGATAAATCGATTCATAAATGCCTCATTCTTTGTGGCGTTTATCAGCTTTGTCAATCCCCTAACTCTCAACTGTTTACTATAAGTAATCCCTAGAGATTTGGCTTCTCTTCTCAAACTTTAGATTTCTGGCGTTATCATATTTTCTGTATATATAGCCTATGAAATTTATCTGTTCAATTGTACCCATTTTAACTTATGTATTTATGACACCAATTGAAATGTATATCTCATTGTATAAATGGAGTGTGTTACATGTTGTGAAACTTTTGCACGACCGGTCAACCGGCGAAGGCATCTAGCAAAGAAATCTCCTTGTGTCGCCCCACAATTTCAATGCCCCAGATGCCCTTGTAAATTTGTTAGTGCCCAATCTCTTTGTAGACATAAGAAACTGCGCTGTCGGGTGGCTAAAGGGGAACGTGGTATACTAGAGCTGGTAGAATTAGTTGCTGATCTGCGGAATAAATTAGCTATATTGGAGGAGGAAAATAGGGTGTTGGAATATAAACTATCGCGCGCGGACGCATTTTAATTGCATTAATGATTTCTACTCTTTTTTTTTTCAAAAGTCAATTTCCAATAATAATTGGGACTACAAGACCACTTTTTATCATTCAAAATTTGGTGGTGGGAGCTACAATACAGCTCAATAACGTTACAAACGTTGGTGGTATCATTTTGACTCCCTCTATACTACTTATGTTTTCTTTGTCATAACTTAGGAATAGGTGATGAGAATAATTTTATAAATAATTTGTTGCAATTTTTGTTATGTTTGGATATTTTTGTTGGTTTAATTTATTTCAATACGTGTCCTTTGTATGTACATGTATATGAAACGTGCAGTGGAAGCTGGAGTGCATACACTGTCATGAACGTTTCAAAAAATGAAAAACAGGTAGCTATGCTAGATATTCGCTGAAGAGAAATAGAGACTAGTAGGTTAGTACCGTGAATGGGAAAACATATCTGGCAAGGCTTAGGAAACGGGATGGGCGAGGTTCTGCCGAGCACATCCCGTTTCCGTGCCGCGCCGCGCCAGATAGTTTTCTACTGTCAGTGCTCTGTTTCTCGGCTATATATGATGTATTGTCATATTTTTGTGACAGTAATCTTTCAGCAATTTCCAATTGGTAAGTGAACCTATGTACCTTTGCCAAAGGTGTAAAACAAGTGTAGCAAATAGACAATGAACCACAGTCAAGTTCAACATCATATATTCGTGATAGACGTTCTCCAATTGAAACGGAAGTAGTTGTATTAATATTTATCCCGTCAACACAGTTCGTATTTGCCGTGAAACACGGTGCCGTGAAACATTTTTGGTATCTTGTTAATACGACCTAATCACTGCGTATGAATATGTGCGGTGGCTGGGGTTATTTTATTTTGGATTTTAAAGCCATTTGTAGGTGTTGACGGAATAAATAGAATAGTAGGTTAGTGCCGTGAATGGGAAATATATGTGCTCGGCAGAACCTCGCCCATCCCGTTTCCTAAGCCTTGCCAGATATTTTTTCCATTCACGGTACTTACGGGGCGCCATGCAGGACAGGTTAATTATGTGTACAAAATTGAGTTTTGTAAAACTAAAAATCACAAAATTCAATTATGTGTCACAAAATTCAATTCTGTGTCAAAAAATTCAATTCTGTCAATTCTGTGTCACAAAATTCAATTCTGTGTCACAAAATTCAATTCTGTGTCACTAAATTCAATTCTGCATACGTTTCGTATACAAAATTCATTTTCGTTATAAGGGATTCAATTTTGTAAGACAGAATTGAGTTTTGTGAAGAAAATTCAGTTTTGTGGACAGAATTCATTTTTGTCCACAAAAATTAGTTTGCGTAGGATAGTCTATGTCATCTCTACGTTGATTGGTTGAGATCGGTCTTAGTCCATTTTACTAGATGGTGGAGTACACTTGCAGGTTTAAATATTTCAATGCGAAAATATAACCCAATATATCAATATTATACTTCTTTATGGACAGTTATTTTGGTTAAATATTAAGATTACAAATGAGTGGTCACACCATATAAGCATATATACTTTGAAGGAGAAATAAGAAAAATATTCAGAATTTTCCCTCAATTATGTAAACAGGTCAAACATAAAGTAGCCGGGACATAGCTAGACCTGAGAGCATGCCCATATATAGTGAATACCAGGCTAGTGTATTTTGATATCAAGTTTATCAGGCAAGGCTAGGAAACGCGTAGGAATTCCGAGGCTTGCCGAGGAATTCCTACCGTTTCCGAGCCGAGCCTGATAAACTTGATATTAAAATACACTAGCCTGGTATTCTATTTATCAGGTAACGTTTTATGCTCGAAAATGACATCAGATGACGTCGTATTCTAACAGTAGATCTAATCTTGTGAAACAAATGGTATTGGATCTGTGTCTACTAGTTGTGAAGTTACGTGTTCGCAACTATGTGTCTACATGCATTATTTACAGTATACACCATCTTAGTATCCATGGTATCTACACAAATACTACAAATGGTTTCCTCAAATGGCCCAATACACACATTCTGTTTATAAACACAGACAGCAGTCAGAACACAGGTCACTGCGCGTGTATTATTGATTTAACTGGGGCAGATGTACCTTGCGATACACAATAAATGAGGTCAGTACTCGCGGGAGATCTACATGTACATGAATTATGTGTACAATTTATACGAATGGGTTTGTCAACGTTTCACTGTTTGGAGATAGTTGAAGCAAAATGGCAGAATGAGAAATGAATCATCGGCAAAATGAGAAATGAATCATCGACATTAAATGTGTAGATCGGCGACCGTGACCCATTTCTCCAGTGCAGTTTCTAACCAATGGTAGTCCTTCTTACATGCGTGTGCAGAATTGACAGAATTGAATTTTGTGACACAGAATTGAATTTTGTTACACAGAATTGAATTTTGTGGCACAAAAGTGAATTTTGTGACACAGAATTGAATTTTGTGACACAGAATTGAATTGCAGTGCATTCACAAAAGTGAATTTTGTTACAGAATTAAATTTTGTTACAGAATTGAATTTTGTTACACAGAATTGAATTTTGTGGCACAAAAGTGAATTTTGTGACACAGAATTGAATTTTGTGGCACAAAAATGAATTTTGTTGACAAAATTGAGCCATGTCCCACTTGGCGCCGCGTAGTACTAACCTACTATTCTCTATTTCCCTTCAGCGAATATCTAGCATAGCTACCTGTTTTTCTTTTTTTGAAACGTTCATGACAGTGTATGCACTCCAGCTTCCAATGCACGTTTCATATACATGTACATACAAAGGACACGTGTTGAAATAAATTAAACCAACACAAAATGCAACAAATTATTTATAAAATTATAATATTATTCTCATCACCTATTCCTAAGTTATGACAAAGAAAACATAGAATGTAGTAAAAGTAGTAGGAATAGTAGTAAATATATTATTGATATAAAATGTGGGTTCCAAAAAAAAAGTAAATTGACCTTAACATTGGGGCACAGGGGCCGCACAGGTTGGGTACAGAATGAAAATATGAATGATGATAAACACACATGTGAACTTTCGAGTGAATTGGCAAAGCTGTTTCACAGATATAGTGTTGCTAAAAACTTTAACCTAAATCCACAAACAAAAGTGAAGGTCAATTTCAAAGTAATTTGACCTTGACATTGGACACAGGGGCCGCACGGGTTGGGCATAGAATGAAACTATGGATGATGTTAAAGACACATGTGAAGTTTCGAGTGAATTGGGCTCGCGCGACGTCAAGTCGTCCGGCTCATAACATCCAGTTCACTGCCACATACATGTAGGACTGCCAAATATTTAAGAAAAAAAGTGACTTTAAAATAATGTGTAATGTATAATGATTCCATTCGGAGGTTATCGGAAAATAATAAATTATGTTGTTTTTATTTTTGACAAGAGGTCCCATTTTTAGCTCGCCTATGGCATGTTTATGGCATAACCCCGGCGTCGTCGGCGTCTCGTCGGCGTCCACAAACTTAACGTTGGGGTAAATTTTCATGGAACGCCTTGTTATTACATACATGCATTCCTCAGATGACCCTCTATCATGCTGTTGCAAATCCATGACGCACCACCCTGCCCTTATCCCGAGGTCAAGGTCACAAACCTAGCACATTCATAAACTTAACGTTGGGGTAAATGTCTTATAACATCTGTTTCCTTTCATGGAACGCCTTGATATTTCATACATACATTCCTAAGATGACCCTCTATCATGCTGTAGCAAATCCATGACCCACCGCTCATCCCTTACCCCAAGGTCAAGGTCACAAATTTAGCATGTTCATAAACTTAACTTCGGGTAAATGTTGTGTAACTTCTGTTTATTTACAGGTAACGCCTTCATATTGCATACATGCATTCATCTGATGATATATATCGTACTATTGCAAATCCATGACCACCGCCCATCCCTTACACCAAGGTCAAGTTCACACACTTAGCATGTTCATAAACTTAACGTTGGGGTAAATGTTGTGTAACTTACTTCTGTTTCTTTGCAGGGAATGCTTTAATATTTCACACATGCATTCATCTGATGATCCTCTATTGTGCTACAGCAAATCCATGACCCACCCCACCTCTTTCGCCAAGATCAACATCATAAACTTAACGTTGGAGTAAATGTCTTTTTATAACTTCTGTTTATTTGCAGGGAACTCCTTGATATTTCATACATGCATTCATCTGATGATACTCTATCGTGCTATAGCAAATACATGACCCAACCCATCCCTTTCCCCAACGTCACGGTCACAAACTTAGCACATTCATAAACTTAACGTTGGGGTAAATGTCTTATAACATCTGTTGCCTTTCATGGAACACCTTGATCTTTCATACACGCATTCATCTGATGATACTCTATCGTGATGTAGTAAATCCATGACCCACCCCTTACCCCATGGTCAAGGTCACAAACTTAGCACATTCATAAATTTAACGTTGGGGGTAAATGTCTGATAACATCTGTTTCCATTCATGGAACGCCTTGATAAGTCATACATGCATTCCTCAGATGACCCTCTATCATGCTGTTGCAAATCCATGACGCACCACCCTGCCCTTATCCCGAGGTCAAGGTCACAAACCTAGAACATTCATAAACTTAACGTTGGGGTAAATGTCTTATAACATCTGTTTCCTTTCATGGAACGCCTTGATATTTCATACATACATTCCTAAGATGACCCTCTATCATGCTGTAGCAAATCCATGACCCACCGCTCATCCCTTACCCCAAGGTCAAGGTCACAAATTTAGCATGTTCATAAACTTAACTTCGGGGTAAATGTTGTGTAACTTCTGTTTATTTACAGGTAACGCCTTCATATTGCATACATGCATTCATCTGATGATACTATATCGTACTATTGCAAATCCATGACCACCGCCCATCCCTTACACCAAGGTCAAGTTCACACACTTAGCATGTTCATAAACTTAACGTTGGGGTAAATGTTGTGTAACTTACTTCTGTTTCTTTGCAGGGAACGCTTTAATATTTCACACATGCATTCATCTGATGATCCTCTATTGTGCTACAGCAAATCCATGACCCACCCCACCTCTTTCGCCAAGATCAACATCATAAACTTAACGTTGGAGTAAATGTCTTTTTATAACTTCTGTTTATTTGCAGGGAACTCCTTGATATTTCATACATGCATTCATCTGATGATACTCTATCGTGCTATAGCAAATACATGACCCAACCCATCCCTTTCCCCAACGTCACGGTCACAAACTTAGCACATTCATAAACTTAACGTTGGGGTAAATGTCTTATAACATCTGTTGCCTTTCATGGAACACCTTGATCTTTCATACACGCATTCATCTGATGATACTCTATCGTGATGTAGTAAATCCATGACCCACCCCTTACCCCATGGTCAAGGTCACAAACTTAGCACATTCATAAATTTAACGTTGGGGGTAAATGTCTGATAACATCTGTTTCCATTCATGGAACGCCTTGATAAGTCATACATGCATTCCTCAGATGACCCTCTATCATGATGTAGCAAATCCACAACCCAACACCCAACCCTTACCCAAAGGTCAAGGTCACACACTTAGCATGTTCATAAACTAAACGTTGGGGTAAATGTTGTGTAACTTCTGTTTCTTCACACTTTGAACGCTTTGATATTTCATACATGCATTCATCTGATGATCCTCCATTGTGCTGCAGCAAATCCATGACCCCACCCCCCCCCTCCCCAAGATCAGCATCATAAACTTAACGTTGGAGTAAATGTCTTTTTATAACTATAGTTTTTGTTTTACTGTTTCATTTATGACAAAATGTGGATTTTTTTACATATGAATAATAGTGACACATTGAAATGCTTAAAGTAAATATAGTGTAAACGCATCTAAAAACATGGCGACACGCCGTTCGGAAGCCACGCGATTGCATACCGTGTATATTCAAATGTATGCACAATTTATAACTAAATGCAAACTATACACCCTCCGTATTGGAACTTTTTAAAAAAAAAACACATAGGCATGAAAAGTCAAGGGAATCTAATGTGTTATATAAATATTTGTATTGTTCAACCATAGTTATCTCTCTTCTTTACAGATCTTCCGCAAATAAATATAATGCTGTATATAAATAGACTTAATTTTCACAAAAGTTAATAATAATAATAATAATAATAATAATAGACTTTATTTAAAGAGGGTTACACATTTAGTTATAAACTAATCTTCCATGAGGCCCTCACAGACTTACATACATGTATATACAAAATGTACAGAGTTAAAGGAAAAGTTTAAAACATGACACAACAAGCAAACATACATTTGTACAACCAACCCATGGCTAAACACTGGACTCAAACATTTCCCCAAAACCTGCAGCTGTCAATTGCATGAACAGACATAAATGGTTGGCATACAATTGAGAGATGAAAGCTCTTAACTTTTTGGACGCTAGCGGTGAAAACAACAGCCAAATATGTCATGGAATTTCATTAGAATTGCGTTGTGACAACGCAATTCTAATGAAAGTGCATGTCATATCTTCACAGTATTCAGAGAGCAATAAGAAAATAAGATTAACAAATTGTCGGCTGTTGATTTTTTTTACTATTTATAGTCATTTATTTTCAAGCATGCAAAGCATTAAAGTGTGATAGTCCATCTGTTTTCCCTGCTGATGTCTATACATCAAAAACACACATACAATCACATACAATCACATAACAATAAGTGTGCACATACAAAATGTACCATCAATCTTCCAATGGTAAACACACATAGACATACACTATATATACACACACACATTCATTATATTAATATATAAGATGCGAAATTACACGGAAAGTCGTTAGTGTCAATGACATAATTCTCCAGATCATTTTGCTTTCATCCATTGAATGCATTGGCAGTGAAATTTTGTGGCAGTATCTATTGTTTTTAAATAGGCAGGTAAACAGTTCCAAATAATAGAGCCAGAATATGATATGCGCTTTGTTTGAAGATTTCTTTATGCGGTCTTGGAGTAATATAATTTTTGGAGGTTGTGGATCTTAATGTTGGTAAATTTTCATTGTGTGGTCTTAAGTGAAACAATTCATTAATGTAACTTTGTGTTTTATTTCTATTAACATTAAACATAAATTTGGCTTTTCTTAAGAATATACGTTCATAAACACTTAATATTTTTAGTTCTTCCATGCTTTTAACTATATCAGTATACTCATAATCTAGAATTATTTTGCAGGCTCGTTTTTGCAGGTTGTACAATCTGGTCAGATTGGTCTGAGATGTACCTCCCCTATAATACTACAATAGTCAATATGTGGCTGTATGTATGTTTTGTAGAATTGTACGCGGTGTTCGAACGACAAAAAATGTTATATTGTGCTAAGAAGCCATAAATTGGTTGCAATTTTCTTCGCTGTTTTGTCGGTATGAGTTGACCAGGTTAGGTTATTATCGATATGAACACCTAGGATTTTGTCATTAGATACAGTATTTAAAATTTCACCATTAAGTTTTAATCTCAAACAGTTAATGTCCAAACGTATTTGATTTTGGTGCGTAGTTACTAACATTACCTTTGTTTTCGTTGCATTTATAACCATTCCATTTTTAGTACACCACTTTGACAGTTTTTCTAGTGGATTTTCAAGATTTGATTTTACCGTTTGTATTGATTTGCTCATTTCGTAAAGTGTTGTGTCGTCAGCATATAAGTCAGTGTTAACTACGTTTGCGTATAAAGGCAAATCGTTTATAAACAGTAAAAACATAAGTGGCCCTAATATAGAGCCATGAGGGACCCCGGATGTGATGAACTCTGCTTTAGATACTGTATTATTAGTCGATACCTTTTGACTTCGATTGCGTAAATAAGACGAAAACCAGTTAATTGTGGTATTTGAGAATTTGTAGTGACATAGCTTTTTTGAGCAGGAGAGAATGATCAACCAAATCAAATGATTTTTTAAAGTCAACCATGACAGCTCCAATAATTCTCCCATTATTTATTGCACCTAACCAGTTATCAATCATGCATGCTAGAGCAGTCTCACATGAATGTTTAGGCCTAAAACCAGACTGTGTTTCATGTAGCAAATTGAAAGTAACTAGGAAGGCCATCAAACAATCATGAACATGTTTTTCTAAGAGTTTGGATAGTACTGGAACAAATGATATCGGCCTGTAATTATTTGGGTCACTCTTATCACCTGTTTTAAATAATGGAGTCACCTTCCCCTCTTTCCATTGTTCTGGAAATATTCCCGTTTTAATACTTTGGTTACATAAATGTGTTATGCTGTCAGAAATGTAGGGTGCGGCAATTTTCAACAATCTTGGGCCAATGTCATCTAAACCTGTTGCTTTTGAAACATCAATTGTTTTTAAATATTTCTCTACCTGCACTTTTGTTATTTCTGGAATATTGAAATAGGTGTCTTGAGGCACCTTTTCATCACAAAATGAACTGAGCTATTTGAAATTGGAAAGTTTGGTGGGTTCTTTTATTTTTGATGCAATTGTTACAACGAACTTGTTAAATTCATTTGCAATTTCGTCCGGGCTTTCAATATTTTTATTATCAACATTTAGAGACAATACTGTGGCAGGTGAATTTCTTTTGCTAGCTCCTACTTCTTTAAATAGCTTCCAAACACTTGCAGGTTTATTATTATTTTCATTTAGAATGGCAGTATATTGTGCTTTTTTCGACTTTTTAATCAATTAGGTTACTTTATTGCGATGTAGTTTGTATTGTGTGTCATTATTGAGTGATTTAAATATGACTCTCATTTTCATTGCATCCATTATGTCTGGTGTTAGCCACTTTGGCTGTTGCTTACGTTTAACTCGGTGTTGCTTCATTGGTAGATGGGTGTTCACAATATCCAAGAAAAGTTTTGACCATGCGTCCATTACATCATTTGTATCATCAAACATTTTTACTATATCCC
Organism: Conchocele bisecta; assembly: GCA_029237695.1. NCBI lineage: Eukaryota > Metazoa > Mollusca > Bivalvia > Lucinida > Thyasiridae > Conchocele > Conchocele bisecta. The sequence goes on along the minus strand of CM055275.1, from coordinate 27,596,066 downwards.
AAGGAACGGTTTCAAGGTCAGTTATAAAATTTGTTTCATTGAAATTCTTAAAAGATCTATATGTTATGCTATAATGAGTGTTTTTAGGTATTGCTGAATTAGATTTTCTTGTTATAAATATAGGAAAGTGGTCACTTAACCCTAATTTAGGCACATTAACAGTATTCATATTTGATTTTACACTACAGTAAATATGATCAATGAGTGTCTCAGAATGGTCTGTTACTCTTGTTTGTGTATTTACTACCTGTGTGAGACCAAATTGTTCCATAAAATCGAGCCAACCTTTGCTTATTTGTTTGTTAAGCAGATCCCGGTTAAAATCGCATAGAAAGTAGAATTATTTTTGTTCTTGTAATATTTTCTCAATATGATTTTCAAATTCTTCATTCCATTTCACAGACTCGTTTGGATTCCTATACATATTTCCTACTAAAAAACTTTTACTATTTTTAGGGAAAATTTCTATCCATAAACATTCAAGCCTATCATTCTCTAAATCCCCTCTCCTCTTACAACTCATTCCATCTTTAACATATACAAGAATACCCCCACCTTCTGCTGGTCTTTCTTTCGTTATAATCCTGTCCTTTCTATAGAATGATTGAAAGTTATTTATATGGAAGTAATGATCTGGGTGTACACTGTTCAATTTTGATTCACTAATACCTAGAACATGAACATCATTATTGCATTCATTTAGCATTACCCTCACTTGGTCTATTTTGTTTGTCATTCCTTGAATGTTAATATGTCCAATTTTCAAACCTTTCGCATCTAAATGAAGATTTAACATATCATGGACACTCATGGAAGAATCACTACTACATGCATGCACAGAATTTTCAAAAACATTAATTTCATGTTCATTAACAGAAATCGAGATATCATTCAGTGTTGATAACTCATACAAATTGTTTTCATTTTCCTTATGCTCGGTAAAAGTATCTTCTAAATAAACAGTATTCATTATAGTTCTATTTTCTATTTGATCACAGTAGCATGAAAATTGATTGCACTGATCACAAATATGTCCCAACAAAGAAAATAATGTTTCCTCAGAATAATAGGTTAAACTTATTGTTGAGCTTGGTACATGTATACTGTTATGAGGGGTACTGGCACCTTCGCCAATGTCCTATACATTCCAACAGATGGCGTCTTTGTTTCTCATCAACTTGCATTTAAAACATTGCAGCGGATTTATAAACCGACATTCACTGGTGCTATGATTGTCGAGACCACATTTCATACACCTATCCCGAGACCCCCCTCTTGATTTGGTCTGTGATGTCCACCGTACTGGTCTTCTCTTCGCATGTTTGTCCGTCCACCCATGTGTCCATTATCACGATTCCCACCCGACATGAGTGGCTGTTCAGGGTTTCTTGTAACTCGGTCCCAGTCATTCTGACGTGTATGCCGTTGTCGATTTCTATTATATGAATCGTGTATACATTGATCAAAGTTATCCACTATTTGGATATGTTTGTTTATTGTTCCAAGGAGTCGCTTGGTTCCGGAGCTTGAAAGATGAATATTATCTCTTGGTCGATAGAAATAGCTCCTTAATTGCCCACTATTGTCAAAATAGGCAGAGTGTGTATCAATAAGTGTGGCATTATGTTCGTCACATTGGCGTTGTATTATCTCGTTGAAGTCTTTTACATCAACATCGCCACGAGGACATGAATTACAGATGTATAAGTTACATGGTGTATTGCCCATTTTCACGTACTTCAACATCTGTTTACATTGTTCTTCAAATAATTCAGAGTCAACATGCTGAGAAGCGTCATTGCCGCCGACATATAGAATTATATTATTGAATTGTTTCAGGTCATATATTTGAATATTTCTGTATGTGGCATCAACTGTCGCGCCCGGCAATGTGACACATTCCACATTTTTATTCAGTCCTTTTCGATTGATTCCAGAGAGAATATAGTCACCAATGATTAATTTTTGGTCGACTGTTGGCTCGGGCTTGGCGTTTTAGTTTCATTATTAGGTCTGGATTTCTCTGCAGCATTTTCAGTTGGCTTGGGGTCTTGAGTTGGCCTTTGGTTTTGGGCTTGTCTTTTTCAGTGTAGAGGGCTGTGGGTCGTTATTTGTTAAAGTGTTTATGGGAGTGGGCACGTTTCCATTTTGCTGTTGGTTGTCATTTGTTTCAGAGTTTGTGAGCATATTTTCATTTGGCTCGACTTGTGACAGTGAAACTACAACTATTGACGGGTCATTTGGTGGTAGTGTGCTGTGATTGGAAGGGAAATATTCTGCACCGACTTGTTGCTCCCTAAGCTTGACAACTTCTGTGGTGAGATTTGTCACTTGGGTCTGTAAGGATCCAATCTGTGTGGCGATATTTGTTATCATCTCCGTAACTATGGAGATTTGCTGGCTCACATGATGTTCCGCATCTACCACAGGTGGAATCGCCAGTACAGGAGATTCATGGGAGAATAGTCTGGCCCCAGTGTGCGATGCTGCTGGTGTGCTGGTCAGTTGCAGCAGGGGGTCACTTTTATCATGTGTTTGTTCTGTTATCAGTGTCCTGTACAAGTTAATTGATGTTTTGAATCATGGGTTAAATTCTGTATCAGGCATACATGCTTTAAGCGAGATGAATCGTGTCCTAGGGATACCATATAATGTAAAATATCATAAAATGTACGTTATATGCCAGTTATAATGTTAACTTTTTAAATGTATATTTTTTATCCTTTGCAAATACACACTTTAGTGTTAAACTTTTCAACGTATGTTATAATTAATAAGTTTAATACACAATTTTAAAAGTAATTTACGTTAACAATATGGCAACACTGTTCCAGATCGCACCGAGTTGTCGTATGCCAATAGTTTCCACTGACCTGTATCTGACTATGAAAGGAGAAATGGGGCTTATGATATTTGAGGCAAGTGTAGCGTCTGATCAAATAACACACACAATTGCCTGATGACGATTCAGATTGAGTGTTACTAGCATGACGGCTGTTCCGGTGATGAAATGACCAACATTGTCGATCATGAACAGACTGTGCGCAAATGCACGGGTTGATCTCGATCTACACTGGTGGCCAAAACACACAAGCCACATTTTTCCAGTCACTTCCGCAATTATCTTTATTATTTAGTGAAATAATGGAGTTACTAATCGAGTCAGATGTCATCTTCACTACATATACTACATTGTATCAGAATCCGTATTGATTGGCCGATATTTATATAACATTTACTGTCACAATGACTTAAGAAATAAGTTATTATGGTTACGAAACCATGTGATGCAATACCATAATATATTAAATTCATTCCCTATAACGATATATTTAAAATAACTTATCAGAAATTAATCGAACGTCTGCCATATCAATACTTTTCACACAATTCCCATTGGAATAATGTGCATATGTGGTGTACACGGTTGTCATGTTGTCTGATTTGCCTTAATGAAAAACACTTACAACATGTGTGCCTTTTATAAATTATGAAACAGAAAAACATACATGGCTAGCACAGCATAAACATATACAACACATATATAAACCATACATTAGCAATGAAACATGTGGTGTATATGAAAACAGTAATTTATAAGTGTTGATAATACATAAACAAAATTAAGTACCGCTTAGGAATCCCTGTTAATTTTCAATACTAAATGTTGTAACATATTTCGGAATCGATCATTATTTATATTATTTAAATTAAGTACACAGTAGGATAATGTCACAATGTTTTATTACATTATAGTACATTAATAAACCAAAATGGCAAATTATGCCAAGCCAAGGTATGTATCTTGGATATCATGTGTCTGATAGCATTGAATACGTGAATATATTGGTTTATATATGCCATTTACTGTGTGTGAAGCGAAAAACTGTATATTGGATATCTGAGACATCATTTGAGAACAGTGCCTTCAATATGGTTGCATATGTGTGCATGTACTTAACATACTTAACGTCATAACAGTTTATGTAAGTCATCTTAAGCCACCTTACAATGCGTGCTCACTACATAACTATGGTTTCATTAAACTAGATGTACTAACTGATGAAGACGAGATTTTAATGTAATAATAAATCGGCATAATGACCTAATGTTAGAAGAAAACAAAACTAAATTTGTGCAAAAGATAAATTATTAATACATTTCGTGTAACTACATCACACAATTTATGTAGTCTTCATCAAATAGCAAGTTTATTGATACGATATGTAATTGTGTAAATAAAATAAATTAAATTGCAAATTAACACGACTTACGTATGACGTTATAACTTAATTGTCAAGTACAAGGCAGAAATATGACACCATACATGTGTACCACTTTGGCGATTTCTGTGTTTACAACACTTTTTATTTATTTAAAATATACAGGCACTGGGGACCTCCCAGGGTGTCCGGTTTAGAGAGGTTTCACTGTAGTATCATACATGTTACAAGACGTCTCAAATGAGTGATGACAATATCTCCACTTTATCCCGTCAACACAGTGCGTATGTGCCGTGTCAATACGACCTAAGCACTGCGTCTTAATATGTGCAGTTGCTATACTAGTCGATTCTCTGATTTTTGAGAATGCGAATGGGGTTATTTTTTTGCATTTTAAAGCTATTTGTAGGTATTGACGGGATAAATAGAATAGTAGGTTTGTTCCGCGAATGGTGAAAATATCTGGCACGGCATGGAAATGGGATGGGCCCCTTTCTGAAGCCATGTCAGATATTTTTTCCCATTCACGGCACTAGCCTACTATTCTCTATTTCCGAGAAATTGTCTTCTACTTTTGTGAAGTGCAATTTTTGCCAGTATTGTGAAAAACAAGTTAGCTAATTTTGCATAAACAGTGGGAGAATGTAGAAATTTTGGCTGAAATTGTGAAAAATAAGCATCAATTTTACAATTTGCGAAAAAAGATTGCAAAATGATTTTTTTCAACGACAAAAGGGTCTTTTACTAGCCCCACATATACAGCGAAAACATCGTCAGAGCTCCAGATAAGGTTTAGCCTTAAAGAGTACTATACCTACTAAAATATTAGATTTTCAGACGTATGTCATCACCAATTTGAAGTAGTGAAAACTAAAATTATTCCATTTTTTTTTTTGTTTTTTCAGAAGCATGTAACTGAACAGACATAGGTACGCAAAAACTTCCATCTGTCCTTGATACTTGTAAAAACTAGACATTATGTTTGTAAAATATGGATATGCCCCCGTGGCATATTGGATTCTCACTGGAGAAACTCTTACAAACTTTTCGATGTAAAAATACACAGCTGGACAGACGCACGGAACCTCAAGAGCAATGCAATATGCCACCCCTTGCTATTGCATAGGGGGCATAAAAAATGTGGTGTTGGACAACATATTTTCAGCTGCAATTTTCTAATGCTGAAATTGCAAATGTCAATGCTGATTTGTACACATTCAGATCTATTTCAATGCTGGTTTCCCGATTCTCAATGCTGATTTACCACACAAATTATGCTTATCTGGAGCTCTGAAGTGTAGTGCTGAAAATTGCCACCCCATGATGCGTTAACGTACCGAAAGTCCACAATGCAGAAACAATGAGATCAACTTCAATCATTTTGTAATGAAGTTGGCATTGAAACATGGCCGTCTTTGTTGTGGAACATGACAATTCACTTCATCGTCGAGGAGAATCCAGCATCTTCGCCTCTTCCAGTCACTGAAAGTTAAAATTGGACTCTTGGCCCTTTCACCCCTAAGTAACTCTGTGGAGTTTGATATGTTAATATTCCAACCAATCCAAGAGTCACAAAATTATTTTCAGACCAGTCCATTTATGAAATTGGTGTGGTTTGTTTTCTTCTAACAAATATCAAAATCAGTTGCAAAAAGTGCAGAGCCTGATGAGACGGCTCATCTGGTTCTACACATTTGCCAATATATAGGCCTGTAGTGTTGAAAAGGTTAATTGGAGAAATTGGGCGTATGGCATCTTTGGCCAGCCTATAGTTTCTGATCTTTGCAAAAATGGGGCTTGTCAGGTATTAGTCCTCAACTACTAGCACACACCTACATGTATAGCATGGCCGGTGCTTATCTAACTTGTATGTTCATGCAGTTTATTTGGCAGTCTGAACACAGCTCAGCCTTGGCCAGAACAGAGTACATGCTCAGAATGTTTGATAAGCACGGTACAGGTTATTTGAGTTTACACTGGTTAACACAGCAACGGATCTGGTTGTGTCTAGGGGTTTAACGATTCTCCGAACATTCGATGAAGCGCCATATTTTGCTGACAATGTGATTCACGATACTCCACATATATTTGAATTGATACGTTTTTCACAATTCGATACTTTGGAATCACAATTTACAAACAGAAACAATTGTACTATGGAACATTTTACAAATACTAAAATTAATTTATCAGGAAGACTATACACAAACCTACGGAGCCTTATAAGGGACATGAGAAGAGAAAAAAATGTTCTGTTTGATTATTTCGTTAGAACGCATTCCAATTCGTTCTAACGAATTCCAATTCGTTCTACCGCATTCCAATTCGTTCTAACGCATTCAATTATTGCGTTCTAACGCATTCAAATTCGTTCTAACGATTTCAATTATTTCGTTCTAACGCATTGCAATTCGTTCTAACGCATTCAAATTCGTTCTAACGCATTCAATTATTGCGTTCTAACACATTCAAATTCGTTATAACGATTTCAATTATTTCGTTCTAACGAATTCGAATTCGTTCTAACGCATTCTAATTCGTTCAAACCATTCCAATTCGTTCTAACGCATTCCAATTCGTTCTAACGCATTGCAATTCGTTTTAACGCATTCAATTATTGCGTTCTAACGCATTCAAATTAGTTCTAACGATTTCAATTATTTCGTTCCTACGAATTAGAATTCGTTCTAACGCATTGTAATTCGTTCTAACACATTCCAATTCGTTCTAACGCATTCCAATTCGTTCCAACGCATTCTAATTCATTCAAACCATTCCAATTCGTTCTAACGCATTCCAATTCGTTCTAACGCATTGCAATTCGTTTTAACGCATTCAATTATTGCGTTCTAACGCATTCAAATTCGTTCTAACGATTTCAATTATTTCGTTCCTACGAATTAGAATTCGTTCTAACACATTGTAATTCGTTCTAACACATTCCAATTCGTTCTAACGCATTCAATTATTGCGTTCTAACGCATTGTAATTCGTTCTAACGATTTCAATTATTTCGTTCTAACGAATTAGAATTCGTTCTAACGCATTGCAATTCGTTCTAACGCATTGTAATTCGTTCTAACGCATTCAATTATTGCGTTCTAACGCATTCAAATTCGTTCTAACGATTTCAATTATTTCGTTCTAACGAATTATAATTCGTTCTACCGAATTGTAATTCGTTCTAACGCATTGTAATTCGTTCTAACGCATTCAATTATTGCGTCCTAACGCATTCAAATTCGTTCTAACGCATTGCAATTCGTTCTAACGCATTCAATTATTTCGTTCTAACGAATTCGAAATCGTTCTAACGCATTGTAATTCGTTCTAACGCATTGTAATTCGTTCTAACGCATTGCAATTCGTTCTAACGATTTCAATTATTTCGTTCCTGCGAATTAGAATTCGTTCTAACGCATTGTAATTCGTTCTAACACATTCCAATTCGTTCTAACGCATTAAATTATTGCGTTCTAACGCATTCAAATTAGTTCTAACGATTCAATTATTGCGTTCTAACGCATTCAAATTCGTTCTAACGATTTCAATTATTTCGTTCTAACGAATTAGAATTCGTTCAAACGCATTGTAATTCGTTCTAACGCATTGTAATTCGTTCTAACGCATTGTAATTCGTTCTAACGCATTCAATTATTGCGTTCTAACGCATTCAAATTCGTTCTAACGCATTGCAATTCGTTCCAACGCATTCAATTATTTCGTTCTAACGAATTCGAATTCGTTCTAACGCAATGTAATTCGTTCTAACGCATTCAATTATTTCGTTCTAACGAATTCGAAATCGTTCTAACGCATTGTAATTCGTTCTAACGCATTGTAATTCGTTCTAACGCATTGCAATTCGTTCTAACGATTTCAATTATTTCGTTCCTGCGAATTAGAATTCGTTCTAACGCATTGTAATTCGTTCTAACACATTCCAATTCGTTCTAACGCATTAAATTATTGCGTTCTAACGCATTCAAATTAGTTCTAACGATTCAATTATTGCGTTCTAACGCATTCAAATTCGTTCTAACGATTTCAATTATTTCGTTCTAACGAATTAGAATTCGTTCAAACGCATTGTAATTCGTTCTAACGCATTGTAATTCGTTCTACGCATTGTAATTCGTTCTAACGCATTCAATTATTGCGTTCTAACGCATTCAAATTCGTTCTAACGCATTGCAATTCGTTCCAACGCATTCAATTATTTCGTTCTAACGAATTCGAATTCGTTCTAACGCAATGTAATTCGTTCTAACGCATTGCAATTCATTCTAACGAATTCAATTATTGCGTTCTAACGTATTCCAATTCGTTCTAACGATTTCAATTATTTCGTTCTAACGAATTCGAATTCGTTCTAACGCATTCGAATTCGTTCTAACGCATTCAAATTCGTTCCAACGATTCAATTATTGCGTTCTAACGCATTCGAATTCGTTCTAACGCATTAAATTATTGCGTTCTAACGCATTCAAATTCGTTCTAACGGTTTAAATTATTTCGTTCCTACGAATTAGAATTCGTTCTAACGCATTGTAATTCGTTCTAACACATTCAAATTCGTTCTAACGCATTAAATTATTGCGTTCTAACGCATTCAAATTCGTTCCAACGATTCAATTATTGCGTTCTAACGCATTCGAATTCGTTCTAACGCATTCAATTATTGCGTTCTAACGCATTCAAATTCGTTCTAACGATTTCAATTATTTCGTTCCTACGAATTAGAATTCGTTCTAACGCATTTTAATTCGTTCTAACACATTCCAATTCGTTCTAACGAATTCAATTATTGCGTTCTAACGCATTCAAATTCGTTCTAACGATTCAATTATTGCGTTCTAACGCATTCAAATTCGTTCTAACGATTTCAATTATTTCGTTCCTACGAATTAGAATTCGTTCTAACGCATTGTAATTCGTTCTGACACATTCCAATTCGTTCTAACGCATTCAATTATTGCGTTCTAACGCATTCAAATTCGTTCCAACGATTCAATTATTGCGTTCTAACGCATTCGAATTCGTTCTAACGCATTCAATTATTGCGTTCTAACGCATTCAAATTCGTTCTAACGATTTCAATTATTTCGTTCCTACGAATTAGAATTCGTTCTAACGCATTGTAATTCGTTCTAACACATTCCAATTATTCGTTCTAACGCATTCAATTATTGCGTTCTAACGCATTCAAATTCGTTCCAACGATTTCAATTATTTCGTTCTAACGAATTAGAATCGTAATTCTAACGCATTCTTGTAATTCGTTCTAAACAACGCATTGTAATTCGTTCTAACGCATTCAATTATTTGCGTTCTAACGCAATTAACAAATTCGTTCTAACGCATTGCAATTCGTTGCGAATTAAGTTCTAGCGAATTCATTATTGCGTTCTAACGTATTCCAATTCGTTCTAACGATTTCAATTATTTCGTTCTAACGAATTCGAATTCGTTCTAACGCATTCGAATTCGTTCTAACGCATTCAATTATTGCGTTCTAACGCATTCAAATTCGTTCTAACGATTTCAATTATTTCGTTATAGCGAATTCGTTCTAACACATTTCAATTCGTTCTAACGCATTCCAATTCGTTCTGACGCATTCAAATTCAAAACTCAGCGGCTGGATTTCAAATAAACAGTGCATTAACAACAACAACAACAGTGCCATTGCCGCCATTGGCATGACGAATGTATCACGTGACAGTGGGCGGCTAGCTTTAAAAAGTGGGTGGATACCGACCCTGCAAGTTACACACGTGTGTCTAGAAAAATAGGTTTATGAATATTTCTTGACTTTGGGAGGCTTGACTAGGTGTATGTTTTAGAGTATTTCATAATTCTACGAAACTGAATGTTAACTCCGGTTGATTTTGACATCTTGGAAAATGGCACATGCTATGCTGTCTCGCCGGTACGGTTTGGCGTCAGAATTTAAGGTATTTTTCTGGCATTTGTAGCGAAAATTTGAGGTAGTTATGACCCCGCTTTGGAACCATTTTCAGGAAATGGTGTGGTGTTACAAGTGATAGAACAAGAAATGACAAAGTCTCTGTGCCTCATGTTTTCATGAAAACAATTCCAACAAATTCAGTTTAAATTTCTGGCCAAAAATAGGTGGGTGGGGTAACTTTGTAAAAATAATTAAACACATCTAATGCGGTTACTGCATTTGTATTGTGTCGCGCGATTTGTACTTCATTTGCGAGTATTTTTCAATATTTGTCGCAAGAGCTCCTTAACTGATTGTGAGAGGCGGTGATTTTTATAAGTCACCCGCCGCCCTCAGAAAAGCAGTCAATTTTGGCTATTTTAAACCGTCCCGTGATGCCCAAGCTGACGTTGCCCGCCGGATGTTCATCCCATAAAGAATCAGCCTTACGCATCCGCCGGAAATGGTGTACAATAAGGCTGTCAGAAAATGGCTAATCCCCTCCCACCATCCCAAATAAAAATGGCATGACGGCTAGTCAAACAAGCCAAGTTGCCCAATGTAGACATATACTGAGTTGTAGTATACATGTACGTCTGCACCGTCTGATTTGGGCCTGAATCCCATTTACAAAAATGGTGGTCAGTTGAAGCCAGAAAACCAAGAAAATGGTCAAATAGACCACCCCCTGAACTAAAATGGCATGCCGGCTGGTCAAACAAGTCCAGTTGCCCAATGTAGACACATACTGAACTGTAGGACTATATCCCGAGTATGCGTCGGCACCGTCGGATTCTGGCCTGAATCCCGTTTTCAAGTATGGTGGTCAATTGAAGTCAGAAATGCACGAAAATATCTTCCACCCCCTATAACAAAATACAATAATGAAATGCGTTAGAACGAATTGCAATGCGTTAGAACGAATTGGAATTCGTTAGAACGAAATAATGAATGCATTAGAACGCAATAATTGAATGCGTTAGAACGAATTCGAATTCGTTAGAACGCAATAATTGAATGCGTTAGAACGAATTGCAATGCGTTAGAACGAATTGCAATGCGTTAGAACGAATTCGAATTCGTTAGAACGAAATAATTTAAATCCTTAGAACGAATTTGAATACGTTATAACGCAATAATTGAATGCGTTATAACGAATTGCAATGCGTTAGAACGTTCTAGAATTCGAATTCGTTAGAACGAAATAATTGAAATCATTAGAACGAATTTGACTGAGTTAGAACGCAATAATGGAATGCGTTAGAACGAATTGGAATGCGTTAAAACGCAATAATTTAATGCGTTAGAACGAATTACAATGCTTAGAACGGATTCGAATTCGTTAGAACGAAATAATTGAAATCGTTAGAACGAATTTGAATGCGTTAGAACGCAATAATTGAATGCGTTAGAACGAATTGCAATGCGTTATAACGAATTTGAAGGCGCGTTAGAGCGCAATAATTGAATGCGTTAGAACGAATTACAATGCGTTAGAACGAATTACAATGCGTTAGAACGAATTCGAATCCGTTAGAACGAAATAATTTGAATGCGTTAGAACGCAATAATTGAATGCGTTAGAACGAATTCGAATGCGTTAGAACGAATTGCAATGCGTTAGAACGAATTCCAATTCGTTAGAACGAAATAATTGAAATCGTTTGAACGAATTTGAATGCGTTAGAACGCAATAATTGAATGCGTTAGAACAAATTGGAATGCGTTAGATCGAATTGGAATTCGTTGGAACGAATTGGAATGCGTTCTAACGAAATAATCAAATTTGTCAGAACATGTTTTTCTCTTCTCATGTCCCTTATAAGGCTCTGTACAAACCAGTCCAGAGGACAAATAATGTTTGGGTTCGGTAAATTTGGACAATTTAAAATTCATTTCGTATCATATCGTGACCCAAGTATCGCATACGTATCATATCGTGAGGTAGGCATATCGTTACACTTTGCCTCGATACTTACATCATTCATTCTTGAATGAAAAATTTACAACGAGACATTTGCGGCCCATCCATGTCCTATCTGTAGCTAACCCATGGATAGAAGCGGTCAAATTTGGCTATTTCTCCAGTCAAAGATCAAGAGGTTGATTGTCCGCAAATATTATAAGCCCCGGAGTGCTTTTTCTGCAGAAATTGTGAAGGGCCTGGACGTGAAAAAAGTGTAACTTTTTGTCAAAATTGTGGGATAAAAATGTGGAATAAAAGTGAAATAATTGCATAAATAGCAAGAAAACCACGTGATATTTGAGAATGTACAGGGCTCCAGATAAGGAATTAGTAATCACTCCATCATTTCTGAAGCAACGGATATTTAACAATTTTAATTGGGAAACGTAAAATCATATTACTGTTTACACATCAACAGACAGCAATGGTTGAATAGTATACCAAGATATGTTTTCATGGAAAATAAGAAAAATATGCTATATTTGTGGTCTGTTTATTGTTTTCAGCAGCATGATAAAGGTACCATACATTTTGTATTGCTTTTTGATACTAGATACTCCTGATTTCAATTGGGTTTTTGGTACATGTAATTGTAATTGGGTATTTAAGAAAATACGCAGCTTATCTGGAGCTTTAAATTCAAAAAAAATATTATGATTTTGACAAAAAATGCAAAAAAAAACGTTTCACAATTATATAGCGGGAGATATAAAATGCTGCCTCAGTCATTTCTCCAATCACAATTAAAGATCCGGAATTAGACTGGCTACCAAAGCCACAAGTTGGACATCTGGCATATTTGTGTCTGTGACTCGAGAAATGGGGCTTATGGGATTTGTGACCAGTGTAGCTCCTGCTCACATAGCACACTCCTGTAGCCTGATAACATACAGATCATACATACAGATCATACAGGTTGTAGAGACCTAATATGTGCTGGTAGCACATAAATAGCTTGAAGTTTCTTTGGTCCGTTTGGTAATGTTTTCTCAGTATGATTTTGAAAAACGAATAACGATCTATATTCTGTCCAATCGTCCATTTTGCGCACCTGCAGGTTATAATTACCTCCGACACTGAAGAGCGCTGGGGGAAATCTGACGCATTTTCATATAATTTGGTAATTTGCTAACGCTTCAAACAAATTAATTCAGACTATGTGGAAACATTTGAAGACATTTTTTTTAAAGTTTGATCGTTTTTCATTTTTGCTTTAATTCTTAACAAAAACCTGGTTTTGACAGCTCATGAGAATCCCTCCACTGGAGACGATTCTAAAGTGCTGTCAAAACCAGGTTTTTGTCGAGAAATATTGAAAATAAAACATTTCCAGCAGACGACAACATTTAATTCAGCGTAGTAAGGGTTAAAGTTTGATAACCCCTTGACATAATTGTATGCCCACCTAATGTTCAAATCATTTTGTTTTAAATATGTTTACCGGTAGTCATTAATTTGATGTCTCAAATAGCATTTTCTGTCAATGTTCCCGCATGGCGGATATTGTCTGCGACGTCACACCGACTTACAGAATTTCTTTTGTTGGAAGCATGACATGTGTTTCATTGATGGAATGGCGAACAGTGCAGATAATGATCCTTTTCAACACTACAGGCCTATATATTGGCAAAATGTGTAGAACCAGATGAGCCGTCTCATCAGGCTCTGCACTTTTTGCAACTGATTTTGATATTTTTTAGAAGAAAAAAACCCACCACATTTTCATAAATGGACTAGTCTGAAAATAATTTTGTGACACTTGGATTGGTTGGAATATTAACATATCAAACTCCACAGAGTTACTTAGGGGTGAAAGGGCTAAGAGTCCAATTATACTTTCAGTGACTGGAAGAGTACTCCTTAAGGCTAAACCTTATCTGGAGATCTGACGATGTTTTCGCTGTATATGTGGGGCTTGTAAAAGACCCTTTTGTCGTTGAAAAAAATCATTTTGCAATCTTTTTTCGCAAATTGTAACATTCATGCTTATTTTTCGCAATTTCAGCCAAAATTTCTACATTCTCCCACTGTTTATGCAAAATTAGCTAACTTGTTTTTCACAATACTGGCAAAAATTGCACTTAACGAAAGTAGAAGACTGACTGCTTCACAATTTCTCGGAAATAGAGAATAGTAGGTTAGTGCCGTGAATGGGAAAAAATATCTGACATGGCTTCAGAAAGGGGCCCATCCCATTTCCATGCCGTGCCAGATATTTTCCCCATTCGCGGAACAAACCTACTATTCTATTTATCCCGTCAATACCTACAAATAGCTTTAAAATGCAAAAAATAACCTCAGTCGCATTCTCAAAAATCAGAGAATCGACTAGTATAACAACTGCACATATTAAGACGCAGTGATTAGGTCGTATTGACACGTCACATAGTCACTGTGTTGACGGGATAAAGTGGAGATATTGTCACCACTCATTTGAGACGTCTAGTTACATGTATAATACTACAGTGAAACCTCTCTAAACCGGACACCCTGGGAGGTCCCCAGTGCCTGTATATTTTAAATAAATAAAAAGTGTTGTAAACACAGAAATCGTCAAAGTGGTACACATGTATGGTGTCATATTTCTGCCTTGTACTTGACAATTAAGTTATAACGTCATACGTAAGTCGTGTTAATTTGCAATTTAATTTATTTTATTTACACAATTACATATCGTATCAATAAACTTGCTATTTAATGAAGACGACATAAATTTTGTGATGTAGTTACACGAAATGTATTAATAATTTATCTTTTGCACAAATTTAGTTTTGTTTTCTTCTAACATTAGGTCATTATGCCGATTTATTATTACATTAAAATCTCGTCTTCATCAGTTAGTACATCTAGTACATTTAATGAAACCATAGTTATGTAGTGAGCACGCACTGTAAGGTGGCTTAAGATGACTTACATGAAATGTTATGACGTTAAGCATGTTAAGTGCATGCACAAATATGCAACAATATTGAAGGCACTGTTCTCAAATGATGTCTCAGATATCCAATATACAGTTTTTCGCTTCACACACAGTAAATGGCATATATAAACCAATATATTCACGTACTCAATGCTATCAGACACATGATATCCAAGAGACATACCTGGGCTTGGATAATTTGCCATTTTGGTTATATTAATGTACTATATGTAATAAAACATTGTGACAGTATCCTACTGTGTAATTAATTTAATTTAAATAATATAAATAAGATCGATTCCGAAATATATTACAACATTTAGTATTGAAAATTAACAGGGATTCCTAAGCGGTCCTTAATTTTTTTTATGTATTATCAACACTTATAAATTACTGTTTTCATATACACCACATGTTTCAATGCTAATGTGTGGTTTATATATGTGTTGTATATGTTTATGCTATGCTAGCTATGTATGTTTTTCTGTTTCATAATTTATAAAAGGCACACATATTGTAAATGTTTTCCATTAAGGCAAATCAGACTACATGTCAACCGTGTACACCACATATGCACATTATTCCAATGGGAATTGTGTGAAAAGTATTGATATGGCAGACGTTCGATTAATTTCTGATAAGTTATTTTAAATATATCGTTATAGGGAACGAATTTAATATATTATAGTATTGCATCACATGGTTTCGTAACCATAATAAGTTATTTCTTAAGTCATTGTGACAGTAAATGTTATATAAATATCGGCCAATCAATACGGATTCTGATACAATGTAGTATATGTAGTGAAGATGACATCTGACTCGATTATTAGCTCCATTATTTCACTAAACAATAAATATAATTGCGGAAGTGACTGGAAAAATGTGGCTTGTGTTCCGAACGGCGTGTCGCCATGTTTTTAGATGCGTTTACACTATATTTACTTTAAGCATTTCAATGTGTCACTATTATTCATATGTAAAAAAATCCACATTTTGTCATAAATGAAACGATAGTTATAAAAAGACATTTACTCCAACATTAAGTTTATGATGTTGATCTTGGGGGAGGGGGGGGGGGGGGTCATGCATTTGCTGTATCACAATAGATGATCATCAGATGAATGCATGTATGAACTATCAAAGCGTTCAAAGTGCGGAGAAACAGAAGTTACACAACATTTACCCCAAAGTATATTTTATGAACATGACCTTGACCATTGGATAAGGGTTGGGTGATGGGTTGTGGATTTGCTACATCATGATAGAGGGTCATCTGAGGAATGCATGTATGAAATATCAAGGCGTTTCATGAAAGGAAACAGATGTTATCAGACATTTACCCCAACGTTAAGTTTATGAATGTGCTAAGTTTGTGACCTTGACCATGGGGTAAGGGGTGGGTCATGGATTTGCTACAGCACGATAGAATATCATCAGATGAATGCGTGTATGAAAGATCAAGGTGTTCCATGAAAGGCAACAGATGTTATAAGACATTTACCCCAACGTTAAGTTTATGAATGTGTTATGTTTGTGACCGTGACCTTGGGGAAAGGGATGGGGGTGGGTCATGGATTTGCTATAGCAGGATAGAGTATCATCAGATGAATGCATGTATGAAATATCAAGGCGTTCCCTGTAAATAAACAGAAGTTAAAAAAAGACTTTTACTCCAACGTTAAGTTTATGATGTTGATCTTGGGGAAAGAGGTGGGATGGGTCATGGAATAGAGGATCATCAGATGAATGCATGTGTGAAATATTAAAGTGTTCCCTGTAAAGAAACAAAAGTTACACAACATTTACCCCAACGTTAAGTTCATGACATGCCCCCCCTAAAAAAAAAGTTTTGTGATCTTGAACCTTGGGGTAAGGGATGGGCGGTGGGTCATGGATTTGCTACAGCATGATAGAGGGTCATCTGAGGAATGTATGTATGAAATATCAAGGCGTTCCATGACAGGAAACAGATGTTATAAGACATTTACCCCAACGTTAAGTTTATGAATGTGCTAAGTTTGTGACCTTGACCTTGGGGTAAGGGATGGGCGGTGGTCATGGATTTGCTATATTACGATATAGTATCATCAGATGAATGCATGTATGAAATATGAAGGCGTTACCTGTAAATAAACAGAAGTCACACAACATTTACCCCGAAGTTAAGTTTATGAACATGCTAAATTTGTGACCTTGACCTTGGGGTAAGGGATGAGCGGTGGGTCAGGGATTTGCTACAGCGTGATAGAGGGTCATCTTAGGAATGTATGTATGAAATATCAAGGCGTTCCATGAAAGGAAACAGATGTTATAAGACATTTATCCCAACGTTAAGTTTATGAATGTGCTAGGTTTGTAACCTTGACCTTGGGATAAGGGCAGGGTGGTGGGTCATGGATTTGCAACAGCATGATAGAGGGTCATCTGAGGAATACATGTATGAAATAACAAGGCGTTCCATGAAAGGAAACAGAAGTTATAAGACATTTACCCAACGTTAAGTTTGTGGACGCCGACGAGACGCCGACGAGACGCCGACGATGCCGGGGTTATGCAATAAACATGCCA
>CM055275.1:27560474-27577936 GCA_029237695.1 Conchocele bisecta | reverse complement strand
AGACGAAATTTAGTGTCCTTAATCTTCGTTTCCTCGTTTCTTCCCCACGAGCAAACGACAATTTTCGTCCCAAACGATAATTATCGTGTCTTCGTCCCTTCACCCCCGAAAGGAGAAGAGACGAATATTAGCGCGTTCCGGTCGCACATAAAAAAAGAGAGACAAAACATTGATATATTATTAATTATTCATACAATGGCAGTCTTAATTGTTAGTACGCATCTGCGCAGATGTGACCGGAACGCGCTAATCTTCGTCTCTTCTAGGCTTCCGGAGAGAACGGACGAAGGCACGATAAGTATCGTTTCTTTGCGCGAAAAGACGATGATTAAGAGGCGATAATTATGATTTCTTCGCGGTTTCGTTCCTTCGCCACGAAGGAACGAAACCGCGAAGAAACGATAAATAGCGTCCTGAAGGCGTAAAACAGCGTGTCGACGAAACGAAGAAACGAAGGTTAAGGCGCTTAGATTTGCGAGTCGTAAATTTGCAAATTAATGATCTGACAGGGCGATAATTATCGTCCCTTCAGGGCGAAAAGACGATAAATAGCGTGGCGAAAAGACGAAGTTTATTTATTAAACTTCGTTTCTTCGTTGCTTCGCCACGCTAATCTATGTTCCGGCGTCACGAAGAAACGAAGAGACGAAATTTCCCTAACGAGCCACCATATAGTACAGTTGAATCCCTCTAAACCGAACACCCTCCGAATGTGTCTTATTTAGATGGGTTTCAATGTAATGTATGTCATTGTTCTGTCTGTTCATAACAGAAAATGACAAAACGTGACCATCGAGTGTTTAATTACAATGGTATCTCTCTAAACCGGAAACCATGAGGACCTTCCAATGTGTCCGGTTTAGAGAGGTTCCACTGTATTGCCATTTTGCTATCACGGTTGCCAAAGCCACTATTGATAAGTGCATAACACATACCTTCACTGGCCGAATCTTCCAGTATGAGTCTATAGCAGGTGTCCTATATGAATTTCCACCAGACTCCAAATGTGATGTGTCTCCCGCCATCCTTGCCTTCTGCGTTGCATTAATCCAGTTATCTAAAATGAAATTTAGTTGTAAGTGATAGTTGTAGAAAGTCATGAACCTACCACATAAGAGTTTAATAATTACTTTTTTCTTTTTTTTCGAATGTATTAGAATGTCACTGATATATTTAATGTAATAACTATATATTTCAGTGGAGCCTCTCTAAACTGGACACCCAGGAATAATTGACTTCAATGTAATTTATGTACACTAATTTAATTAACTTACTTTCTTTTTCTTTTTTTTCGAATGTATTAGAGTGTCACTGATATATTTAATGTAATAAATAGTATTTCAGTGGAGCCTCTCTAAACTGGACACCCAGGAATAATTGACTTCAATGTAATTTATGTACACTGTATCTGCATATATAATGATAATGTTTCAATATTGAAAATAAACTAAATTCTGTAAATAAATGGTATGGTCGGTTGCCATTAGTTACAAGCCTAGCTCTGATATGTGACTATGACTAGATATATATAGACTCGGCTTATTAAATGTTGCCCAGTCTAGCACCTGATCAAATCGAATAGCAGTATTATGTCAATCGAATCACAACCCATGATTGGCCATCGACAGAGCGTGGTATAATAAATTATTATGTGACAGCTTAAGGGAAAAGTGACGAGTTGAGTGATGGGAGTTTATTGTTGGCAGCGTAAAAATTCTAGCATGTACAGTGGAACCCTACTAAACCGGACACTCGGGAAAATATAGATGTTTACCTTAGATGTGTGTCGCTGTTATGTATCTCTGATTACAATGAATGTTCATGATTGCAAAACACTACAACGAAGTATCATGAAGTGCTCACATGTCTGATTTACAGTGGAACATCTCCAAACCGGACACCTTGGGGGCAAACCAGGGTGTCCGGTTTGGAGAGATCTGCTGTAGTTTACAACGTAATGATTTGGCAAGAGTATTTACGCCAGGACGTAACGTCATTAACACCTGTTTTGTTTTTTTAACATACGAAAAGTCTTCAATAGGAATTAGACAGTATTTTCTTTCAGCATTTGTTTAATTATAAATGTGTTGCCCTGAAGACACATGACCGTATCTCTAGGCTGGGGGTGTTAATCTGGTCGTACCAGCCATCTTGCAAGATAAATGACTGGGTATCAATATCTGTTCCGGACCGCACTTCCAGACAAAACAAAACACGTACACTACGTTTTAGATAGGTTGTGTAACAACTATAGTTACTATGTAGGCGGAGCCTAATTTCGAGTTGTAGCTGTGAATTCGGATCCATGGACGATGCAGGTGGCTGACATTGGTCATGTGAGAGCCGTTATATAATCACTGCTGACTGATAGCAAATAAACCGCAAAATAATTAGTTGTTGGCAGATCAGGCTGACTGTGGCGGTTCAATTAATTACATAGAGTAAACACATTACATTTCCACTGTATAAACCCCCGGGCGCGAAGGGTTGTCGGTAACTTCCGAGCGTACGAAAAATTTGTTGTGCCAATATGTTTAGACATATATACTGTATTAATCTGTGCATCATAGACTTTTCACAATTCGCATAAAAAAGATGACCTCCAGTGAAAAAGACATCAGCTACCGTATAATTATATTACATTATGGAACCAATATCAGGCGCATCTCAATATATTTAACTCGTTCACCCCTAAGTAACTACTGGGACGATGTACCTGGTAACTGGAATGGAATTTGATATGTTAATTTTGCAACCAATCTAACCGTCACAAAATGATTTTCAGACTAGTCCATTATGAAAAAGGGGTGTTTTTGTTCTAAAAAATGGGAAAGTTACTTGCAAAAAGTGCAGATCCCGAGGACACAGCTCGTCACGAGATGGCTTATATCGATCTACACTATTTGCCAATACTACTATACAGGCCTGTGGTGTTGAAAGGGTTAATTAATAGCTGAACAGAACAGAACAGAACATACTTTTATTTAAAGTCAATGACTGAAATTGATAGTCTATGTAGGTGGGTAAACATGGTTGGCAATGTAACATATTTGTGTCAGATATAACTTTGAAGGGGGGGGGGGGCGAGAGGCATGGGGACAGTAAACAAACATGTATAAATATGTGAGAATTAATGTTTGGGTGTATGCTATAAAGCGCCGTGGAAAGTGGATTCTATGAACGATGAAGGCTCTGGCTAGTCTGTACATCATCACACATTCATATTCATTGTGTCTCATACAGCATATTAAATGTTGGGTAATACAATAGTTAAGTCATGATCATTCGGTGAAATAACTGTTTAATGAGAACTTATCTAGAATTGGTTGCAGCATCGTTGTTGCAGCAACGTTATTGCAGCAGCGCTATTTTTACAACGTGTATATCAAATGCTATATGACAACGTGAATAGTATATGTTATGAGAACTGTCACATATTTGGTTGCAGCGACGTTATTGTAGCAACGTTATTTTGACAACGTTTATATCATGTTGTCACACAATGCTATATGACAACGTGAATTTGTTTCGTATTCTTGTGGCGATTATCTGATACGTTTCAAATTTAAAGATACATCCCAACCAAGTAGACACAACATGTTCTTTATAGGAATTAAATAAGTGTATAATAGTGTCGATACATTCCACCAGTATTCGTAACGATCCAGTTTAGGATTTCCCGTGTCCTCATTATTGATCATTCTGCGAATATAACAAAGGAAACCCGAAAGTAAAGCTCACGGAAGGTTATGTCGAAATGTTGGGACGCAAATCAAAATAAACGCACGATTTAGATCATTGAAGGTTAGTGAATGACACTTATTAGCTACAAATTGTAACATCGGATTTACTGATGTTTATTTCAGTGATTCCCATCGATATGTTGAGTCTGTAATGGGATTTCAGCCAGATTTTACACGTAATTTATGCTTGCCCAGCCCACAAAAAATGTGTGACGTTCTTTCGTACACACAATTATCGCCTTGGCTGTGGTAGCTAATTTGCCCGTAACTAACGAAATGCTTAAAGCAGATGATTGAAGTGAATATATTTGAAGCCCCAATACATACATTTATGGATTACCACAGACATAGGTCAGCAGAAAAATCGAAATGTGTGGTGTTTGAGCGAGTCTGAAACTACGACATTTTCCCAAGCTCGTTCCTACCTTGAAAACGCTATAGTGTCTATTGTACGGAAATTGTTACGTGGGGTAAATGTTTAAAAATGCCATTATCAGGTCCTAGGTCCGAGTCTTCCACCTGTGGTCTTACTTGGAATTATAATTGGCTATGTCCATACTAATTTTCATGAAACTGACATCATTAGTTTGTAAATTAGCGGACTGGTTGCATTAGCTATTGAATGACAATCGTATAACGCTTGTTTTAGGGAATATGATGAACTAATATGGTGCAGTTGATTGATCGCCAGATCTGACATGTGGGTTTCCTCCGGATACTCCAGTTTCCTCCAACATTAATGACCGCCCTTACTCCTTCATATGTGACAACGAAAGCATTTGTATAAATGCTCTCGCGCTTGTTTGTAATCGTTGTAAAATAAAAAAAAGTTTCAAAACTATTCTTACATTTCAGCCGGTAGTTTACAGAAATGTAACGGTGAATTACACCACTGGGCAGCAGTAGTTTAGGTTAGAGGATACCAAATGGTGCGAAATCGCCCAGGGTGTATGCAAAAATAGTCCGGTATAAAAAAATAGTGCGGGTGTTTTGAGGTCACAGACACCGTTTGCTTGCAAATCTTGATCCATTACTACCCAGTTTCACAGGAGGAATATGTTGGGGTGTTTTTAACACCAGTTTTAAGCATATTTGAAGCATTTAAAAGAAAACACTGATCCTGTTGGTCACGAGATGTAAATAGAGTTTCCGTGGCCAAAATAATGTAAACAATAATGGGGGACATGACGAGGTTGGTCACACAACAGCCATACGAATAGTGAAAGTAGGAAAGACTGGCTGGGATTCGGTTAAATTATACAGTAAAACTAATTGGTGTCTTTTAACCTAAACATGGCGCAACAGAAAAGGCGGCATCAGTCTACTTCAACACCGTTAGGGACATGTAACCAATTTAGAGAGCAACGCATTGTAGTACAGGTACCAGCATATTCAATAATTTTAGGGAGAACTATTTTAAGTTTTAGCAGCGCACCTGGCGTCATAATGGTTGTTCCCAAATTACTGTTGCAATTATTGTTGTCAAGGGACGTGGCCTAGCGAGCTGACAATTGTTTCGCAAAACAGCGATGCAATAATCAATAATGAAACTCCGGATGTCACTAAGAATGTAGCATCAAGCCACATGTAGCATGTAATTAAAACGAACGCATTGGTTCCATTGTAACTGTACGAATGAATGAAACATCAAGCCAAATGCGCATGCAATAAAGACAAATATATACCAAGACGATTTCAAATGTCATAAATACAAATGACGATATAATAGCATGGATATAATTTGTAATTCCATCAACAGGCAAGCACCAGGCCACATAGAATTGTCATAAATACAAACGATGAATGCAATAACACGCATAGAACGTGTAATGTAATCAAGCAAGCATCAAGCCATATCTAATTATGGCGGATACTACCTTCAATACGGCCCGCCTCCAGAAATGAATTCGCATAACTCTTGACCATATTTTAAGCTTGATTCACTTTGTTTTCATGATAAATCATATGTGAAATGCAAGAACATGTTTATTTAATCAGGTGAACTGATTATCTTGAAATAATTCCCTCGTCATGGTGTCCTACCGCTAAACAAACTCGTTTCGCTAGGCTCACTCGTTTTTTTAGCGGAAGGACATTTTAAATAAACGGCATTCCTTACATTTCAGCCAGTAGTTTACAGAAATGTAACGGTGAATTACACCACTCGTCAGCAGTAGTTTACACCAATCTCGTGCTTACCATATATGGAGAAATTATGTCAGTAGCGTTACAATGACGTGTTCCGTCGGCCAATCAAATGCTGCTCACAGACACACACCCTGAATCTGGAGACCGTCGCCTTCACAACGACACGCCTCCAGAAATTAATTAGCACACCTGCTCTTGGCCATATTTTACGCTTGATTCGCATTCTTTTTTATAAAGTATCGTGTATGAAATGTAAGAAAACGTTTATTTAACCACGTGAGCTGATTATCTTGAAACAAAGCCCTCGTGATTGGGTCGCTACGCTCACTCGTTTGTTTCGTGTAAGGACCAAATCACTCGTGCATTATATCACGATAATCAGCTCATCTGGTTAAATAAACGGTATTTTCTACATTTAAGACTACCACTACGAGTGTCCAATTTGTAATGTTTCATTTTACTGAATTAGCACAAGTAAACTAAGAATAAAGCACACAGTCTGAGTTATTTAATTATATTTACATTATAGTTATTACAGAACCGTCACCAGAGGTATCACTCTAGTTTAGTGGAATATACCTCGCGGCCATTGTGGACTTGTGAGGTCATGTAAAGTTAATTTATTGAATATCATCCGAATTTTGGTGGGGGCGGGGAATAGGGTGGGTGTGTGTCTTATTTTTTATTTTTTATTTAAAGTTGTTGTAAATAGTGTTAAAAACAATAGTTAATGATGTTTCTTCAACTATTATCAAATAAAAAATAATCTGGCATTACTGTTTAGGGGCGGGTGGGGATTATATTCAGTAAATTCATTGTATATTGCCTGATGTCCGCCGGACACACACCACACCTGACACACCGATGCTGTGTATTGAGGGAGAGATTTCCTGCTCTGCCGATTAGATCCAGCCGCTGATTTTTCGGCTCATTCTTTCACAGGCACTAAGAATAGGATAATAGTGTTGGTTTATTGTCATCGGTGCGATGGTGTGTGTGTTTGGTCAATAATATGTGTTGTTTTTCATATACGGTGAAACGTTTGAATAGTAAATTGAATCACCACTGCGGGTGTATTAATTAATACATATTTATTTGCTATGTCTTTATTATTTGAAAATAGAATGGATTGATGGTGAGCATCACTTTTAATTGTTATGTTATATTTTAAGTTAGACCGGAAGATGCCCGGGTGTACGAAGCCATGTGCACTTGCATGTGTACTAGTAGTACATCAACAAAGGCGGATCACTGAGCTCGCGTGAACTGTGTGACATGTGACACACATATTTCCGGTTTTGAGTAACATATCTGTCAAAATACAAACAAAGGCGAACTTTATTTGTATACTTGTTTCTGATAATTATCAAAATGTATGTTCAGTGTGCGAAGCATTGTACACTAACTGTATTTTTTTTCTGTAAATATTTTGTTCTGATTTGGGGATTTTCCTTCTATCCATACACAAGAAATATGGAGTATCACTCTACTTAGTATTATCTACTTTCCGTGGCGCAATAAGCGTGAAAACAGTTACAGACCCATGCCACAGGCAATTAAACCACTGCGCCAGCTGGTATTTGACTGACCACTAGCGTATACCAAGATACATCATTTAGTTCCTGGAGAACTGACAACAGCTTCCAATCCGATTCTGTGTAAATATCTGTAGATATAAAAGAAATATTCTGCAAAGGTTATTAGCAATACAATGTATATTAATCTGTCATCGAATTCCTATAACGGTAATATCTCTTGAAGGAGTTCGGTATGTTATTTCCCCAAAACATATATAATGACTTTTAAAAACAAAACCGCGCGTATTTCATTCATGACCAGTGTAGCAAATATACTGTTGCAGCTTGATAGTAAAATAATTGTTGGCTGGATTAATAATCATTGTTCTTTGATGGAATGGCGAACAGTTGAGACCCAGATCAGACGGCATGGATGCGTGGTATTAAACCGCATAATATAAAACAAAACTGAACTGAAAACCTAAGAAACTCAGCATAACTCTATAATAAATCTCCGTCAAACTTACGTGGTCATATTTAATGTATCCCCATAGGGGTAATAAAACTAATTACTGAAGACCATTAAAGGTACATGCCCACGCAGCAGGTTACACTGTACTACTACTTTTCATTTTCTGTCATGCCTTATATGAGCCATTTGTCTACCCACTAACGAGTTATTTTTAATTACGGCGCGTGTTAATTGGTGTTAAATCGCATTTTATATGCCGCGACCAGAAAGGGTATTTTCCGACCTGGTGCTATTTTTACCAACACGTGTCACGTGACACGGTCGATCATATCACATCTTTGACATGCGCAGTGAAGTATCGGAAGTTGAGAAGAAACATCTCTGTTCGAGTCCAAATCTAAATCTCCACGTAACTCTTTCCATTTGGTGATCTGGTCGCCAATATTAACCACTCTCTCTCTATGTACTGCCTGTCCCTCAGACATTTCGCCTTTTTTTTTGGCCGACGCCGTTTCAAACAATTTCCGTCCTGGTCGTTTGGACATGTTGATATTCTTGTTTACATATTGGGAAGCCTACTGGCGCGCGTAGTATACTGCGCATGCGCACCACAAGCCGTGATATGAAAGTCGTCGTCCCCGCACATTATCAAAATAGACTGTTACCGCCGCGCGTCGCTAACAGTAAATTGATAATTAATAAATTATTATATTTGTATAGCGGGCACTCGTAATTTTTAGAACTGGTGCAATAGTGACATAATTATACACTTATTTAATTCCTATAAAGAACATTTTGTGCCTACTGCGTGGGCATGTACATTTAAGAGATAGGGTGATTTCTTGAATTGCATGTTGTTTGAGAATATTGAAAAACAAACTCGTCTAATTCTAAGAACAATGTTGCGCAAACACATTTATCAATATTTGAGATGCACACATTGTTGTTCTCGGGTCAAAATCGTTGCACATGACACAGTTGATGTTATAAAATGTTAGAAAATAGTTAAATGGCAAGCTACAGCAACAACACTAACACAATAGGAAACAATTTATGTTGTCTGCAATTGAACCTTTTCAAAGTGCTATCTTATTTCTGTGCATAAACATGTTTCTGTCCATAAACATGTTTTAGCAGTACATTGGACTAGTCTCCACAGGAGATGGTTCGTGTGTGTTGTTAAACATTTTTAAAAAACTTGAACAATGATATATGTTTTACCGTAAGGATTAACTATTTCAACACTACATACAAATGTACCTCTATAATGAGACACGCCATGCGATTTTGTACCTTCGGACATCTGCGTAATTTCATTAAATACGTTAATTAAATTTCCAATATGTTTCATAAATAAAGTCAAAAGTTGACCAAGTGTACATGCGGAAGTATATTCCGCTTGTACCCTGAAAATGTTGCCAACTTTTGACACTATTTACGGAAAATATCGTAAATTTTATAATCTTGCATGGCGCGTCTCATATATGTGATATAGCTAGTACACAGTGTGGATGCAGTGAGTCGGCTCAGAACGAGCATGTACCTTTAAAATAAAGAACAGGTGCCGTAATACCAAATATACTCGGCTGACGCAATACTAAATCTGCCTGTCAACGTGATTTGGTCAGATTTATTTTTGTTGTCCTCATGTGGGTAATAAAACCAATTACTGAAGACGATTAGCACGATTCTTGAAATGCATGTTCATTTATGAATGTTGAGCAAAAATGTTCATTTCAGATTAAGTGTTAACAAATGTATCACTATTGTTTGTTCACGGGTGAAAATGGTGTGAAAGAGTAACATGGTACTGTCACTCAGATAGATTCCAAATGTTCTTTATATCAGTCATCATCGGAGCATGTTCATTTATGAATGTTGCAGAAAAATCGACTCATTCTCAGAATAATGTGCAACAAATGTATCACTAATTGTTTGTTCACGGGTGAAAATCGGGTGAAAGAGTTACAAGGTACATGTCCACTCAACATTCAACATGTTCTTTATATCAGAGTCATCATCGGAGACATTTTCTGGCAAAATAATACATTCATTCACCATGACTCCACGTATTGATTGGCATTATTATACATTTTATATCAGACGTACAATGTCACACTGATATCAGGGGCGATAACCGTGTTTCCTTAAAATGTTAAGGACATTACTATTTATTCTCTGTATTTATTGTTTGATGTGCAATGATCATGCTTTATAATCTGTCGGAAAGTATTAATGTTTCAAGTGACGCATTTAATTAGTATAACTAATTAAGAAATATCATGCCTCATTTGCATATGAAAATGGCCTGATACCACCGCGCGTCACTATCACTAAACTAAATATTACTAAATTAGTATATCTGTATAGCGGGCGCTCATAATTTTTAGAACTGGTGGAATAGTGACACAGTTCTACATTTGTTTAATTCCTATAAAGTACATGTTGTGCCTCCTGAGTGGGCATGCACCTTTAATAAATGTCCATTCTAAAGGGTCACTGGCCGTAAAAGGTGACCCGAATACATTATTGGCCAGTGTAGATCCTGATCATCATGTGTACAATCAGAGCCAGATCAAAAATAGTATTGAAACATAATTATACTAATTTCGATTGATCAAACTGTACACTTATCGAGATCTATTTGGTTTAAGGTTCATTTTGATAGCCGCAACCGAATTTGTTTTTGTACTTGTTTAGGGTATCTGGTTACAGATCATGTCCTTAGACTCACCTACTATATATGAGATGACATACGAAACATGATTGATTCAGTGAAATCATATGTGTTACATTAATATGTTCACTGATTAAATGAAAAAAAAACACTTTTACATTGTAATCCAAATTACATGTATATGCCACATTTCGTCCAGCAAGACATCTCATAACGATTGTTGATTCATCTGTTGCGTTATCAAATGATGTGGCCATAATGAATTGCTAAAATACTAATACATGCAAATGTATTTTTTATTGAGTATTACACATTAACAGTGTTTTGGCCTACTTAATCCAAGTAGTGAGAACTGGAGTGGTGAGTGGAATTCAATGTTATACTGTAGGTTTTCTGGAAGCATTATAAGCTGGGTAAATGAAACTCAGTAGTGATGTGTATATCATGTCCTCGCAAAATAGGCATACAACCGGACGGACAGACAGTGCTAGCATATATGGGTCCTGAACCAGTTTCACAAGCGTCTGTCAGCTAGTTCTGTAGTGGTCAGCGAGAGGTCGGCTTTGCAAAAAACATAAACTACACATCTGTCCGATATTGTGAATGGATCAAACAATTAATCTTAAATCTATTACCCAGCATCGTGCATTTATCAGTTCCTTAGTCTTAATATGTTACCCAAGATATCACTCTGTTTAATATACTGCCCCGTGGCGCACTAAGGGTTACAGACCCATGTCACAGGTAATTAACCATTTGAACCAGCTGTAGCGGGGTTTGCAAACAGTACATATCTAGATGAGCCGGCGCGTAGCGAGCCGTCTCATCAGGATCTGCACTTTTTTTGCAACTACATGTATTTTTTTTTATATTTTCACATCCCATGTTTATAAATGGACTTAACATCAGTTTGTGACAGTTGGATTGGTTGCAAAATTAACATATCAAAATACATTCCAATTACTTGGGTGAAAGGGTTAAACCACTGAGCCAGCTGGTATTTGAGTGACCAATGTCGTAGACAAGATACAGGAATTAGTTCCTGCAGAACTGACAGCAGGTTTATAATCTCCCGCCCGAACGAAGAATTAGACTTAATGCTCTTCTACATAAATATGAATACAAGAACCAATCAAAATGACGATCAGTCCGGTCTATTGAGAAAGGCGGTATAATCAGACCACGTGTTCCTCAGCGGGGATTATTGTATGGTGGTGGTGCCATGTATCATGAGTATCAATCCATATTCACAGAGCATGCGTTTTTATTTGTAAAATTGCCATATTTTTTGCGCATTGCTTATTAACATATGGAGGTTCCGTCAGTCCGTACGTTCGTCCGTCCGTACTTCCGTCCGTGACCATTTGCGACGAAAGCATTGTAAGTCAGTTAAGTACCCCGACATAATCCTCCGCCAAACTAAAGTCGTTTCCGAATACTATTTTTATTTCATCTCTGAATTCCATATACATGTGTATTTTGGATAATTTAGGGAATAATTATCAGTCACGGTCCCGCGTAGGGTAGCCAAATATCACAGGGCGAGAAAAATGCACACCTGACCCGGGGATCGCAGTTGGGAAATCTGATTTACCGTAACATCACTCGACCTACTGAGTTAACCGGGTACAGATACACGCTTCCTCTCCATAGTGAGTTACGTACCGTGACATACAGCAAGCCATATTATATTAGACATACTGTTGGCGAATATGTGCACATTAAGAAGACTAGCGGGATCTCATTTTTTTATTACAACGTACATGATATCTTATTCTGTAATATAAGGTCTATACGTTTTGCTTGAAATATGCATGTACAATTGACGACGGACCGGTTTCACACACATGTTATCATTGCGCACCTGCTAGGGACTGACAAGAGGTCCCAAGGCACTTGATAATGCCATTAATTGGGCTGCCTGTGGTTTTATGGTGGCATGCCCGTCCCAGCTCGGGTTCATACTGGGCATAAACTATATGCCAAGCAATGAAACAACAATGATGATTCTGTTACATGTTCCCGTTATCGCTTAGACCCCATATAACTATCAGGGTATGCACTGCCCGCCATTCAGTCCGGAACATTTGAAATGCTTCTAATACAAGCGGTATATATCATTACTAGACTTCACAAATTCACTACCAGTATTTGACCAGGAGCTCCACCAGTCACACATTTCATGTGGGGTGGGCAGTTGGGGGTAATGAGACACATTGTCATATATACAGTCTACATAATGTATAATATCCCAAGTCCTAATTTAAAACTGCAGCACATATGTGTACCTAATTAACAATAGGAACCATGCGATGTTTCCAATCAGTATAGACCCAGATCAGCATGCACATTCGCAGTCTGACCAGGATATTTACTGTTCTACATGTGTGAATGTGATATAGCAGAATACGCCTCCACGGATATGACAACAGCAACATTGTCAAACTTGAATAGATACTATTTCTCCTGGGACACCCAGCGAAGTAGGCGAGTCTATTTTCAATTGGCTAACGAGATCGTATGGTCAGATTTTATATAAACATGTATAAGACATTCCCGCGTTTGAAAAGTATTTAAGAAATGAAAGGTCATACTAAAGCACAAACGTACGTACGTACGCACGTACATGTACCTTCGCTACTAGTATATCCCAGTTGCATATAGGCAATGTGAAGGTCACTGAGGAAGTATGTTATTATTGTCAATACTGCCAGCGAGGGGATTATCTTAGTGTTGACTGTACATGTAACCTATACTATATGTATCCACTTCCAGTCCATTGTGAGAAATTCCCACTCGTTAGCTGCTAGTATATTTGGAGCGGCAGATATGCCCTTGTTTTCACCCCAAACGACGAATACATGTTTGAAAATCATCCATACATGTACATTCATAATAACATAAATGCAAGACAAAGTTTGGTGATCACTGATAAAAATCTAGATTATATAATGCCAAATGTGCTAGAAAGATTTTTTAACATACAACAAACTGGCTGGGCTATCTTATAATATATATCGCAGCCTGTCCCAACCCCTAAAGCAACTGCCACCAATTACTGGACCAGCTGTGAGAATACACATGATGACGTGTGTGACCAGCGTAGCAACATGATCTACATTGTCACTATTCTGTCAATCGAACATTATAAATTATAACTACATAATGATCATGATCTACACTTGCCATAAAGGCCGTAATGCCTCTTTTATCAGCCAGCAGCTCAGTTATACAGATCACATACATGTTTACTTCTACAACTTTCAGTCTAACGCGTGTTTTCAAAATCGGAATCAATACACGTAAATTGCAACTAGCTTAGCCTCTGATGAGAATGTGCGTATGAAAGTTTGATCTTCGATTGCATTGAATGTGAATCAAAGTACTGAAAGTACTGCCACAATAGCTTGACCCGCAGGGCATGTCCCCGTATATGAGACATGATGTCTCAGTGTGGGGGACATGATGTCCTCATATTTGGGACATCGGTGTTTTACGTTTCTTTACGTTTACGACCCTGAACAATAAAATACTAAAATAAGTGTCTATAGAGAAGGTGAAAACAGATAGACAGACAGATCTCTGAATATTATAAACAGATACACTACTAGTTTTGATGGTGTGTACATTTTGTATGAGCAAATTAATGTGTTTGTCCTGTAGCTGTTAAACATGTTAAAGTTGTATGCCGATGTTTGTAAGACATGTCCAGTAGAACTTGTGTTATTCCATGGAGAGCAGACCGTGGCCGAGGGGTAACACCGTCGGCGACCCGGGTTCGATTAAGGGTTCAGTAACAATCATCATTCCCATTTAGCATGTTTAGCCATTATAAAGTGGATTATCTTCCTTGGCTTCCTAGTATTAAGTTTATCGCGGTACTCGATATCTTCCTTTATTTAATATACAAATATTTCCATTTTGCATCAAAACATTAGAATGGGTCCTGGTATGAGCAAATTAATGACATACATCATGTAAGTACAGTCCAAACATCGTTATTATGATGTGTATAGCTTTATTTATTAACACATATAGTAATTATATGAAGATTTGGGTAGATTTGGGTAAGATTTGGGTAGATTTGGGTAAATCGTGCCACCCTGTACTAGGGCCCCGAAGATACACCGCGCTACACAGTAAACATGTGCGTAAATTATAGCATTTACACTTCACGCACTAAGATACAGACACAACCTGCAGAATGTTGACGTTTAAACTTCGCTATATTGTCATTGAGAGACAATTCTACAATATGACACACAAATAAATATTACAATAAACTTACTTAATAACGTGTGTATTAGCAAAATTCCCAGGTCACTTGTTCTAAGTGCATAACTCTAATTGCATTTTGTTACACTGCGCATTACATAAGAGTTATGACGGAGTAGTCTTTCCAAATGTGTGTTTGAAGCGTACTTTGTTTACGTTCTGCTTCGTGGAGAGTGACCTGAGAATTTTGCTAATACACACGTTATTAAGTAGGTTAATTGTAATATATCTCTGCTCTAATTACTAGTGTACCTTGGGCCCGGCTCGCTGATTCAGTAATTGTAACGCGCAAGAAGGCCGGGACCCGTTGGTTCAAAAGATGTCGAGTGTCTAGAGTGTCTAGTCGAGTGTCTAGTCGAGAACATCACCGACCAAATCAAGCTGGGTTTGGGTCGTGATGGCTGCTATTTGTTTAGTGGCATTTTCTATTTTCCAATAAAACTGAACATCTAACTGTATAAACGCTTGGATTGAAGCCTTGTTTACTTTTACAAACATACACCAGCATTATATTGTTGATTTCAATACATTGTTTTACCAAAAACAAAATTTAGTTTTTTCTCAGATACGGAGCATTATGACAGGTGTGGTGGCAAATTGCTTTGATCAAACGCACCAAAAAAGTGTATTAATGACACAATATATATACTCAGGGAAAACAATCAAAGACAGACTTTGCCAAATTACAACTATTTGCAAGAAGTGAGCTATACTGCTACATATATAGAATGCAGCAGACTAGTATCATTTTAAATCTGGGATTTGAACCCTGGCACTGTTTCCGAGGAAACTGTACAGACAGGCAAACAGTTCCATAAAGGTATAATCCTTGGAAAAACATAGAACTTGATGTCATCAGAATAATCTAAGGGTCTACTCAACTGTACTAGTATGGGTGAATGGAGGAAGACCCAGTGGACCTGGGATTTGGAATATGGTGAAGATATGTTGGCTTGTCGTTACCAACCAGCTTGATGTCGAAACAATACTTACGAAACACACGCAGTATATCACATGTGTGCTTTTTATAAATGTATGTCTTAATAATAACGCATTCCACGGTTATGTGAAACCTGCTATTATATGAATTATTTAGAAGTGGTGCATGAAAATTAAGGACCACCACATGAAGCAGCAACACACGAAATACATATATCTTATAAGTATTTGTTGTATGTGTTCTAAAATGATCAATCTAATATTATACACACATCATAAAATATGTCCAAATAAAATCATGGATATTTTATTCAACTTGTTAATGCCGCGCACCATTGTAGTCCGTTTAGAAACTGCCAGATGCCACTCGGGAGCTCTCACTGTATAATCCAACAACAGTGTAAAACTTTCATCACTAAGCATCTGTCTGTTTCACCCACTTCCCCAACATTCCTTACGATATACTACTTATAATAAACATACTTATGTAGTTATGCATACATTATATATTTAGCGTGCATTCCCACTCAGTTGGCACAAAATGTTCTTTATATCAGAGACAACATCCGAGACATTTTCTGGCAAAATAAACATTAATTCACCATTACCCCACGTTTTGATTTGCATTTATATCAAACATAAATTTCCACACTGATATCAGGGGCGATAACCGTGTTTCCTTAAAATGTTAACGGACATTTCTATTTATTGTGTGTATTTATTTTATGATGTGCAATGATCTACTTTATAATGTGTCGAAAATGTTATTTTTTTAGGGGACACATTGAATTAGGATAAATCATTAAAAAATAGCATGCCCCATTTGCAACTGAAAATAGCCTGATACCACCTGAGACCCCGGGTCCGGCTGCGAATGGTCGATTCGGCGCGTCCATGGGCAAGACAACTTCGTACTAGCCTAGTCCTATCGGATGGGGACTTAAATAGTCCGTCCCGACATGCAAGGTCATCGAGCCAGTGCCGTCTTTAAATCGAAGAATTTACATTTTTTTCATAATTTTTAGAACTGGTTGAATAGTGACACAATTATACACTTATTTAATTCCTATAAAGAACAGTTGGTGCCTACTGAGTGAGCATGTACCTTTAATATACATGTACAAAAGTAAAAGTAACATACCTAGTTCCATCGTCTTTACTGCTACTGTCAGTGCTCTGTTTCTCGGCTATATATGATGTATTGTCATATTTTCCAATTGGTAAGTCAACCTATGTACCTTTGCCAAAGATGTAAAACAAGTGTAGCAAATAGACAATGAATCACAGTCAAGTTCAACATCATATATTCGTGATAGACGTTCTCCAATTGAAACGGAAGTAGTTGTATTAATATTTATCCCGTCAACACAGTGCGTATGTGCCATGAAACACGGTGCCGTGAAACATTTTTGATATCCTGTTAATACGACCTAATCACTGCGTATTAATATGTGCGGTAGCTGGGGTTATTTTATTTTGGATTTTAAAGCCATTTGTAGGTGTTGACGGAATAAATAGAAAAGTAGGTTAATGCCGTGAATGGGAAAATATCTGGCGCGGCACGGAAACGGGATGTGCTCGGCAGTAATGTATAATGCTTCCATTCGGAGGTTATCGGAAAATTATAAATTATGTTGTTTTTATTTTTGACAAGAGGTCCCATTTTTAGCTCGCCTATGGCATGTTTATTG
>CM055275.1:27515462-27559974 GCA_029237695.1 Conchocele bisecta | reverse complement strand
TGGCATGTTTATTGCATAACCCCGGCGTCAGTGTGGCGTCTCGTCGGCGTCCACAAACTTAACGTTGGGGTAAATGTCTTATAACTTCTGTTTCCTTTCATGGAACGCCTTGTTATTTCATACATGCATTCCTCAGATGACCCTCTATCATGCTGTTGCAAATCCATGACCCACCACCCTGCCCTTATCCCCCCAAGGTCAAGGTTACAAACCTAGCACATTCATAAACTTAACGTTGGGGTAAATGTCTTATAACATCTGTTTCCTTTCATGGAACGCCTTGATATTTCATACATACATTCCTAAGATGACCCTCTATCATGCTGTAGCAAATCCATGACCCACCGCCTCATCCCTACCCAAGGTCAAGGTCACAAATTTAGCATGTTCATAAACTTAACTTCGGGGTAAATGTTGTGTAACTTCTGTTTATTTACAGGTAACGCCTTCATATTTCATACATGCATTCATCTGATGATACTATATCGTAATATAGCAATTCCATGACCACCGCCCATCCCTTACCCCAATGTCAAGGTCACAAACTTAGCACATTCATAAACTTAACGTTGGGGTAAATGTCTTATAACATCTGTTTCCTGTCATGGAACGCCTTGATATTTCATACATACATTCCTCAGATGACCCTCTATCATGCTGTAGCAAATCCATGACCCACCGCCCATCCCTTACCCCAAGGTCAAGATCACAAACTTAGCATGTTCATGAACTTAACGTTGGGGTAAATGTTGTGTAACTTTTGTTTCTTTACAGGGAACACTTTAATATTTCACACATGCATTCATCTGATGATCCTCTATTGTGCTACAGCAAATCCATGACCCATCCCACCCCCTCCCCCAAGATCAACATCATAAACTTAACGTTGGAGTAAATGTATTTTTATAACTTCTGTTTATTTACAGGGAACGCCTTGATATTTCATACATGCATTCATCTGATGATACTCTATCATGCTATAGCAAATCCATGACCCACCCCCATCCCTTTCCCCAAGGTCACGGTCACAAACTTAACACATTCATAAACTTAACGTTGGGGTAAATGTCTTATAACATCTGTTGCCTTTCATGGAACACCTTGATCTTTCATACACGCATTCATCTGATGATACTCTATCGTGCTGTAGCAAATCCATGACCCACAACTTACCCCATGGTCAAGGTCACACACTTAGCACATTCATAAACTTAACGTTGGGGGTAAATGTCTGATAACATCTGTTTCCTTTCATGGAACACCTTGATATTTCATACATGCATTCCTCAGATGACCCTCTATCATGATGTAGCAAATCCACAACCCACAGAAAGTCACGTGTTTACACGATTTAGAAAACTATAACAACAGTGACCAAACAAGTAAAAACATTGAAGTGCAGTATTTGTATTAAGTATTTGTATTGCAGTGGGTGGGCTTCCTAAAATTTATTTGTACACAGGGTACCCATGTTTGGTCTGGGGTGGTGATGAGGGACTTCTTTGCTTCATTGGGGTGACCTCGCGAAAATGGGCGGGGGTGGAGACTGTATGTTTGTTGGGATTACAATCGTGTCTGTTAATTCTGCGCACCTAATAATAATTTTCGTGAAAATGTCCATATTAAGTCTAAATTCCCTGAACATTCAAGGCAGTTCTTAGCCGAGATAATCGCGGCTAAACGGATGGCTTTTACTATTTCATCTGTCGTCTATTATCTGTATCCGCCTAGCGGAGACCCAGCCAAATTTGATCAAAATATCAGTCCATTTTGACCTTGAGTTTTGCGAATAATACGGGAATAAAATGATAACCAATGTCGGTATATTTGCATGTGTATTATTGGTTTATGAAGCTTTTTTTAACAGATCTGTTGTTGATCTATTAATTTAGTAAGCAGGACCACTAATCATTTTGACCATGTTCTGAATAACTTTTTACCAAACTATCGGAATGGGATAAAATTGTGACTTAGTATACCGTTAATCAGCTGATTTATTCCAAAATCAACATAATTTATTCTGACGTAAGCTGGGCAAAACATTACGTGAATTGTGCATTAGCCGGTGCGCAGAATTAGCCGACATTACATTTTTTATATGCAGATCAGAATGTCAGTTTTCATTGGTTTGATACATGTACAGATATTTATGTCAGTGATTCTATATTTTATGTACATCTGGTGTCCCGGTGTAATTTACTGACAAATCACACAATTTATAAGGAAAATTATTTTTTTTTCAGTAAAGAAACTATGTATAATAACGATGTTTGGTACATGTGGTAAAACACGGCATTCTGTTAGTTTCATATTAAATACATGTTGGGTTACCATAAATGAGAAATTCCACGACTTGCTAATAAATTTCTCTGTTTCGCACTAATACAATTAGCTTACCATATTCTTGACACTTTTCTAAATAGATGCCCCTTCAGTTGTATGTTTTATGCCGTTGAAAAGAAAAAAATGTAAAGCTATATTTACGTCATGCAAATGTACGTAACGGAAATTACATTTCTGAGACCCCTGGTCCCTTGAAGTGGAAATAAAATTTAAAAAATGACGAGAACAATTGGCTATACTATTATAAATGTAACAGTTTAATGAATTATTGGTTCTACATCGAAACTAGAAAAACGACACCAATATGTACATAAAATATAGAATCACTGATGTCTCATTATTATTGAACCATGTTATTGTAGTTGCGAACAATAACTCTTGCAATCTACTCCTGTACCGTCTGTAGCAGAGTTACTATTCCATTCATACATGTAGGCTTCCTCTACATAATAGCTAATCAGATCTGACTTACACTTTAGTTGTTAATTGTGACACAATTTGTATATTTTCCATCTGAAAAAAAATATTATAAAAGTAATACGTATGGATCACGATTTAATGCCTGGTTTGGCCCTCAGGTACGTTTTCATCTTTCGCTCTTTCTGTTACCTGGGAGTTGAATTGGGTTATTGCCCATTATAGAAGTAGTAAGATTATT
Source organism: Conchocele bisecta (assembly GCA_029237695.1). Lineage (NCBI taxonomy): Eukaryota > Metazoa > Mollusca > Bivalvia > Lucinida > Thyasiridae > Conchocele > Conchocele bisecta. The sequence continues at coordinate 27,556,973 of CM055275.1, read as the reverse complement.
ACTGATCCTACTGCTTTTGGGAGGGGCCATGTGAGTGTGGCGAGGACCTGGCATCAGATCAGGATCATCCTGATTTCAGGGCTGAGTATATAGTTCTTTTATTGTAAATATTCATTTCTGATTTTAGGATTTTCCCCCCATTTGTACATGTACTTGAACATGTACTTGAACATGTACTTGTACAGGTAATATATGGGATTTATTACTAAACCCATTGACCCGGCCTTAAATGACCGCATATGTTGATAGGCCGTTAGACCCCAACAAACAAATAAATGATATACGTAGGCTTCCTCTACAGAATAGCTAATCAGATCTGATTTACACTTTAGTTGTTAATTGTGACCTAATTTGTATATTTTCCATCTGAAAAAAAAAAACTATTATAAAAGTAATACAAAACTTTACGTGGGTGGTGGTCGGGAGAACGAGACGACGTAAATTAACGGTAGTGGTTCCTCCATATAGGAATCACTATTTGCCTGGTTTGACCCTTCAGTACATTTTTATCTTTGGCTCTTTTGTTACCTGGGAGTTGAATTGGGTTATTGCCCATTATAAAAGTAGTAAGATTATTACTTATCCTACAGCTTTTGGGAGGGGCCAAGTGATTCTGGTGTGGCGAGGACCTGGTATCGGACCAGGATTATTCTGATTTCAGCGCTGAATATATAGTTTTGTTATTGTAAATATTTAGTTCTGATTTTGGGATTTTCCCCCCATTTGTACATGTACGTGAAAATATACATGTACTTTTTCTTTTTATATGAAACGTGAATTTCGTCACTGATATCAGGGGCGATAACCGTGTTTCCATTAAAGGTTAATGGAAACTATATGCTGTCTACTTAGTTTTGTTATGTGCACTATGATCGTACTTTATAATGTGTCAATAAAAATATTTGTTCGGGTGACACATTTAATTGGTATAAATAATTTAAATATGTCATGTCTCATTTGCATATCAAAATAGCCTGATACCACCGCGAGACACTATCAGTAAAATCAATATTACTAAATGATTATATGTGTATAGTGGGCCTGGCAGAACTGGCAGAATACATGTACCGTAGTTACACAATTATACACTTATTTAATTCTTATAGGCAAACTGTTATGCCTACTAGATGGGACCACAGGTTAAAGTACATTGTAATGGACCGAGGTCTATAAATACATTAAACACGCCTAAAAGCGTCCATAAACGAAAACAAAAAGCTAAAAAAAGTTTTGTTACTCCCTCTATAACACACACATATATATACCTCGGTCCGTTACTTCAACCTGTGGATGGGACCCCAACTTTAGCTGCTACATGTAATTTGCGAACCAGATCTCTTATTCACTATTCTGCAGAGGAAGACTATGAATGGAAACGTAACTCTGCTACGGACAGTACGGTTGTAGATTTCAAGAGTTACTGTTCACAACTATGAACAATGTGGCTTACTCGCTTACCACATTTATCCAAGTGTTGTGAGTTTGATGCCCGGGTGGGATGTAGTTCTCTAAGCACTGTTTCATGTTGGAAAGTTGCGGAGTCATTTGCTGAGTAATGGTTAATACTGGTAAGAAATTCAATAAAAGGCTAACCATGTACATAATCGTGTTTGATTGTTTGTTTCAGGGAAGCCGTCTACAGATCTTAGCCATCTGGATTATTCGTCGAGCCTCTTCAACTTCACCCTGCAGTCGAGGCAGAGACCAGCAGGGCTATTGAGATAGTATTTGGGCGGTTTCAGAAGAAGCAGATAAGGCGGAAATTATTTGTCATTCTGCTGTTGAAGGACAAAGGCCACCAGAAGAATCGCTGCCCGAAGACACTACTCCACCTGGGCAACAAGTTGCCAAACACTCGCGAAATGGGAACTGATCCAGTTCCTGACCTACACGAAGCAAAATATAGTGTCGCCATGACAGACTGTCATCATCTTACAGCGACATCTGAAAATATAACCCTCGAGGAAGAGCTTGAGAAAGACAAGTTCAGTTACAAAAAATTAACCATTTAACCGGAGTACCATCCATGCCAGCGGCAGTGTTTGTGTGGTTCTTAACTCTGATTTCTGCTCTAATCATCTAATCAACCTGTTGAAAGGATGTGTCGTGAAGACATGTTACTTCTTGTGTTGATGGAATTGAGAATGAATCTTATTCACACAAATCTGACTTGTGCAGTTTTAAGATTTGTCAATATTTTTTGAATCAGTGACTCATTCTTGTGGTGGACAGAATGACATTTGTAAATTTCTGATTATGTGACACTCGAAGGACTAGATATTGAAATGGTCAGAAATATATTTACTATGCTTTTACACATATGTGGCTGTGACCTCAGGTTAAAGTAACGGACCATGGCCTATAAATGCATTAAATATACCTAAGAGCATCAATAAGTGAGAGAAAAATAAGGTAAACAAAATGTATTTACTCCATGTGTGATATATGGGAGTAAATAATTTGTTTAGCCTATTTTATTTCACTTATTGATGCTTTTAGGTATATTTAATGTATTTATAGGTATTGGTCCGTTACTTTAACCGGTGGCTGTGACTGGAGAATGTGGTTTATGGGATTTATGACCAGTGTAGCTCCTGATCAAATAGTACACTCCTGTAGCCTGATAATGATGTGGCTTGTTAGAAGCATGATGCAGATTTCATTGATGCAATGGTGAACAGTGCAGATCCTGTGCGGATATGTGTATCTACACTGGTCGCAAATCCCATAAGCCCCATTTCTCCAGTCACAGACACATATTTGAGCAAATTTAAAAATCCTACCGCCAACCTAGAGTGATTAGCATTTAAGGTATTGCATTCAATCTTTGATTCATAAATTTATGTTTAAAGTCCACAGTCTAGAAAGTCTACATTTGGTTGGTTTCACATGGTTTCAGTTATCTTCGCAATAAAGGATTTTACTTCAAATATCCAGAATAGACCAAAGACAAACTTTGTAGACTTTCGAAGGGAAACGAACATTTACGCAAATTTAATGATGTATTTTTGTGCTATTAATCATGATTATAATTGAAATCAATGCCCAATGGTCAAACTTGTAACAAATTACATGTGTACAATAAATTTCGACTTCGAAATTTGACTTCGAATGAAATGGTGCAATTGGTTGATATTGGTCATTTGCAGTGCATGATGTGACAAACAACATATTGAGGCATCATCTGTAACACAGTGCCTTCAATCATGATTCATACCCAGGCATACAAAGTTTTCGTCCATCCGTAAGATTTGCGTTAAAGGTTTTTGGGTACCCATTATATCTGCAACCGTAAATCGCATTGAGTTGAATCTTCATATACTTCTTTATCGTCATCCATATTTTTATACTGTAGCACACCGATGTGGCTTTCCTGCACAAGGTCAAATTACTTAAAAGTTTTGAAATATTTGCATCAAACATGTCAAAGTTTTTAAGTACACAATGTCTCTGCAACCGCAAGTCGGGTTGACTTGAAACTTCATATATATACTTCTTTATGAAGTTAGAAGATCAATGTTTTCTTTCTATAGCCCTGGTGGGTGCATGTGATGGGTAATTTAATAATCGCGATTCATCCTTACCGGAAATCCGACTGGAGACCTGGTTTGGCCCTCACATACGTCTTTGGCATTTTGTATGTGACAGTTGAATCTGGTTATATCTCTTGTGTGAGTATTACGATTATTCGTAATCCTTTTTTAAGGAAAGGGGCCAAGTGATTTTGGTGTGGTATGGACCTGGCATCAGGTCAGGTTATTCTAATTTCAGGGCTGACTATATTTTTCTCGATGAAATTATTCCGTTCTGATTTTGGGATTTTCCCCCCAATGCAGCAGGTTAATACAGGATCGAACCCGTTTGCACAGCCTTATATATGACCTGAGCTGTTGATAGGCCGTTAAACACTAATAAACAAACAAACAACTTTGGCATTTGGAATCCGACAGTTATATCCTTTATGTGAGTATTAGACCATAGCTGTTGATAGGCCGTTAAACACCATTAAACAAACATTCTATAGCCCACTCATACGGCTTTCATGCACACAGTGAAGGTGAAATTACTTTGAAACTTGCATTAAATGTTTTGAAATATATGCGTTAAAGTTTTAAGTAAACAATTTCTCTGCAACCGTAAGTCAGATTGAATTGAAACTTCATATATTTGTCTATCAACAATCAACATCCATATTTTCATTTTATAGCCCACGCATGTGACTTTCATGCCCAAGGTCAAGGTCAACTTGTGTTAAATGTTTTGAAATATTTGCGTTAAAGTTTTAAGTACACACTTTATCTGCAACCGTATGTTGGATCGACTGGAAATGTCACATACTTCTTTATCAACAGCCATATTTTCATTCTATATCTCACCTAAGCGGCTTTCATGCCAAAGGTCAAGGCCAAATGACTTTGCTACGGCCGAGGGTATGTGTGAGACCCCGCTCACTTGCTCTAGTCCTTAAAAGCAAGAATAACATATCTTACCATACTGATTTCTTTTGTTTTTTTCGGATACATGTACTGATTTTGTGTCCCGAGCATAACTGGAATTCCTTTTTGTATATTTATCACAACTCTTGCCTCACTAATATTCCAGTGTTCTCCCTTTGTTTTTTCACGCATTGATTTTGTATCTGGCACATGGCGATATTTCAAATTTGACCTAATATGGTCCTGATATACATGTATATCAATCGAAGGTATCGTGGGTATTGTCAAAATCGGATCATACAAGATGGCCGCCGACAGGTCATCCTTTAATTATAGATTTCGTCTTCTTCTCATGTACCGTTTGGCCGATGCTGGTCAGACTTCACAGTTGTGGTGCGTGGGTGAAGCATTTTCATATTTGTTAAAATGGAGGTTGTCGTATAATCCAAGATGGCCGTCGTAGAAAATTTGGTAAAATTCTTAAAAAAATCATATCAACCATGTTAATTTTACATTATTATTATTTTTACATCAAGCTTGAATTGCCACTTTGATATCAAGGGCGATAACATTGACTCTTTAAAATGTTAATGGAAACAACTATTTATTCTCTCTATTTATCTTTTGATGTGCAATGATCATATTTTGTAACAAGTCAATACAAATATTTATTCAGGTGACACATTTATTAGTTGATATAAATAATTTAAAAATGACCTGCCTTATTTACAATCAAAATAGAACGATGATACAACCTATCAGTAAACCTAAGATTACTAAGTGAATATTTCTGTGTAGCGGGCACTCGTATTTTTTAAAACTGTTGGAATAGTTACACAATTATACTTATTTAATATTTAATAATTCCTATAAAGAACACTTTGTGCCAAACAGATGGGACCCCAATTCAAATCATGATTTGCAACTTTGCTGAAGGATGTCTGGCACCCAGTCATTAAGTGCAAAGGCACGACACTTGTCTTATCAGCTCATTCACAAACACCACTGTGACATCATACAAAACACTTGTCACATGGATTCACCAGTGGGTGTACAGTACAAAGTCCAGTGACATGGTGTGTAATTGCATCCCGTAACATTTGGTCAGGTGTGTATTTTTTTACTTTAACCTACGTTTTCTGGTGGAAATAACTACCTGTATAATCTATGTGAAAATCACTACAATGGAAGAAATTGAATGTATGTTCTCGCACCCCCTTCCAAACTCCATTCACAATTCACACCCCCTCTGCATGAATCTGGATACTCCACTGCAGTGCAAAGTCGCAGAACAATTTTTGACATACAGCCGTTTGAATGTGTACTTGTGTGTGTGTAATATTTCTCAGACTTTTTGAAGGCAATGATTTCTGTTTCGATGTAATGTACGACCTGTTGTGAATTTCACTCACAAGTTCATATTGGTGCTTGTAGGAGTATTTGATATCCAGTATACATTTTCTATGGCTTTCACATTCTGTAAAACCGTCTGGAGCTTTGACAATGAAATGGAGAAATGGCAAACATTTTCATTTGTCTGAATGTGGATTATTTCTGGCACTCATATCTTTGGCTTATAACGTCGTTCAAATTGTACTGCGTCAATTTTATCAAATTTAAGATTGCATATTTCATGACTCTTCAAAACGCCAGTTTTAGAAGTTGATGGTTTTAGGATTTTTATATCATGCACTGCAGTGCCGGTGATAAGTCGCTAGGTGGCGTTGCCAAGTCGGACTGTCGGACTGTTGTACTGTGCGGACTCACCGAAACAAACCGCCAGTGGACGCGTTACACTATGTTTGCTATGTAATCTCCCTGGGTAAGTTTATAGATCGCGGCTCAGTCAGCGTGCGACTAGATGTCGGTTTTTGTTGTTAGGGGAAAGTACTAAAATTGGGAAGATTGGGCCCGCGCAATATTTAAAATTGCGCCATGTCAATTAAAGGTGGTGCAGGATGTTGAATGTAATATCTTTATAATGGAAAGACAGAGTTTAATGAAACATAACGCAGTAAATGCTTAACAGGTTGCCAATTAGTATCCCCTCCCGATAGGCAAGAGCTGGTATATCGTTAGTCCATGTACTGCGTACGTATGTACGTACGCTAGTAACACCTTTCATTTTTCAATAACTTCTGAACTGCTTCCACGATTTTGATATTATTTGACTATAATGTGTGTCTATGGATGGAGCATGGTTTAGCATATGAGTAGACTCATATGACCCACGTTCGACCGCCCAAGGTCATGGAATACTTTTTTATTATCAAGGCTGCCAGCGAGGGGATTAGCTTCGTTTAATGATGCCAGTGCGAGGGGATTAGCTTCGTTTAATGATGCCAGTGCGAGGGGATTAGCTTCGTTTAATGATGCCAGTTCTTGCATTATGGTATAGTTTGCTTTAATCTAACAATTTTCTGGTTTTGACGAAGAATCGGTTACCATGGATGTGAATATAAATCTAAAGAACGTGAATGTATGGTGTGATACATATCATCGAACCGGTATGTCACTTCTATGGTGTGATACATATCATCGAAATCCGTCCGTTTGCTTGGAAACGTTTCAAGAAAATTTACTGTAAAAATGACGTCACAGAATACGTCACGTCGGAAAAGCAGGTTCGGAAACCACGTGATCCCATACCCTGATATCTATAACTTTACATGCTACTTGCAAACATGTAGTTGGCCTCAATAATAATAACATACACTCAAAGCGTTCTTTTATAACATGATCATTCTTGTTTACATATGAATAATAGTGACACATTGAAATGCTTAAAGTAAATATAGTGTAAACGCATCTAAAAACATAGCGACACGCCGTTCGGAACACAAGCCACATTTTTCCAGTAACTTCCGCAATTATATTTATTGTTTAGTGAAATAATGGAGTTAATAATCGAGTCAGATGTCATCTTCACTACATATACTACATTGTATCAGAATCCGTATTGATTGGCCGATATTTATATAACATTTACTGTCACAATGACTTAAGAAATAACTTATTATGGTTACGAAACCATGTGATGCAATACCATAATATATTAAATGTGTTCCCTATAACGATATATTTAAAATAACTTATCAGAAATTAATCGAACGTCTGCCATATCAATACTTTTCACACAATTCCCATTGGAATAATGTGCATATGTGGTGTACACGGTTGTCATGTAGTCTGATTTGCCTTAATGGAAAACATTTACAATATGTGTGCCTTTTATAAATTATGAAACAGAAAAACATACATATCTAGCATAGCATAAACATATACAACACATATATAAAGCACACATTAGCATTGAAACATGTGGTGTATATGAAAACAGTAATTTATAAGTGTTGATAATACATAAAAAAAATTAAGGACCGCTTAGGAATCCCTGTTAATTTTCAATACTAAATGTTGTAACATATTTCGGAATCGATCATTATTTAAATTAATTACACAGTAGGATAATGTCACAATGTTTTATTACATTATAGTACATTAATATAACCAAAAATGCAAATTATCCAAGCCCAGGTATGTCTCTTGGATATCATGTGTCTGATAGCATTGAGTACGTGAATATATTGGTTTATATATGCCATTTACTGTGTGTGAAGCGAAAAACTGTATATTGGATATCTGAGACATCATTTGAGAACAGTGCCTTCACTATGGTTGCATATTTGTGCATGCACTTAACATGCTTAACGTCATAACATTTCATGTAAGTTATCTTAAGCCACCTTGCAGTGCGTGCTCACTACATAACTATGGTTTCATTAAACTAGATGTACTAACTGATGAAGACGAGATATTTTAATATAATAATAAATCGGCATAATGACCTAATGTTAGAAGAAAACAAAACTAAATGTGTGCAAAAGATAAATTATTAATACATTTCGTGTAACTACATCACACAATTTATGTCGTCTTCATCAAATAGCAAGTTTATTGATACGATATGTAATTGTGTAAATAAAATAAATTAAATTAAATTGCAAATTAACACGACTTACGTATGACGTTATAACTTAATTGTCAAGTACAAGGCAGAAATATGACACCATACATGTGTACCACTTTGGCGATTTCTGTGTTTACAACACTTTTTATTTATTTAAAATATACAGGCACTGGGGACCTCCCAGGGTGTCCGGTTTAGAGAGGTTTCACTGTAGTATTATACATGTAACAAGACGTCTCAAATGAGTGGTGACAATATCTCCACTTTATCCCGACAACACAGTGACTATGTGCCGTGTCAATACGACCTAATCACTGCGTCTGAATATGTGCAGTTGTTATACTAGTCGATTCTCTGATTTTTGAGAATGCGACTGAGGTTATTTTTTGCATTTTAAAGCTATTTGTAGGTATTGACGGGATAAATAGAATAGTAGGTTTGTTCCGCGAATGGTGAAAATATCTGGCACGGCATGGAAATGGGATGGGCCCCTTTCTGAAGCCATGTCAGATATTTTTTCCCATTCACGGCACTAGCCTACTATTCTCTATTTCCGAGAAATTGTGAAGCAGTCAGTCTTCTACTTTTGTTAAGTGCAATTTTTGCCAGTATTGTGAAAAACAAGTTAGCTAATTTTGCATAAACAGTGGGAGAATGTAGACATTTTGGCTGAAATTGCGAAAAATAAGCATGAATTTTACAATTTGCGAAAAAAGATTGCAAAATGATTTTTTTCAACGACAAAAGGGTCTTTTACAAGCCCCACATATACAGCGAAAACATCGTCAGATCTCCAGATAAGGTTTAGCCTTAAAGAGTACTTTACCCACTAAAATATTAGATTTTCAGACGTATGTCATCACCAATTTGAAGTAGTGAAAACTAAAATTATTCCAATTTTTTTTCAGAAGCATGTAACTGAACAGACATAGTTACGTAAAAACGTCCATCTGTCCTTGATACTTGTAGAAACTAGACATTATGTTTGTAAAATATGGATATACCCCCGTGGCATATTGGATTCTCACTGGAGAAACTCTTACAAACTTTTCGATGTAAATATACACAGATGGACAGAAGCAAGGAACCTCAAGAGCAACGCAATATTGGACAACATATTTTCAGCTGTAATTTTCTAATGCTGAAATTTCAAATGTCAATGCTGATTTGTACACATTCAGATCTATTTCAATGCTGGTTTCCCGATTCTCAATGCTGATTTACCACACAAATTATGCTTATCTGGAGCGCTGAAGTGTAGTGCTGAAAATTGCCACCCCATGACGCGTTAACGTACCGAGAGTCCACAATGCAGAAACAATGAGATCAACTTCAATCATTTTGTAATGAAGCTGGCATTGAAACGTGGCCGTCTTTGTTGTGGAACATGACAATTCACTTCATCGTCGAGGAGAATCCAGCATCTTCGCCTCTTCCAGTCACTGAAAGTATAATTGGACTCTTAGCCCTTTCACCCCTAAGTAACTCTGTGGAGTTTGATATGTTAATATTCCAACCAATCCAAGTGTCACAAAATTATTTTCAGACCAGTCCATTTATGAAAATGAGGTGGGTTTTTTTCTTCTAAAAAATATCAAAATCAGTTGCAAAAAGTGCAGAGCCTGATGAGACGGCTCATCTGGTTCTACACATTTTGCCAATATATAGGCATGTAGTGTTGAAAAGGATCATTATCTGCACTGTTCGCCATTCCATCAATGAAACACATGTCATGCTTCCAACAAAAGAAATTCTGTAAGTCGGTGTGACGTCGCAGACAATATCCGCCATGCGGGAACATTGACAGAAAATGCTATATGAGACATCAAATTAATGACTACCGGTAAACATATTTAAAACAAAATGATTTGAACATTAGGTGGGCATACAATTATGTCAAGGGGTTATCAAACTTTAACCCTTACTACGCTGAATTAAATGTTGTCGTCTGCTGGAAATGTTTTATTTTCAATATTTCTCGACAAAAACCTGGTTTTGACAGCACATTAGAATCGTCTCCAGTGGAGGGATTCTCATGAGCTGTCAAAACCAGGTTTTTGTTAAGAATTAAAGCAAAAATGAAAAACGATCAAACTTTAAAAAAAAATGTCTTCAAATGTTTCCACATAGTCTGAATTAATTTGTTTGAAGCGTTAGCAAATTACCAAATTATATGAAAATGCGTCAGATTTCCCCCAGCGCTCTTCAGTGTCGGAGGTAATTATAACCTGCAGGTGCGCAAAATGGACGATTGGACAGAATATAGATCGTTATTCGTTTTTCAAAATCATACTGAGAAAACATTACCAAACCGACCAAAGAAACTTCAAGCTATTTATGTGCTACCAGCACATAACCGGTCTCTACAACCTGTATGATCTGTATGTATGAACTGTATGTATGATCTGTATGTATGAACTGTATGTATGATCTGTATGTATGAACTGTATGTATGAACTGTATGTATGATCTGTATGTATGAACTGTATGTATGAACTGTATGTGTGATCTGTATGTATGAACTGTATGTATGATATGTATGTATGAATTGTATGTATGAACTGTATGTATGATCTGTATGTATGAACTGTATGTATGAACTGTATGTATGATCTGTATGTATGAACTGTATGTATGATCTGTATGTATGAACTGTATGTATGATCTGTATGTATGAACTGTATGTATGATCTGTATGTATGAACTGTATGTATGATCGTATGTATGAACTGTATGTATGATCTGTATGTATGATCTTTATGTATGATCTGTAGTAGATATGAACTATATGTATGATCTGTATGTATGAACTGTATGTTATCAGGCTACAGGAGTGTGCTATGTGAGCAGGAGCTACACTGGTCACAAATCCCATAAGCCCCATTTCTCGAGTCACAGACACAAATATGCCAGATGTCCAACTTGTGGCTTTGGTAGCCAGTCTAAGTCCAGATCTTTAATTGTGATTGGAGAAGTGACTGAGGCAGCATTTTATATCTCCAGTAGTAGTAAGGGAGTCAAAATGATACCACCTACCGTGATATCATTTATAACCCTCTATAATACCCCCACCACCCCCGAAAAATCAAAAATTGGTTAACGAGGAAAATTGTCTCCCGACAGCAAATTTATGAATTTTTTGAGAAAATAATTTTGAAAAGAGGGAGTCCCAATTATATTGGTAATTGACTTTTGAAAGTATATATTGGTGTCATAAATACATCATGTTTTTTTTCACGTCCAATTGAACAGAAAAAACGAGTACCAATATTATTAGAGAAAATGGATAATACAATACAATTTGAATTGAAAATTTTTAATGACTGTGTTGAAGAAGTTTACGAAGCTTACGGGGTTATAATCCTGTATATAAATTCTATAAAATGAGAACACTAGGCGATATCGAATACATGAAATACCAGCGTAATTTATTACGCTCCGATAAAAACGTTACATTTCCAATATTATACCGGCAATTATGTCAACTATACAAGAGGCAAATACAAACATTAAGACGGATAATGCGTATCGGATATGAAACTAAGGCGTATTATATAAAAAATTTAAAACCCAACGATTCGTTTACGAATGTACATTTCTACGATATCGCTTATAAATTTATGTTGTAATCACAACACCAACCAGACGACAATGTTCCAATTACACGCGTTATGAAAATGTAAATTAGGTGTCCCACCTTACACGTATATTAAGTGTCCATTTATAGAGAGGTTTACACGATTACGTCTTCCGGGATGGAAAATAAACACACTGTAATATATATTACACACACGGCTATTTATAGCCTTATCGATGGTAATGTAAACGGGCTATCGATTTACACAGGTGGTGTACACAGTTTATAAACACTTAGTGAGGGTTATATAGTTCACGAATTTCCGGGATGGTTCGTTATTTAATTAATTTTAATAAAATTATTTATAATTTAAAGCTGAACACCCCCTATTATATAGAAAACATATTAATTAATATAATAAAATAATTAATTAATAATAAATAACAATTTTTTTTTATTTCACCAGCAAAGTTAAGTTTATATACGAGAAATAAACACAGTTCGGTGTCGGGACGCCGGCATTAATATCTCAACAGTGAGATAAGTTTCGCCACATGTACTTCACTCTGGCTGCTCTGCACATTATAGCGGATGGAGGTAACGATGAGGTGGGGTCCGCGGTATCGGTCCAATGATGGGGTGTAGGAGATGTGAGTGTAACACACCTCGCTAAGCCGAAAAAAAAAAAAAAAATAGAAGAAATTTAAGCGAAGGCTTGGCGGGGTGGACCCAGAAGGGTTTTGCTGGCGCGGGTTCGAGCCTCTGTGGAACCTAAAACTTTTTTTCTCTTTTTTCTTTTTAAATTGTTAATAATTTTCCTAAAATTAATTAATAAATTGTTTACTGCACCAATATAATTAATTTTATAATTTTCTTTAAATTAATTATAAAATTAATTATTATAAAATATCACAATGGTGCTGTAACATTTCTTCCGACTTTATCTCCAAGTTTTTCCCTAAATTTAGCCTTGATTCTTATATCATTTTTTAATTTTTCATATCTCCCCATTTCTTCCACCACGGATTCAAACTCTAAATTAGATATTTTCTTATCGGCCAACGCTTTGGACACCATAACGTCGATGGTATTTTTCTTCGACCTGGCGAGAACAGATATTCTATCATGTTTTCTACATTTTTTCTCGAGTTTTCCACCCGACGCCCTAATTACCATACACAACAACCCAGAAACGGCCGACACCGCACATAAAATCCCCGCTACAGGAACCGTTATAATGGTGGATATAGTTGCAGCTGTCCCCGCCCCACACAACACAGAAACACTCGCTAGAGCCGTGCTAGATGCTTCAGCCATATTCGCCGCGCGTTTATATTTTTTAGCGTGTCTTTTTCTATTTCTATATTCTCTAACTAAAATATCCTGCATAGCGACGATATTATTCAACCTAAAATCTGAACTTCTTTCGTTAATTGTACACAGTGTTGATGGAGTGGTATTGACAATTGGAAGCGTTGATTCGTTCATGATTTTCAATATATTAGTATTTACAAAATAAGTTCAATTAACAATGAGACAATAGTGGAAGAACTCTCTGGGTCACCGATTTTCGTAACAAAGTTAATAACACTACTTTGGGAAAGTCTAATTCGATCATCACCGGCGAACGCAACAATCGTCGAACTATCTCCAGAGATTTTAGTGACTCCAACCCCCCGTTCTTCCCCATCTACTACAATATTACCGCGACCGCGCCCACAGGTTTACCACTAGCATTAACCGAGCAGACCGCCATTCGGATAACTTCACCTGCAGCTGTCATAGTGTATCCCCCACATTTATTACTAGCTTTGGCACCGAACGAATATTCATAGTGCCCCTCAACCAATGGGCCCCGCTTCTCAGCCCAAACTGTTATGACACGTTTTGGCGTTTTCATTGTTCGCACTATTCCGGTAAGCGCATTGGTTGAGTTATATGCCTCAGTACGAATCTTATAAGAGGCCTCCTCAAGAGCTTTGGTCGCGGCTATACGATCATGTTTCAGTTTATCGGAAACTTCGGTTATCTTTCCGTCTAGTTCGGTAAGTGTCGCTTCTCTGCTGAGAGAGTCCTCTAAGCGCAACGCATCATAAGCCTCCGTAATGGTCGCCTGGTGGCCTTCTAAGGCTTTTTCAACACCCAACCGGGCCTCTTTTTGAAATTCGGTTATTTTCCCGTCTAGTTCAGCAACCGCCGCTTCTCTGATGAGAGAGTCCTCTGAGCGCAACGCATCATAAGCCTTCGCAAGGGCTGCCTGGTGGTCTTCTCGGGCTTTCTCAACACCCGACCGGGCCTCTTTTTGAAATTCGGTTATTTTTCCGTCTAGTTCAGCGACCACCGCTTCTCTGAGAGAGTCCTCTGAGCGCAACACCCTATAAGCCTCCGTAAGGGCCGCCTGGTGGTCTTCTCGGGCTTTCTCAATACCCGTTCGGACTCCATCAAGATCCAACCGGGCCTCCCTTCGAAATTCGGTTATTTTTTTGTCTAGTTCAGTAAGTGCCGCTTCTCTGTTGAGAGAGTCCTCTGAGCGCAACGCCCCATAAGCCTCCGCAATGGCCTCCTTGTGGTCTTCTCGGACCCCCTCAACCCCCAACCGGGTCTTTTTCAGAAATTCAGCTATTTTCCCGTCTAGTTCAGTAAGTGTAGCTTCTCTGTTGAGAGAGTCCTCTAAGGGCCTCCGCAAGGTTCGACTGGTGGTCTTCTCGGACTTTATCAATACCCGACCGGGTCTCTTTTCGAAATTTGGTTATTTTTTTATCTAGTTCGGCAACCGCCGCTTCTCTGATGAGAGAGTCCTCTGAGCGCAACACCTCATAAGCCTCTGTAAGGTCCGCCTGGTGGTCTTCTCGGGCTTTCTCAATACCCGACGTGGCCTCTTTTCGAAATTTGGTTATTTTCCCATCTAGTTCGGTAAGTGTCGCTTCTTTGCTGAGAGAGTCCTTTAAGAGCAACGCATCATAAGCCTCCGTAAGGTCCGCCTGGTGGTCTTCTCGGACTTTATCAATCCCCAACCGGGCCTCTTTTCGAAATTTGGTTATTTTTTCACCTAGTTCGTTTAGTTCCGTTTCTCTGATGAGAGAGTCCTCTGAGCGCAACACCTTATAAGCCGCCTGATCTTTCTCAATATCCGTTCGGACTCCCTCAATTTGTGCAGTCGCCGTCAGCACTTCTACTCTAACATCTGATATACTCCTGTGAATCCCGTTTGTGACCTTCGATATAGTTTTATTGATCAGGGCCTTGGTTTTTCCAGTAGTTAAAAAATCGCCCTCGTGTCGGGATGAATCCACCTTCTGCCGGTTCCAACTTCTTTGAATTTGTCACCCAATCGGAAGAACTACTGGTCAGTATATACTCATAATAAAATTAATTATAACTATTGGGCACCTATACTCAATTGGAAATTTCGAGAACTACCGAAATCGGGTAATAGTTATTCAACTTTCTCGCTTGATCATCGAGAATAGAGACCGTAAATTCGTGGATATGTCCCGATTCCAAAACTTTCATCTCGGGGTGTGGGAAGTCTAAGGTCACAGTCTCGCCATAGAAACAGTCGTTGGCTTGCACGGTTTTCAGTAATGTGGTGGGAGTGCCGTCTACCGTGTTGTACGATGTGTTCACCCGATCCAGGTGCACCCTGAGAGTTTTCGTGAAGGCGAAGTCCACCGGGTTATCACCGACGTACTCACCCGGGGTAAACACTCCTTTGTTTGAGGAGTATGTCTCTCTAAAACCGAGTTGAATACCCAACCCCGGGGAGACCACTACCTTATTATCAGTGCTGATGGTCATTGTTGCGAGCCCGGTAGCATTCGATACTGTGAGGTTGATTATCCGTCAAGCTCTGAGTTGACAAAATCTTTGAGCTGTCTTATTCCCCACAGTCCGTGAGGCAGCTTTAAACCTAATTGTTGTCCATCCTTCACATAGTAAAACCCTTCGCTCTTCCCCACATTCTGCCATCCAACCGTGAACGTGATTGATCTGAGGCCTACCCGACGTTTTCCGCAGCAGTTGTCGATTGACTTTTGAAGTTCACAACTCCCTTTTTGAACATTAGTGATAGTAGCAAACATAATAATATCTTTCAATGGATACAAAAGCATTTAGCTTTAACTCTAATGCAAAGTACGCGGTCGGTGGTAAATACACGCAAAAAGACGTTGTTAAACCGCCTTGTACACCCAACCGTAACGGTTAGACCGGACAGTGGCTTTGCCACCAATTTCCCTAACACGTTTGAGAAATATGTAGTTCCAAAGACTACTAGTCAAGATGTACTAAGATGGGATTTTTCCCATATGAACTTCTGGCAGAACCAACTAAATTTTGCTGTATGGTGCGCAACGGCCGGATGTGGAGTTTCGCATCAAGACCATCTGACATCCAAGAATGTCATGCTCCGAAGTGTCTACAACTTTCACGTGTATTACACCATTAGGGAGGATTCTCAAAGAACTAGGTATTCCACTACCTCAAGACGACGGTTGGGATCCCATTTCAAGCGCATACGACCGTAAGGCGTTCGAAAGATTATGTAACGAATTTGGGGTACCAAAAGACGCGGACTGGAGACAGAAAGTATACACCCCAACCAACAGTTTAGGGTTAGTTCACCTTAAAGGCTTAGTTAGTGGTGGGCATCTTGATAAAGTTCCCGCATATTTCTCAGGGTTGTGGAGTGCTCGCGGAGCTACCCCACCACCAGTTAGAAAAATGGCAACATGGACTAAATATAATTATAAATTGAACAAGATGACGTTCGGCGATGAAGTGCTTGGAGGGCTTGCGTGTAAAGACGGTTATTGTCATTGGCTACCTACTAAAGTAGCCCACGTGGAATACCTAGACCTGGGTGATACTCCACAGATGCGAAATGCTTGGACCACATTTATGTTAGATGAAAGCACTGGATTTACGCAGGGTGGGGTTATTCGTCTCAACGAATCCATTCGCATATACGTATGGGCAATCCTCGCCTCACAGAAGCAAACACGCAGCGCTATACTGGGTACGGGAACGGCCTTTGACGCACAAAAACAGTTCTTGGCACTTGTCGAGGACGCCATCTTAGCTAAGGTGGACCTCCAGAAGGCGATCCAGAATTATCAAGACGTTTTGTAGACTGCCCGCACCCCGATAGACTACGCATTTGGAATAGGTCTTTATATGGCGCCGAGCAATATGATACTACGAGACGACCCGGTTGACGGTTACAATAATCAGATCGTAGTCGCAACCACCAATAAAAAAATCGGCCGCAACGGGAACGTGAACACGGGTATCATCAAGCTCCCACCCAAGATGATTGGGAGCGGAGTTGTAAGTGGAACCGATTTCATAAAACCCCAAAAACACAAAATGGATACACCTCCCTCAACACAATTGAACCCAGTACCCCCAATTAGTAAATTGGATGCACCATCGAGTTCCTCCAATCCAATCATCAACAATGTTGAAACACCAATCGAGATTGGAAGCACAACACACGAGGAGGAGAAATTAGCGCTCGTCGTCGCCCTCGTGGCGATCGGACTATTAACGCTTTGGTTTTAGGAACTCTCTGGCGAAGAATAGTAGGAGACCGGCGATCGCCACGATTAAAGCCCAGGTATTTTTGGCTAGCCATCCGGCCGTTTTTGATAATATAGATAGCAAGTAAGAAACGATACTTCCGATCAGTCCAGGTAGTGCCGCAGCCGCATTTTCGGCTAATTTAGCCAGGAGACTGGCGAGGGCTTTTAGTTGTTTTTTTACCCACTCCTTGGCTCCGCCGGATGGCGCGGGTGCTGGTGCGGGTGCTGGCGCGGGTGGTGGCGCCGCACCACCAGTGAAAGCTAGAACTATGGTCGATATAGTCATGCTGATAGCAACGAGGATGCTTGCTATCGTGACACCCTGTTCTCTGAACAGAGTTCGAAGACTCTCACCGAGTGTCGTCTCCTCGTGCAGAACCCTCGAGATTGTTTCGCGGATCCGACTTATTTGGGTTTTGGGTGCGGAGAGCCTCACGGTTAGTCGATGCAGCCTGCAAGCGAGATTCTCTTTCGTCCCGCAACGACCGCATGCGTTTGTTGATCCGCTCGGTTGATTCTCTATCGCCACCCGCTTCCTCCAGTTTTCTTTCTTCTAACGCGATATGTTCATCCAGCGACGAGAGTTTGGAGAGGTTAAGGTGCAGTTCGTCCCGGACCGTTTGCAGAGTCTTATCGAGTCCCCGAAGTTCGAGAAGAGGTAACAGTGGGTCATCGTCGAGTATTTCGTTTTCGCCGAACGTGGTCTCCATCGTGTTAATAGCGTCGGTGGCTATTTGAGGGAGTTCGTTGAGCTCGACCGTTTCTATCGCGGAGGCCGTTTTCGCCATCGTTTCGTTGGTAGACTGTAGGGCCTCTACAACGCGGGTCGGCATAATTGTTTTACCCCTCTTCCAATCTACGAATTCTAGTTCGCTCCTTAAGAGTTGGCCACCGCCCGGGTTTCCGGCAATGGTGATCAGTGCTAGGGGTTTACCGGTCCTCGTGTTGACTATTGGGATATTTGATGCTGCTTTTAGTCGCAATCTACCGTTCAGATCAAATTTGAACTTGGAGTAGTCGCGACCGACAGATGGGACCAGACCTTTTTCTGCCAAACTGTTGTAGTAGTCGTTTACAGCTCCCTCGAGTAATTCCCGACTTTGACTAGTAGTAGCGCCACCTAATTCCCCCTGATTGCGATTGGATTGGAAACTGGAGGCTGTATCAAGGGCGTTTCGTCATTATAATCATCTATGTGATCATCATCCGCATCGAGTAATCGTCTCTGCCGATTTCATACATGTCATTATCGTAATCAGCCATATTTATAATTTCTTAAAATTAATTATGTATTAAAGACAAAACCATACGGGTATAATATAGTTTCACTAAATTATGTCTTCGAGTCAATACGGCCGCAAACTCAATCCATACAGCAGACTGCGTGAGCCCCTCGGGGCAAAAGGCGTGAGACAGAGTGTCGTTATTACGAACAACCCATCGACGATCGACCAGAACCAGCAGCTCTTGGTCCGCTTCCCCAACCTCGGAGCTAACGACGTCATTGTGCCGGGGACTGTTCGCCTCGCTTTCTTCACTATTTCGCTGACGTCGACGGACGAGAACCGAACCGTCGTTCAGAACCTGGGTCGCGCCATAGTCAAGAAGACCATGATAAAGATTTCTGGTAATGAGGTGATGTCGATCGATGACAGCGACGTCTACCATTGTTTATCAGGACCTATGGATGACGGCGCAAGAGCGCGAAAACGCTGTCTATCAGGGTATTGACACCAGCAAAAATAAGAACGTAACCAAACTTAGAATCGGGGCTGGTAACAAGGCAGATAACAACGCGAGCGACAACGCGGTCGTGGGGCGCTTACGGCAACCGCTTCTACATCCCGCTCGACTTTGAGTTGCTGGAGAGTCACATGCCCTACTATCAGAGCGCTTTGGCTGACCGCCTCGAATACGAACTAACGTTCAACGACTACGGCCGAGTTCTCATAGCCAGCGACATGTTATCGACGTATGCGATCGATAATATTTCGCTGGAGTACGACATGGTCACGATGCCAGAACTCGCGCGATTGATCAGAACCCAGTACGCCGGGCGCGTTGCCATACTTACGACCGAGTTCTTCGCCATCGCAAGATGACGAAAGACAAAGGCGACACATTGTGGAATATTAACGTCAACGTACCCGCCCGCTCGACGAAAGGTATACTGATGTTGTTCGAGGATGCTCGGTTCGCGTTCGGTGCTAGAAAAACCGACAAATTATATAACCCCAAAATCACGAAGGTAGAGGTGACGATCGAGGGAGTCCCCAATCAACTCTACAGCGCGGGTCTTCGCGCGCACCAGCAGTGGGACGAAGTAAGAAAGCAGTTTGCTGCCGGCTCTAAGCGATCTCCGGAGGTTGCAGCAGTTGCCAAAGACCTGCATGTCTCGGCCGTCTCCCTCGCGGAGTTCCTGAATACCAAATACGCGTTATGGCTAGACATGCGAGCCAGCGACGACGACCAAATACACGGCAGCGGACGCCAAGTTGAGAACGCTAGCGAGGGTGTGACGATCCAGATAACCAAAGAGGCGGACGGAGCCGGGCCATTGAACGTGTGCTTATATATAATTACAGACGCACAACTCAACATCGAAGATGGCCGATACGTCTCAGCACTCTACTAAATCTAACGATTTATTAATTAATTTTAAGAAAATTAGCAATCATTCTAACGATTTATTAATTAATAAATTTGAAAAAATTAAGAAAATTAACAATCAATACCAATTCACGATTGGAGATGCCCACTCTGCCATAATATGTGGGCAGACAGGATGTGGAAAAACGGTTTTCATCCTAGACTTGCTCGAGGGCTCCTACCGCGATGCCTTTCGTCATATTGTGATCCTGTGTCCCACTGTGCGGCACAACGATACTTATCAGCGGCGCCCGTGGATATGGACCGACCCTGAGGTATACGTTATTGACCCCGGTGATAGGCTTCACGATTGGCTGCGTGGTTTATACCAAAAATTCCAGGGTGAGCCCACCCTATACGTGATTGACGATTGCTCGGCCAAGGCGGCGATGACCAAAAAGAAGGACATGCTCTCCGAGCTCGCATTTTCTGGCCGCCATGCTAGGCAAAGCGTATGGATATCCACTCAAAAGTACAACCCCGTCCTCAAGGATCTGCGCGAGCAAACGAAATGGGTCGCCCTCTTTCACTGCAAGGACCGAGACTCATTCGATGACTGTCTTCGAGAGAATGGCGTTATCCCAACGCGCGAGGAGCGCCTGGAGGTTCGACAGATGCTTTCGGAAACTAAGCACGCCAAGCTTTTGCTAAAGACTGATCAACCAACTTCTTACGAAGTTATCAATTAATTTTATAATTAATTTAAGAAAATTAGTAATTACTGAACAAATGCTGAACAATGCTGAACAATGCTTAACAATGCTTAGCAATTACTGAACAATGCTGAACAAATGCTTAACAAATGTTGAACAAATGCTGAACAATGGTTAACAATGTTTACAATTTGGTGCTCCGCTGCGAGCTTTGTTGCGATCATAATGGTGATCATAAGTATCGGGTGGTGCGCTTGGCAATATGTTAAAGTGATGATTACTTGTTAGAATAGTTAAATTAATTTTAAGAAAAATGAACTGCGACGAACTTCTCGATCAGCTAATAGAAGAAACCTCAACTCCGACTGCCAACATAGATAATGATCCGACAGAGCAATCGGAATCAACTCCAACGGCGGTTGGCATTGGGTTGAGTGCAACGACTCCGAATGAAAATTAAAATGCGGCGCGACGAGAGCGGCTAGCTGCGCTGGTTGCTGGGGGACAATCGGAGCATTATCTCGGTAGGCATCTCTCAGTTTTTCAGGTGGATAAGATGTCAGATGCGGAGATCGATAAAATGTATGCGCGATACGAATCTAGGTTAGATGCGGAGATGACAAAAACTCTCGGATCGGCGGCTATTCATTTGTACGCAACCGCCGTTAGTATACTTCTCCCTATACCAAACACCGCGGGATTGATTGACGATCTAGAGACTGACCCTTTTATAGGTCACACTCTTAGAACAGCCTGCTGCTCAATTTATCACAAGTTTGGAATGTACTTAGCTCCGCTGACAACCGCGTTGACCACGTGTAAACACTGTCAATTTGGACATATATGCCCACGAACTATAAGCCCTAATATTAATATTATAAATGATGACAAGACACAACCGCGAGAGTGACGGAGTTGAACCCGATTGCTCCAACACAATCGAACCCGAGTGTTACTCCGCCACTGGATGACATACCGCATATAAAAAATCCCAAAAGACATGCTGCTGGGCGGGCGGGCGGCGGCTGCCACCCGAAAAGTAAACAAGATAAAATACTCGCCGAGCTTCGAGAGGCTAAACAGTCGTTGCAATCGGGGACGGAGAGAGCAAAACATCTGAAGACAGCGTTGAGTACAACAACACCCCCAATTCACGAATTGGAAGCACACTCAACACCCAATCGAGGTTGGGCGAATCCGATTGAACCCACATTCGTGAATTGGAGTTGGGTTGTTGGTGGTGGTCTGGCAGTTGTTGGTGCCCTGTGCGTGTGGAAATACCCCCTATTATCGAAAAAACAACCAGCCAGTGTTCAGAAGAAAGTTACGAAACACCAATCGCGATTGGATGCGCCCCATTTAAACATTGATCGCGACCCCTTTTATATGCAATAATTATAATGGCTGAACAAGACGGTAAAATGTTAGTGAATGCGCTTTATCACGCCGTGGTGATATCGGGTTTCAGTATCGGGTATGCTCGACTATCAAAGATGGCCCTAGGAGGATCCGCTCCCAAATTGGACTTTACTGTGAGAGACGTAGGGCTCGCGACCTTAGATGTAGCGGCCGCAGTTTGGACCCGAGATTATCTAGTTAAAGCTGGAATTCTACCAGTTAATATATGGAAATAAATGGCTTCAATCGCAGTAATAGTAGGTGGTGCGCTTGTAAACGCATTGGCGTTCAGCGGTAGCAACTTTATATCTCTAAACTGAGAAGCTCGAACGTGGATGAGGAGCGTAAGCGTCACGATTTAGCTGTAGAACAACTCAATAGCGCAAAGGAAGCGTGGTCGAAAAAACGAACCGCCCATCTGGACTGGGTCAATGAAGAGCTTCGCCGCGAAAATCACGCCGCACAAACTTTTCAGAACGTTGAAGAAGCCAACCGCGAGTACGCGCTGGCATATCCGCAGAAAAGTCTCGCGCCGCTGGATCGTGAGCCCCAACTTTCAGATTTCTATGTACCGTCAGAGCCCTAATAAAAAGACCGCGAGATCGCGTTCATCGTTGTGGGAATGGGTGTGGTGGGGCTCGTCGGCTACTATATCCAATCGAGATTTTAAATTAATTATTTTAAATAATTTTTTTTATAAATATATATATATATAGAACGGGTGTCAGTTGACGAACTTTATTTTGCTATGATTGATGTAGGCTACACTGCCCTTAAACACCGCATGGTTGGTGCAAAGGGTATGATTCGTCTGGCCCGAGATTCTCTCGAGACGTGGCGGGAGGACGAAAAAGCGGCCACCCTTTTCGCAAAGCGGATGTTAGATTCCTCCACCAATCCTGGGGGATTAGATTTTCCCAAGTTCCTTCAGAACTTAACCCCCAATCGCGATTGTACTTCCAACAAAGGTTTATTATTATCGACGCAGTTACCGGACGATCTGGCGAGGGCATGTTGGAGATTGTCCGATATATTAGAATACATCGCATACGATGAACACGCGCAAACTTAATACCAAACTATCGATTTGCCTAATGCGCAAGCTAGCGAACGCGTACTATAGCCCCCGCGGCTACTGGCAGGGAGTCGCTGCCATCAAGAACCTCGCGGCGGCGACCAAGGTTTCAGAAAACGCTGTCAAGGAATGGCTCAAGAAGCAGGCCATCTGGCAGATCTATTTACCCGCGCCTCACAATATTCCGCGCCCGAAATTCGACGTGCCGGTACCGAACCAAGTTCACCAAGCGGATCTCCTGTTTCTCCCTCACGATCGCGTCGGTCGTAAGACGTACAAGTACGCACTGACAATCGTTGACGTAGCGAGTCGTTATAAGGGGGCTGAGCCGTTGGCCACTAAAGAGTCTAAGGAGGTGGCCGAGCTCTCTCCCGAATATATAAGAGGAGTCCTCCTCTCAAATGGCCGAATCTTCTCCAGGTCGATCCCGGCCGCGAGTTCATGGGCGCGGTCTCTCATCTATTGTCTAAGCACGAAGTTTCTGTCAGACGCGGCCGCGTCAACATCCACCGGGACCAGGGGATCGTGGAGCGCTTCAATCGAACCCTGGCTGAGAGACTGTTCGGACACCAATATGCCAAAGAACTTGTAGACCCTCATTCGCGATCGACCGAGTGGGTGGCCATACTGCCCGCCGTGGTCTCCGCACTGAACGGAGAGGTGACCAGATTGATAGGTAAGAAGCCCGTAGATTCTATCAAGTTTAAAAGGGTGACGAGCGAGCCCTCTGCCGTCTCGCGTGGGCGACCCGTTGGTTTAGAGGAGCAACGGCTTCCATCGGATATTGATGTCCGGTACCTCTATCAACCGGGAGAGCTCGAAGGTGGCAGCTGCCGCGCGACTGATCCCGTGTGGTCTCTCAATGTATATCATCTAGATCGATCTATTACCAAGCCCGATGAGCCCGTGCTCTACTATTTGGATGATGGGCCATCTCGAGGGTTTGTTCGCGAAGAACTTCTTGCGGTGCCTTCTGACACCCAGCTACCCACGGATCGTCAGAGTCTTTAGATTGCTAATTTTCTTAATTTTTTCAAAATTATTAAATAAATCATTAGAGAGGTTCTGTATGTATTCCGTCTGGTAACACACGTCTTTTATCGTAGTATGCCGAGAGTCCTAATTTTTGTTGACAGTACGTTTTCATAACACCGTCTTTCATTTTAAATCCTCTATTTTGTGCTACATCTATAATGTGTTTTCCATCTTCTGTAGTTTCACTTAGTACTGTTTATATCTATCCCAATTTAAATTGTTGGTTCTCTTGGACATTCCTTTTTCATTTTTAGTTTTTATTTTTATTTTAATTTTAATTTGTTCCAAATTATCTTTAGTGAAATTAACTTTTTTCTACAAAATAACACTTACTAGATAACGCTATCGCCCTATCTCCGCTAAATTCCATTTTGAAAAGTCCGGGCTCTCTTTCGCTCCATTTATCCCAAGCCAACCATTTATTTTTTTATTTTTCAAACCCGTCTAGTAAGTTAGGTCTAATCAATTCCTCTATCGTTTTTCCACTAACTCCTATATACATACTATCCGTATCCATCTGTATTAATTCAAAGTCTTCTCTTTTTACGCATTTGTCTAGAAATTCGTAGTAAAATTCCAACATTCTCAATTTAGCTAGTTGATAAACCGCTATTCCACAATGGAATGGTCTCTTACCGCACACCTGGGTTTTCTTGAAGATATTTCGTACGCATCTCCTATCTCTTCCAAATCGTCAAAGAATGCAGATCTTAATGCTTTGTCAACACAGGTTTCGTTTTGTGTATATGTCGTATTTATGTCTCTCCGTTGCCTCTATCATTTTTCCACAACACGAGTTTCCTAATAATTTCATTATGTCGGCTACTGGTTTCTTATTTGGTTCTACATCACCCGTTCGTCTTGCGGCTGTAACTTCTTTTGCGAACCATTCGAATGGTTTTCCGCTAATATAATCTATAACACGATGAACTCCAGTTATTTCTAGGCCGTGTTTTAAATACCATTTCAACAGTGGCGCGTACAGCAATACTTTAATGGCGGTCATAGATCCCACCAATTTTTTTCCATCTCCTCTTGTTCGGCCAGTATCTTTTAAATATTTTAACATGTGTGTGGGAACTTCATCAACCTCTACTTCTCTGTTTATAAATATTGGGGACATTTCAGAAAACTTATCTTTTAAGTTGTGTGGAACTTCTATATCCACCTCCGCAAACCCAAACCAGTCTCCAGATAAAACTCTTTTACAAAACTTTTTAATACATTTAGGGTTATGTGGGGTATCTATATGGTGTATAGTTTCTCTCCCACACGGCATATCCTTATTTAACGTAGATAAATATAACGCGTTTGCATCGTACCCCAAAACAGCCTTGCAAGGTTTGGAACCCACTCTAATATTTGAAACACCGGCTTCTGCATATCGTGTAAATACTATTGATGGACCGCCAACTAGAGCGTCCTTCATCATTTCGTATGTTTCTTCTTTTGGTGCATATAGAGCATCCTCCGGTATAATCGTCTTTGAAGATTTTTGTTCTTTAATGGTTCCTCTCAATAAATATTGTATAGCTACTCCAGGTAGTGTTACCGCATCTTTGAAAATATCCACACCTCTGTGTTTATAAAATTCACACATTTTTTCCACCGCTTCTAGGAACGGTGCTACATCTAAATCGTTATAATATTTCAACCAATCTCTGAAAGTTTTTTTTCATATTATTTTCTTCGAAAATTCTACGACATTTACTTAATTCCCCGTTTCATCTATTAACATTTTCCCAGATAGTTTGGAATACCAATTCTCTATATCCGGTAGTCCTAGGTAATCCAGTTTGTCTGGAGAATCGAACCACTCATAAGGAAAGAAAGATTTCTGTCCTTTGCATTCGTAGGCTTTTATCCAACTATCTTAACTTACACCAGGTCCTAGATAAAGTATTACATCAAGAAATCTAAACTCTGGAGTAAATAGAAATATTGTTGCGTTTGCACGTTTTCCGACCATTACTTTCTTTGTTGTTGATGCCAGTTCGCCTACTAGGTATTTCATTTATTAATTTATATCGTACTTACTGCTGTTAAAACCTATAACCGGTACTTGCTCTATCCACTGTTCGATCTTGGCGATTTGGTTTTTACGTAAATGTTCTGTATTAAACCCATATCTTGACCACACTTCTTCTCGTATAGCTTTTCCCCTGACTTTCAAATCTTCTACGAATTTTTCTATAAGTTTTGCGGGATCTTTATCACAAATATGAGTTACTGTTCCTGAGTAATTATCTCCTATACTAACGCCTACCGGAACGTGCTCGGCTTCGTACTCTAGATTATTACCGAGAGTTTCAAATTCTGGGTTGAGATATGCCTCAAAATCTGATATGGATAAAGAGTAGTGTCGCAACCGATCTTTATGTCTTTACCCGTTCTTTGGAATTCACATTCCCACATAACTACTAGGTTGAATTATTTGCTTCTTCTAATAAGTGTATCTCTTCTCATAGTGGATGCGCGTTCTTCTTGTCTATGCTTTGCATGAATCTCACACCCGTGCCAGTAACAGCCGTGATATTGATATACGGTATTGGTTTCCGTACAGTATCCATCTACTGAAGCTCCTAAAACCCATCTTTCACCCCCGTGTCCACACTGTTCGTGGTGAATGTGAATTCCCTCGCGCTTTTCCACAGAGTACATCCAATCGATCGCCCCATAACTGTTAGAACTTTTTGGGTAGAACGCTTTCTCGAACGACGAACGCGGGCGCTCTAAATAATTACCATCACATATTACTTTTGTCTCACCTTTCATACATTTTGGTCCGTGTCTCTTCATATTACTCGCTTTCGTGAATTTTCTGCTTGCAATTATCGCAGGCGTAAATTTTAAATAGTTTTTAAGGTTTTTTTATCAGAAATGCGTGATTATTAAACAGTCCTATTGTCATTGGTTTATTCCCTATTGCCTTATAGTGCGCTGGTACCTTTTTCAACCACCATACATTACATTCGGTGGGTTGATATACTTCTATAACCGATTTTAAAAAACTCTTCAACCTTTTTCAGATCTGAAAAAGGAATTGGTGAAACCACATTACTACCGAAATATTGCTTACTAAGTTCTTTCGCTTTTTCTGTACATCTGTCGGGTCTTTTATCTGTCATATGCATAGCTAGACACCTGAACAGACAAAGGTCGTCATTATACTTATCTAAAGAATACATACCTTTTTTATTCTTCAGCCATTCTGGAAGTTCTCCTCCTGCCGCTTCTTTGGATTGTAGTCCCAAATCTATTCCCCTGCTACCCTGTATTAGCTTACGAAAACCTCTACCCATCTTACAAACTTCCACTTTGTATTCGGTCTGTCATATCGGACATTATTCGTGTTTGCTCCTTATCTGACAGCCATTTTTAACGGTTTTCATTGATGATAGTGGTTCGCTACCACCGAGATTTTTGTGCATTATTATAGTTACAGGTTTTCCATTTTTAGTTTCCTCCATATGTTCTAGCTTGTAAGAATATGAATATCTCAAATAAAAATTGGTTGTTAGATACGGAGCGAGTTTATCGGACATGCGTTCAGACTCGTTAATGTTAATGTTTTTACGAAAGGATAATGTAACTACCCGTCTTCCCTTTTCTACCTTTTCCAATGTTTCATCGTGATCCCTAAATATTTCTTCACCTTTTTCCACTATCGTGCGAACGAGAGAAGATTTTACCCAGGCTCTCTTTTTTGGTGCTATAACACTAGCCCTTAGCTCCGCAATACTTTCTTTTTGAATTATGTTACCAACTTCCTCTGCTAGTGAGAGGTCTTTAAATGCCCCTCTTTTATAGGCGCGGGTAAACCGCTTCATAAACGCCTCATTCTTTGTGGCATTTATCAGCTTTGTCAACCCCCTAACTCTCAACCGTGTACTATAAGTAATCCCTAGAGATTCGGCTTCTCTTCTCAAACTTTCTATTTCTGCTCTAGTTTCTGGCGTTATCATATTTTCTGTATATACTTTTGTATATATACTTTTGTATAACCTACACAATTTATCTGTTCAATTGGACGTCAAAAATTTACATAATGTTTTTTTCACGTCCAATTGAACATATAAATTTCATAGGTTATATACATATATAATTTATCTGTTCAATTGGACGTCAACAATTTACATAATGTTTTTTTCACATCCAATTGAACAGATAAATTTCATAGGTTAAATACATATATAATTTATCTGTTCAATTGGAGGTCAAAAATTTACATAATGTTTTTTTTCACGTCCAATTGAACATATAAACTTTATATATATATATACATATATAATGGAGTGTGAGACTTGTTGTAAGACGTTTACGTGTAAAGACTATCTACGAAGGCATCTAGCGAGACGTAGAAAGTTTCCTTGTGTCCCCCCCACAATTTCAATGCCCCAGATGCCCTTGTAAATTCGTTAGTGCCCAAACTCTTTGTAGACATAAGCAACTACGCTGTCAGGTGGCTAAAGGTGAACGTGGTAGACTAGAGCTGGTAGAATTAGTTGTGATCTGCGAAATAAATTAGCTATATCGGAGGAGAAAAATGAGGAATATAAATATTGTACTTGCATGAATGATTTCGACTTTTTTCAATATAATTGGGACTCCCTCTTTTCAAAATTATTTTATCCAAAAATTCATAAATTTGCTGTCGGGAGACAATTTTCCTCGTTAACCAATTTTTGATTTTTCGGGGGTGGTGGGGGTATTATAGAGGGTTATAAATGATATCACGGTAGGTGGTATCATTTTGACTCCCTTAATACTACTTCTCCCGCTATATAATTGTGAAACTTTTTTTTTTGCATTTTTTGTCAAAATCACAATTTTTTTTTTAATTTAAAGCTCCAGATAAGCTGCGTATTTGCTTAAATACCCAATTACAATTACATGTACCAAAAACCCAATTGAAATCAGAAGTAGCTAGTATCAAAAAGCAATACAAAATGTATGGTACCTTTATCATGCTGCTGAAAACAATAAACAGACCGCAAATATAGCATATTTTTCTTATTTTCCATGAAAACATATCTTGGTATACTATTCAACCATTGCTGTCTGTTGATGTGTAAACAGTAATATTGTAACGTCCCTATGTCGTATCCGTCTTCAGCAATACGGTATAAACCATAATATTTCCTGTTCACGCAGGGGGTTGGTAGCGGGCCCTCGTGAATCGGGGTAGGGAAATTTAACGACTATATCTACTTGGCAATGAAAAGACGACAGTGACGAGATTTTAGTAACATCTGATATTTTGATAATAGTTCTAACATGCAGTATTACTCAACGTGTACAATTAAAGAGTGGTGACAAACTATGATAACAACGATGAGGGTGATCGATTATGGACAGATAATGACTAATATGAGATGTACACATGGCAAGATACAAAAGCACAACAGGCGACTGTGGGAGTAAGCCGACTCAAGAAAGGATATTAGCACATGTAAACACGGACTAGATTTATGCTAAAATCTGGCGGAAAATCACACTAACGCAAACCCAAGTCATGGTGGGGAATCACGAAGCTGGGGTGGGAAATAATGCTGGGTGGGGGAGTCACACAGCGGGGATCACGAAGCTGGGGTGGGAATAATGCTGGGTGGGGGAGTCGCACAGCGGGGATCACGAAGCTGGGGGTGGGAAATAATGCTGGGTGGGGGAGCGCACAGCGGGGATCACGAAGCTGGGGGTGGGAAATAATGCTGGGTGGGGGAGTCACACAGCGGGGATCACGAAGCTGGGGGTGGGAATAATGCTGGGTGGGGGAGTCACACAGCGGGGATCACGGAGCTGGGGGTGGGAATAATGCTGGGTGGGGGGAGTCACACAGCGGGGATCACGAAGCTGGGTGGGAAATAATGCTGGGTGGGGGAGTCACACAGCGGGGATCACGAAGCTGGGGGTGGGAAATAATGCTGGGTGGGGAGTCACACAGCGGGATCACGAAGCTGGGGTGGGAAATAATGCTGGGTGGGGGAGTCACACAGCGGGATCACGAAGCTGGGGGTGGGAATAATGCTGGGTGAGAGTCACACAGCGGGGATCACGAAGCTGGGGTGGGAAATAATGCTGGGTGGGGGAGTCACACCGCGGGGATCACGAAGCTGGGGTGGGAATAATGCTGGGTGGGGGAGTCACACAGCGGGGATCACGAAGCTGGGGGTGGTAATAATGCTGGGTGGGGGAGTCACACAGCGGGGATCACGAAGCTGGGGTGGGAAATATGCTGGGTGGGGGAGTCACACAGCGGGGATCACGAAGCTGGGGGTGGGAAATAATGCTGGGTGGGGAGTCACACAGCGGGGATCACGAAGTCTGGGGGTGGGAAATAATGCTGGGTGGGGGAGTCACACCGCGGGGATCACGAAGCTGGGGGTGGGAAATAATGCTGGGTGGGGGAGTCACACAGCGGGGATCACGAAGCGGGGGTGGAAATAATGCTGGGTGGGGGAGTCACACAGCGGGGATCACGAAGCTGGGGGTGGGAAATAATGCTGGGTGGGGAGTCACACCGCGGGGATCACGAAGCTGGGGGTGGTAATAATGCTGGGTGGGGGAGTCACACAGCGGGGATCACGAAGCTGAGGGTGGGAATAATGCTGGGTGGGGAGTCACACCGCGGGATCACGAAGCTGGGGTGGGAAATAATGCTGGGTGGGGGAGTCACACAGCTGGGATCACGAAGCTGGGGGTGGGAAATAATGCTGGGTGGGGGAGTCACACCGCGGGGATCACGAAGCTGGGGGTGGTAATAATGCTGGGTGGGGGAGTCACACAGCGGGGATCACGAAGCTGAGGGTGGGAATAATGCTGGATGGGGGAGTCACACAGCGGGATCACGAAGCTGGGGTGGGAAATAATGCTGGGTGGGGGGGGCACACAACAGCTAGGACGCATGACAATGGAATTGGGATCACCTAACAGGGGTGGGAGGGGGCTCGAGGTTAGGGTGGGGCGTCCGACAGCAGGGGGGTCATGAAGCTCAAATTGTGAATCGTATCGCAATGGGGAAAAAGAAAAGTGGGTGGGGTAATGGGATATTGGCATTATTATGGTTCCAGCCAATATTAATAATCAATAATGCCAGACTGACGTTCAAATCATCACATCTCACGACTAACAGACCATTGGTAACATCGTCGGTGAGTAATGTTTAAGGGGGGGGGGATATTTGGGCCTTGGGAGTTCTGAGACGCGAGTTGCGTCTCGAGTTGCGTCGCTCGGGACAAAGTCGACAACTGACATATTTCACTCCTATTTATAACCTTCGGTCCGGACGTTGTCCGCAGATGCAGCCCTTTGATTGGCTCGTAGAGACTCCGAGGACAACATCGGACAATGAGACCATATTTGGAATCCGCGGACAACATGTGAAAGTTGTCCCAGATTCCGCACAGTGGATTGGTTGGAATGTGTAATAGGATACCGGGACTTTCCCCCTTTGACGAAATGTGAAAGTTGTCCCGCATCGTTGATTGGTCGGAGAGGTTTGGCGGAAATTACCGAGCTTAAACAGGTTTACGCAGTATAAAATGGCGGCCGTGTTCAACACACACAGGAAATGTCAACAAACGATTGTGAATTGTAACTAACTAAACAAGTTTCCTGGTGTATGAAGACGCCGTTAATAAACTATTGACAATTGTGAACATCCAGGCATGCATCGGAGATCGTGGTAAGTTCTGTGCATAAAATGACAGACGTGTTTTGTTGTCCAAAATGTGTGATAAATTTGAAGCGAGGAATACGCAATACACAAGCGTGTATAGCAATGCTTCGCTGGCTGGGTCGCTTCACTACCCCGCCTGTTCGACCAGAGTTCGTCCTCGAACTCATGAAAAAAATAGGATAACGTAATATATGCTGCACAACCTGAATGTCACGTATTTGTATAAAAACATACGGCTATTTACATTTAAATGAGATTTATCACCAAATATTTCTAACACGCTCCAAACATGTATGAATGCTTTGCAGTCTGGTCTCTACATTTTACTTGAGTCAATTAACATATTCTATGTCGCGATAAAATGTGACCCTGACAAGACTACAGAACATGTGACATGGTCAATAATACGTTCCTTACTACTTCTAATCAAATTGTACTATCAGTACATCTACTAACAACAATATCATGTGAACTACTCCTAATCATGTATCGGTATGGCACTAGTTCTTACCATGGGTGTTGGCATCGCTATTCAGAATTCATATAATGTTTCCCTTGGTCACATGAACAATGGAAAGCTATGTTAAAATGTATCTACGCTCGTAGAATATGAAAACCTGAACAGCAATGAGTCAACGTCGATGCAAAACACTCGGATACCAATCCTTACTCTATATCCATTCTATTTATTTCCAGTTACCTTCAGTAATAATATGTCTTACTCGTACACAGTATACATGTACGTCCTCAAATATCAGACATGCATCTTACCATTTGCATGTCTGCACTGTTACTTCACACAACATGACATAACTGTTTCTGTCTGTTTCTCTTAATTATCAATCTAGTACAAGTATGTACATCATGTAGAATCGCAGTTCAAGTGTCTCCATTGAATGACAAATATGCACACTAAAATATACATAGCAATTCACACTCTCTGCGTGGCCACGTGCATTCATACCACATACATTCAATCCCACACACACAAGAGAAAAATGTGCATACTATGTCATTTTCAGGATACACTTGACCTCCGTACTCAATGATAGTGTACGCCAAGCATATTTGATAGATATGACAGTTCCAACGGCATGGCACTGTCATATCCGGGGCAGCGTACTATCACTCTGATCCTAATAAAAAATTAATACAGTGTGTTCTATATCTATTGTTCCTATTTCAATATTTCCTAGCTTATAATTACACGATTCCAGAATCTCCTAATGAGAATAAAATCTCTACATGTACGCGGGCATTTAATATTTACGCGAAAACGAAAGTTTATATTGGGTATAAGCGCACATATTTGTCCTATGTAAAATGTGCCTGTTCCATAGTGACGTCCTGCACTACGGCTCTTATAGCGAAATTATATCACACGCGTTCGTTAATGTCTCATTTCGCGGAAAGTTCTCCTCGCGTATGTTGGTTCTACCGATGGACCATATCTGGCAAATTATCCGTCGCCATCGTCGTTAGTAGCTATCGCGTTGTAGCGTTTCCACGGGTGGTCCTCATCGGGTAGTCGCTCGTCAGCATTTGCGTCGTCTGTGAACATCGCATCGTGGTTCGTCTCACGCCCGATATACGTGTGGGGCGGTATCACGCGTCGTTTCGTCGTCTCGTCGTCATCCTCTAACGCGTCGATTATCGCCCGTTTACTCCTACGTCTCGTCGTGATGTCGTAGAGGAAAGGTACGTCTCCTGGGATATAGTGTCCGCACCGAACACTCGCAGATGGTTAGTATTTGTTTCAAACTCATTATTTGTATTTGATTTGTGGGGTTGGGTGGCCTGGGCAGGGGAGGAGTAGACTTGCAATGGTCATGTAACATGGTGTATGCAAGCATCGTTAAATTCGGGCAGAGTTAGGTTGCCACCAACATCACCATTGGCCATGCACAGTCTCACTGGGGGGGGGGGGGTGTAATGGGGTGGGGAAACTTGGATGAGGGGTGTATGTGGTGGGGATATGGGGGAAACTCGGGCATGAGTTTTTATACAGTGGGAAACTGGGATGTGGGGTATATGCGGTGGTGGGGAAGCGGGGAAACTCGGGCACGAGTATTTATACACTGGAACGAGGGGATGTGTGGGGTGGGCAGGCGGGGAAACTCGGGAACAAGCTTATATGACTTGGGAAACTGGGAAATGGATGGGGAAGCGGGAAACTGAAATGTTTTATGACAGGGTCTCGTGCAATTATAACACACTATCGCTGTTTTACGTTGAGGACACGCGTACCGGAGATGCCCTCGCTGCTTGCAATTGTAACACGCGCGTCGTTCCACAGCATTTAATCTCAGCCCCATTGTCCGGGTTGTTTTGCGCTTGTCCGTCTAATGTTGGCCATAATTTCTGCTACATCATGTAGCAACTTGTTTTTGTCACTATTTGCATTTATTGACCGTATATATTCTCTATGTTCGCTGTGGTTTTCACTTTTCTCAACTTGCCTCATATAGCATAGTTCTTTATTATTTTTCTCGGCAATTTCTAATTTCATAGCGATTCTCAGAGCGTCTTCTATCGTCGTTGATTCCTTCACTATGATCCAGCGTTCGATATCCCAATTGTTCAATGCTTCAACAAAGCAATCTCGTGCAATTTCTTGTCTATGGTTATAGGGATTGTCGGGTATGCCAAACGCGTCAGCCGTTTAATATCGTGAGCCAGTTCGGGTAGTGGTTCGTCTGATTTTCTCAAACGTTGTTTCAATTCAGTCTTGTATGTCAATATTTGTGTTTCGGGCTGAAACCTGTTGGTCAGAGCCGTGACCAGCGAGTTGTAGTCAGTTTCTGGTATCTGGATCAAGTTCACTCAGTACAGCTAGTGCATCGCCTCGTAAACTGCATGCTAACTTGACCGCTTTCATTTCGTTATCCCAGTTATTTCCGTATGCCGCGATACCGAACTGCACAAGATAATCATGCCAGTTTCCATTTCCGTCGAAATTGCTAACTTCCACGAATTGACATGGATTTGGTATATCATGGAATAATCTTACACCTTCCCGCGGTTTGGGGACGCGGGAGCTACTATAATGTCTATGTGATTGTGCTGGATGATAATTTCTCGGGATAGGGACCTATCGCGTGTTCTGACAGGCATGTGACTTCGCACATGTAAGGGCTGGCGATTATCTAAGGGTAACGGACACGATTGCGCTGTAACTAATTGTACGTCTACTGTCGAGTTCCGGGTCATGTCGTACATTTGAATCAAGCCTCTCTAAAATCAAGTTCATCTGAGATTTTAATTGTTTTACCTCAGTTCTTAGAGACTTAATCTCCGCACGCAGTTCACATTCGCATGAATTTTCGCACGACTCCGTATTATTCAAGTGCCTATGGGTTATGTATCCACTGTCACTAGTTACCATACAATTAACTTCATCACCTGTCGTGACAGGTACAGTGACATGGTTATTGGGAGAGAAGGTCGGGACAATTGTTTTGGATCCGTGGGGGTCAATGGGAGACATTCGACCTCGAGTGGGGATGTACACATTCCCGGGGTCCTCGTCGCCAATACATTCAAGAGACGGCATTTTATGAACTATATATCGCAACTGTCTGGTTTGGGGTAATATGGGTACGGGGGAATAGGCCAGGGGGTAGGAAACCTCGATTACGAACAGAAAATCGATTCCATTCACTCGCTCGCACTCTCCATTTCGCCGCAGTGCATATTACCAAGAATGATTTTGTGTGTATTGCCCTATTGGAAATTCCGAAGTGGCTATGTGGACAGAGACGGCAATGGTAATTCTTGAAGCAACATAAGGGTACGTTTCGGCTCTACTGTTTAAATTATGTTATATCTGCCACCGCTGCCACCAAATTTGTAACGTCCCTATGTCGTATCCGTCTTCAGCAATACGGTATAAACCATAATATTTCCTGTTCACGCAGGGGGTTGGTAGCGGGCCCTCGTGAATCGGGGTAGGGAAATTTAACGACTATATCTACTTGGCAATGAAAAGACGACAGTGACGAGATTTTAGTAACATCTGATATTTTGATAATAGTTCTAACATGCAGTATTACTCAACGTGTACAATTAAAGAGTGGTGACAAACTATGATAACAACGATGAGGGTGATCTGATTATGGACAGATAATGACTAATATGAGATGTACACATGGCAAGATACAAAAGCACAACAGGCGACTGTGGGAGTAAGCCGACTCAAGAAAGGATATTAGCACATGTAAACACGGACTAGATTTATGCTAAAATCTGGCGGAAAATCACACTAACGCAAACCCAAGTCATGGTGGGGGGGGAATCACGAAGCTGGGGTTGGGAAAATAATGCTGGGTGGGGGAGTCACACAGCGGGGATCACGAAGCTGGGGTGGGAATAATGCTGGGTGGGGGAGTCGCACAGCGGGATCACGAAGCTGGGGGTGGGAAATAATGCTGGGTGGGGAGTCGCACAGCGGGGATCACGAAGCTGGGGGTGGGAAATAATGCTGGGTGGGGGAGTCACACAGCGGGGATCACGAAGCTGGGGGTGGGAATAATGCTGGGTGGGGGAGTCACACAGCGGGGATCACGAAGCTGGGGGTGGGAATAATGCTGGGTGGGGGAGTCACACAGCGGGGATCACGAAGCTGGGGTGGGAAATAATGCTGGGTGGGGGAGTCACACAGCGGGGATCACGAAGCTGGGGTGGGAAATAATGCTGGGTGGGGGAGTCACACAGCGGGGATCACGAAGCTGGGGGTGGGAAATAATGCTGGGTGGGGGAGTCACACAGCGGGGATCACGAAGCTGGGGGGTGGGTGGGAATAATGCTGGGTGGGGGAGTCACACAGCGGGGATCACGAAGCTGGGGTGGGAAATAATGCTGGGTGGGGAGTCACACCGCGGGATCACGAAGCTGGGGGTGGGAATAATGCTGGGTGGGGGAGTCACACAGCGGGGATCACGAAGCTGGGGGTGGTAATAATGCTGGGTGGGGGAGTCACACAGCGGGGATCACGAAGCTGGGGTGGGAAAATAATGCTGGGTGGGGGAGTCACACAGCGGGGATCACGAAGCTGGGGGTGGGAAATAATGCTGGGTGGGGGAGTTCACACAGCGGGGATCACGAAGCTGGGGGTGGGAAATAATGCTGGTGGGGGAGTCACACCGCGGGGATCACGAAGCTGGGGGTGGGAAATAATGCTGGGTGGTGGGGGAGTCACACAGCGGGGATCACGAAGCTGGGGGTGGGAAATAATGCTGGGTGGGGGAGTCACACCGCGGGGATCACGAAGCTGGGGTGGTAATAATGCTGGGTGGGGGAGTCACACAGCGGGGATCACGAAGCTGAGGGTGGGAATAATGCTGGGTGGGGGAGTCACACCGCGGGGATCACGAAGCTGGGGGTGGGTATAATGCTGGGTGGGGGAGTCACACAGCTGGGATCACGAAGCTGGGGGTGGGAAATAATGCTGGGTGGGGGAGTCACACCGCGGGGATCACGAAGCTGGGGGTGGTAATAATAATGCTGGGTGGGGGAGTCACACAGCGGGGATCACGAAGCTGAGGGTGGGAATAATGCTGGGTGGGGGAGTCACACAGCGGGGATCACGAAGCTGGGGTGGGAAATAATGCTGGGTGGGGGGGGGTGGGGGGGGCACACAACAGCTAGGACGCATGACAATGGAATTGGGATCACCTAACAGGGGTGGGAGGGGGGGGCTCGAGGTTAGGGTGGGGCGTCAGACAGCAGCAGGGGGGTCATGAAGCTCAAATGTGAATCGTATCGCAATGGGGAAAAAGTGGGTGGGGTAATGGATATTGGCATTATTATGGTTCCAGCCAATATTAATAATCAATAATGCCAGACTGACGTTCAAATCATCACATCTCACGACTAACAGACCATTGGTAACATCGTCGGTGAGTAATGTTTAAGGGGGGGGGGGGTTGGGGGGGGGGATATTTGGGCCTTGGGAGTTCTGAGACGCGAGTTGCGTCTCGAGTTGCGTCGCTCGGGACAAAGTCGACAACTGACATATTTCACTCCTATTTATAACCTTCGGTCCGGACGTTGTCCGCAGATGCAGCCCTTTGATTGGCTCGTAGAGACTCCGAGGACAACATTCGGACAATGAGACCATATTTGGAATCCGCGGACAACATGTGAAAGTTGTCCCAGATTCCGCACAGTGGATTGGTTGGAATGTGTAATAGGATACCGGGACTTTCCCCCTTTGACGAAATGTGAAAGTTGTCCCGCATCGTTGATTGGTCGGAGAGGTTTGGCGGAAATTACCGAGCTTAAACAGGTTTACGCAGTATAAAATGGCGGCCGTGTTCAACACACACAGGAAATGTCAACAAACGATTGTGAATTGTAACTAACTAAACAAGTTTCCTGGTGTATGAAGACGCCGTTAATAAACTATTGACAATTGTGAACATCCAGGCATGCATCGGAGATCGTGGTAAGTTCTGTGCATAAAATGACAGACGTGTTTTGTTGTCCAAAATGTGTGATAAATTTGAAGCGAGGAATACGCAATACACAAGCGTGTATAGCAATGCTTCGCTGGCTGGGTCGCTTCAATATGATTTTATGTTACCCAATTAAAATTGTTAAATATCCGTTGCTTCAGAAATGATGGAGTGACAATACTCAATTACTAATTCCTTATCTGGAGCCCTGTACATTCTCAAATATCACGTGATTTTATGCAATTATTTCACTTTTATTCAACATTTTTATCCCACAATTTTGACAAAAAGTTACACTTTTTTTCACGTCCAGGTCCTTCACAATTTCTGCAGGAAAAGCACTCCGGGGCTTATAATATTTGCGGACAATCAACCTCTTGATCTTTGACTGGAGAAATAGCCAAATTTGACCGCTTCTATCCATGGGTTAGCTACAGATAGGACATGGATGGGCCGCAAATGTCTCGTTGTAAATTTTTCATTCAAGAATGAATGATCTAAGTATCGAGGCAAAGTGTAACGATATGCCTACCACACGATATGATACGTATACGATACTTGGGTCACGATATGATACGAAATGAATTTTAAATTGTCCAAATTTACCGAACCCAAACATTATTTGTCCACTGGACTGGTTTGTACGGAGCCTTATAAGGGACATGAGAAGAGAAAATAACGTTCTGACAAATTTGATTATTTCGTTAGAACGCATTCCAATTCGTTCGAACGAATTCCAATTCGATCTAACGCATTCCAATTTGTTCTAACGCATTCAATTATTGCGTTCTAACGCATTCAAATTCGTTCAAACGATTTAAATTATTTCGTTCTAACGAATTGGAATTCGTTCTAACGCATTGTAATTCGTTCTAACGCATTCAAATTAGTTCTAACGATTTCAATTATTTCGTTCTAACGAATTCGAATTCGTTCTAACGCATTGTAATTCGTTCTAACGCATTGTAATTCGTTCTAACGCATTCAATTATTGCGTTCTAGCGCGCATTCAAATTCGTTCTAAACGCATTGCAATTCGTTCTAACGCATTCAATTATTGCGTTCTAACGCATTCAAATTCGTTCTAACGATTTCAATTATTTCGTTCTAACGAATTCGAATCCGTTCTAACGCATTGTAATTCGTTCTAACGCATTAAATTATTGCGTTTTAACGCATTCCAATTCGTTCTAACGCATTCCATTATTGCGTTCTAACTCAGTCAAATTCGTTCTAACGATTTCAATTATTTCGTTCTAACGAATTCGAATTCTAGAACGTGTTAACGCATTGCAATTCGTTATAACGCATTCAATTATTGCGTTCTAACTCAGTCAAATTCGTTCTAACGATTTCAATTATTTCGTTCTAACGAATTGGAATTCGTTCTAACGCATTGTAATTCGTTCTAACGCATTCAAATTAGTTCTAACGATTTCAATTATTTCGTTCTAACGAATTCGAATTCGTTCTAACGCATTGTAATTCGTTCTAACGCATTGTAATTCGTTCTAACGCATTCAATTATTGCGTTCTAGCGCGCATTCAAATTCGTTATAACGCATTGCAATTCGTTCTAACGCATTCAATTATTGCGTTCTAACGCATTCAAATTCGTTCTAACGATTTCAATTATTTCGTTCTAACGAATTCGAATCCGTTCTAACGCATTGTAATTCGTTCTAACGCATTAAATTATTGCGTTTTAACGCATTCCAATTCGTTCTAACGCATTCCATTATTGCGTTCTAACTCAGTCAAATTCGTTCTAACGATTTCAATTATTTCGTTCTAACGAATTCGAATTCTAGAACGTGTTAACGCATTGCAATTCGTTATAACGCATTCAATTATTGCGTTCTAACTCCGTCAAATTCGTTCTAACGATTTCAATTATTTCGTTCTAACGAATTCGAATTCTAGAACGTGTTAACGCATTGCAATTCGTTATAACGCATTCAATTATTGCGTTCTAACGTATTCAAATTCGTTCTAAGGATTTAAATTATTTCGTTCTAACGAATTCGAATTCGTTCTAACGCATTGCAATTCGTTCTAACGCATTGCAATTCGTTCTAACGCTTTCAATTATTGCGTTCTAACGAATTTGAATTCGTTCTAACGCATTCAATTATTGCGTTCTAACGAATTCATTATTTCGTTCTAACGAATTTCAATTCGTTCTAACGCATTGCAATTAGTTCTAACATTTGCATTTCATTATAGTATTTTGTTATAGGGGGGGGGGGGGGGGGTGATAGACATATTTTCGTGCATTTCTGACTTCAATTGACCACCATGCTTGAAAACGGGATTCAGGCCCGAATCCGACGGTGCCGACGCATACTCGGGATATAGTCCTACATTTCAGTATGTGTCTACATTTGGCAACTGGACTTGTTTCACCAGCCGTCATGCCATTTTAGATAAGGGGGTGGTCTATTTGACCATTTTCTTGGTTTTCTGGTTTCAACTGACCACCATATTTGTAAATGGGATTCAGGCCCAAATCAGACGGTGCAGACGTACATGTATACTGCAACTCAGTATATGTCTACATTGGGCAACTTGGCTTGTTTGACTAGCCGTCATGCCATTTTAATTTCGGGATGGTAGATTAGCCATTTCTGACAGCCTTATTGTACACCATTTCCGGCGGATTCTTTATGGGATGAACATCCGGCGGGCAACGTCAGCTTAGGCATCACGGGACGGTTGAAAATAGACAAAATTGACTGCTTTTCTGAGGGCGGCGGGTGACTTATAAAAATCACCGCCTCTCACAATAAGTTAAGGAGCTCTTGCAACAAATATTGAAAAATACTCGCAAATGAAGTACAAATCGCGCGACACAATACAAATGCAGTAACCGCATTAGATGTGTTTAATTATTTTTACAAAGTTATCCCACCCACCTATTTTTGGCCAGAAATTTAAACTTAAACGACGACTGAATTTGTTAAAATTGTTTTCATGAAAACGTGAGGCACAGAGACTTTGTCA